>LR538276.1:42675-110206 GCA_900883565.2 Caenorhabditis panamensis
CCCCCAAAGT
Source organism: Caenorhabditis panamensis (assembly GCA_900883565.2). Classification (NCBI taxonomy): domain Eukaryota; kingdom Metazoa; phylum Nematoda; class Chromadorea; order Rhabditida; family Rhabditidae; genus Caenorhabditis; species Caenorhabditis panamensis. Next base: position 42,686 of record LR538276.1, read on the forward strand.
GATGACACACTCTTGCAAAGAGGATACGAAAAACGAGCCTCCTAAAATTAGCCGGGTTCTAAAACAATGTGGGGCAAGGGGCTTCTCCTATCGTCGCAAAGAATCCAATTTCAATTTCCTCCCCCTCCTCTTGGAACATAAAAACGCGGCGAGGAGAGGCAACAAACAGGGGAATTGAAGCTCCAAGGGAAAGTTTTCATTTGTTTCCGTGTTTCCCTAGCTTCCGTGTTTCCTTATTGTCATGTATGTAGTATCAATGTTGATCTTTCATTAGGGGTCTTTGATTCCTTGAGGGTGGCCCCCCAGCTTCCAAAAGTCACATACACCAACCTTATTGGACAACTCGAGCATCCAGTAGAACTTGCACGCCCATTCTCCAAACACCCAGTTGTTCAGGATCATTGTAGACAGAGAAAATGGGATGGATATGGTGACAAGAAGGTCGACGGCGCATAGGGCAACGATGTAGATGAAGGTGTTGCCGAGAGCGGTGACCGATGATTTGAGGGATCTGAAACATTGTGACTTGAAGATCTGTGAACTGTTCTAGAAGAGTATAGGGTACACCTAACTTAATTGCCCTCTTTCAAAGAACCCAACTAACGAACCCCTGGTCCCTTTTGGCTCATCTGGCACTCACCTCGTGATAAAAAACACATAGGAGAGAACTGCAGTGTTGCCCAGTGTTCCAACAACAAAGCAAATCGAATACGGTATAGCGGTTTTGGCAAATGGGGCTCCCGAAAGTGGAGGAGGTGGGTATTCTATGCTGGAGTTGGTGATGTTCATCTGAAAAGTTGAAGAATGGGAAAAGACCCGGAAGAGTTGAAAATAGCAATGAGAAAATGCCAAGGTGTCTTTTGCTCAAAACGGAAGCAATTATCAAGGAGAAGAAATGGGGAATCGACACAATGAAGTTCGTAGACTTCAGAAGTCAATTTTCCATGGATCTGGGCGGAAGCAGAAGAAGCAAAAGAAGGGGGAGAGAAGGCGTGGTGGGCGTGGCTAGAGAGGAGTGAGAAGTACTCTGGCGGAAGAAAGGAGGATGAAAAGCCGGGGAACACTGGCGATGACACATTGGGGCGGAGAAGGGTGCTGAAAATGAATATATGCATGTGAAGGTGGAGTGGAGTGGATGGAAAACAAAGAGAGAATGCTCTGGATTCTAGAGTCTAGCATAATGAGGTTCTGCTCCAAGAGCTGGAGTTGAAGCAGGAGATTTTGGACCCATTGGTGCTTTTGAAAGTTGCCAGAAGCTTCCGAGAATAGGAGAGACAAAAGGAATTGGGTTATCTGTGGATTCAGGTAATTAGATTTTGGAACTAGGAAAAGGAAAGGAAAAGAACAAGAACAAAGTGAGTTTTACAAGTTTCCCTGTTTCCAATTCCCAGACTAAAAAGGCAGAGAACCGGGCTTCTGAAGCCTAAGTTTCTGAAGCTCCTAGAGCCTTGAAAACAGTGCTTATAGGCCTATAGCATTCCAGAATTCCCAAAAAACACCATTGCAAACCATTTTGGATCCTATCCCCCACCCCAAAACGCTCCAAATGACGTGTCCCCCGAGTGTCCAATTGGTGATGAAAGAGACGCGGAAAGTGTGTCGTAAAAGTGGCGTTTTGTCGTGTGTCTTGGTGGGGAGTTGCTTTTTTGGAAAAACTCCTCGAAAATTGGAGCGGAATTTTGCAGAAGGGACAGGAGGGTTCCCGGCCAAACTCCAGTTTTTGATTCAACACCTGTCGCATTGGGTTCTAGACGCAAATATTATTGTCTAACTTGAAATTTACAGTACCCAAGGGATCTACTATACACATTTGGTTGTAGATCTAGCCCTAACCAAAACCAAAACATATATAGCGGTTTGTTATGAACAGAAAACTAATCAAAACCAGCTTCACTTCTGGGAATGCATTCCAACCCGGTTTTTGGGTGTGTATATGCGTGAGAAACTTGAATCATGAGGTGTATTTTCAACTATTTTCAGAAGGGCCAGGAGTTCAGTTCAAGATCTTTAGAATCCCTTGGAAATGCAGGATTCTAAAAGTAGGTCTAGATCTTAAAGTCGAGATTCTAGAGAATGCAGATTGTTTTCAGTCGAGTATCTAGATAGAAAACTAAATGAAATTATTCATTGGTGCCTCAAAGAAAGTGCCTCGAAGAAAAGTGTATGGAGAAGAAGAACAGGAACTGGGAATCATTCATGAAGGGTTTAGTAGGTCAAGACGGGTTTTTTGGGCTTCTGGGCCCAGCAAATACCACTTGGTATGCCGTCTCGATTCTTGAGCCACACATATCAAAGAATACGGAAAAACACTGGAACACCCCCTTCTAAATAACCAAGAGTAATAATATTTGGAGACAAGGCAATACTCAACGGGAGATGGAGATGAGAAGCGATTTGTTTTTGACGAGTTGAGTTGCGGAATGGAGAGGAGAAGGAGGAGGAGGAGGAGGAGGAAGGAAAATGTTGGGTCTATAAATGGATGGAAGAAGAGCTGCGACGGAGATTGGAATGTGAATGATGGGTGACAGAATGTGGAGGAAAAGTGAAGTGAAACTTTTGACAGTTTTTGGAAGAGAGAAGTTCTAGAAGAGTGGAAGGAGACCAAAAGTTAAGCTAGGGGCTCAAGAAATCAGCGAGAAAAGTGGCAATTTAGTAGTCAGAATTATAGGTTGAGGCAGAAAACAGAAGAGAACAGAAAAGTTATGATTTCATTCTAGAACGCCAGGAATCAGAGAACCAAAGATTCATGATCCTGAGCGCCATGGAACCAGGAACTTCCTCCATTGACGCTTCACCCAAATTTAGAAGTTTGACATCGAAAACCTGCTCCTTTTCTATTTCTGGATGGCTTTTTCAGACCACACTTCAAAACTTGGTATTCCAAGCACGTAGGTTGTCTGAAACCACCTGTCTAGGCTTTTCGGATCAAAACGACTGATTCTAAAGGTTCCAGGACCTAAATGGGGTCTAGATCAAAGCTTCCCTCTAATCTATCATGTTCAGGTAAAAGCTAGGCATCATACGTTACCAAAACGACATCTTGGATGTGTCTGTTTCATGTGGGCTGAAGAGAGAAAGTGCAGGTGAAAAACGAGAAACGAAAAACATTCCAAATGTACATGTTTACCTTCTAGATTTGGACTAGATTCCAAGGGTGGAATGGGTGGATTCATCAATAATTCAAGACACCCGAAGTTTCGCTTCAAGCTGCTTGCACCCAGCCACCACACATCATCAAGGGATCAGATCAGTTTCACTGAAATCAGTATGCCGCCTCTCTTCTTCTGCTGGCTAGGAGATCTAAGGGATCCAATGAACTTGTTTTACATAATCGCGTCACTCATTCACTCATTACTACGATTTCTGAGATTTGTGGTATGATCTAGACATACAGCTCTCTAGAGTCCTCTGTTACGTAGATGCTCTAGACACTGTCTAGTAAAGTAATGAGAACGTGAAGTGAGGAGAAAACACAACACATGTCAGAACAATGAGGAATGAATTTTCAGCGAGGGAAAGAGTTTTCCATGTTCACAAGAATGAAATGAAAAAAGTGGAGCAGAGCAACGGGGGGAAAACAGAAAAGAAGCAAGAAAACAGGAAGCTGAAAGTGTGAAAGTTGCAGGGGCGTAGAAAAAAGGATGAGGGCGCTTCAATTTCCGGATAATCTTTAGTGAGCAGCTGATAAGAGATGAGCGATAAACATTTAGCGAGGCTTTTTGCAACTTGTTAGGATCTTTAGGAGAAAAACATGGAAAACAAGAGTGTAGCTGGGTCACAAGGTGGATCCTTGAGATCAAGAGAAAAGGCACAGTAAAAGAAGGCGTTATCTATTCCCATTAGAAAATCTATATACCTGAATGTCTAGAAACAAGGTTTTCGCAAAGGAAACACTAGAGAATGAGCCCGAAACAATAATGGATCAACGAAGGATCAAGAGACAAGGGAAGACATGATGATTCTATTAGAAGATCTATACTTTTATGATGTCGTCCAAGACCCTTTGGATAATGGAACACTTAACAATGAGGAGATACACAGTCGATCATTGGAGAACCAAGAAAGATGGCGGTTCTATTAGGAAATCTATACTTTCTTCTTGTAAGGTAGAAAGTACGGCAATATGAAGAGGTGTTTGGGTTGAAGAACATTCGAAGATAGGAAGAGATAAATATCTAGAAGAGAACTAAATGAGAACTACTTTCAAACAATCGCTGATCTGAAAAGAAGGAGGAGTTCATACTTTCCTTCTCTTGATCTTTGAACTTCAGATCAGACTTCTAATGAACGCTAAACACATTCAGAACATTCATTATAGACGTTCCTGAATGCACAAAGATCATCCACCCTCCCTCTCCTCCTCCTTCATTCTCATATCATGTCAGAAAGAAAGCCCACTAATCTCTGTCCCCATTATCCCTTATTGTATGCACTCATTTGTTCTTACTCTCTGTTTTTCCTAGAAACTCCACACACTGGATTCCAAGTACCCAGACAGAACCCCAAAGGATCATGGAAGGTCAAAATAACAAGTAGTAATCAGCGAAACAAGGAAACAATGAATCGTACTAGGAACTACATTTTGAAGGTCAGGTCATGGGCATGTGACCACCGGGGGTTCTCGGTATGACTAGTGAGATGGGAAGTTTCGTATTTCCTCCGGAAATTGAAAGATTATGAGGAGGTTTTTTGCATTTGGAAGCTCCATTAGATCTAACCAAAAAGACCACCAAGGCCATCAAAATGAGAAGGACCAAAGCAAAGATCAAAAAGGTACAGGTGACGTTTTGGTTAAGCCATTACACTTTCAGGTGATCAAAAAACAATGGAAAACAAAAGTTCAGCTCTGGAAGAAGCAGGTGAATCTTTAACTTTCACTTTCCAAGTCCGTCCATTCAGTGTGTTTCTTTGTGTCAATACATAGCAATGGACCCCTTTCAGCTCTACCTAACCACCAACTACACCCATTGTTCCCAGGATGACTCATTCTTCTCCTCTCCAGAATACCTAACCATCGGAGTCCATCTAGTCACCTGTTTCTCAATTCCTTTCTCAATCTACGGAGCATACTGTATTCTGTATATCACCCCAAAACAAATGTCCGCTGCCAAGTGGGTTCTTCTCAATGTGCACCTTTGGACCATAATCCTTGATATCGTCTTCAATGTCCTCTCAATCCCCATGATGTTCTTTCCATCTGCATCCGGGTTGATGTTGGGTTGGGGGCCAGTTATCGGGATTCCTTCGAAACTCCTACTTTACCTCATTCAAGCATTGGTTAGTGTTTGGGGTGCAGCCGCTATTGCACTGTTTGAAAACCGACAAAACGCAATTCAAACTCGATGGAAGATCCGGAAAACTTGGGTTAGGATACTACAAAATGTCATGAACTATTTGGTAGCCAGTGTTACAGTAATCCCACCATATCTAGAAGAGTTTGACGTAGTTGCGTTGAAACTAAAGATCTTGCAGGTGATTCTACAACTATACAGCTGTCATACTAACGTCTTCCAGATGATTCCCTGCCCCACCATCACCTTCTTCAACACCAAAGTCTTCATCGTCACTGGAAACCCATCATTTGTAACTCTTCTCATGGCAATACAGAGCCTAATCCTCTGCCCTCAAGCCGGATTCCTTGTCGCTCACACCTGGTACCATCTCGTCTTCGTTCACAGCTCCCGTGTCTCTCCAGCCACTAGAAAACTTCAATTGAAGTTCCTCCTAGGCTCCTTGGTTCAATGCTCCATTCCTGCTGCGGTATTCATGAATCCAATTTTCTATATTTGGTTTTCAGTGAACACCGGGTTCTTTAGTCAAGGTGAGAGCTTATGTTGCAGTTTCAAAGCCTCGCTCTCCTTGTTTTTTAGAGATCAACAATCACTTGATTTTCACTGTGTCATTCCACGGGCTTTTGACAACTTTGTGCATGATAGGGGTTCATAAAACCTATCGGAATCACTTTGTGAAGATGATAACTTTCGGGAAAGTGGAACTGGATAAGGTGGTGTCTGTGAAAGTTTCGTCGGTGAGGGTTTCTAGTATTGCCTGATCTTTCTCTTCAATGAATGTATTTCCTGGTTATTTGCTTCAAATCACGTATTTTGATCGCTAAAAGAAGCTCTTCTAGAGACGAGAAGCTGAGATCGAGAAGTGCGCCAAGGGGCACTGACAGCGCGCCAGCAATGGTTGCTGGCGCATTTGAAGTTGCAAGCTTCTCTTTTTTTTCAACTTTCTTTTCCGCCTTTTCGCTGTCTTTTTCATCAATTTTTTGCGGTTTTTCTTAAAATTTTCAATCTGATTATTGTTTAAAACGTTCTCCGCTATCAATTTATGCTAATCCCCATTCGTTTTTCGTCGATTTCCACTTGTAACCCTCGATTTTTCAGGTTTCGCATGGAAATTGGCAAGGAATCGGCCATCTCGTCGGGAGAACCATCGAAATCGACAGAAAGCAGGATGCAACGGCATTGTTGAGTTAAGTTGATAGTTTTCTTCAAAGTTTAAGCAAAAAATATTGCAGAAATCGGTAAGAAGCGACGGATTTGGCGTGCAGAACAGGGGAATCGAACGATTTTCGTCGTCGAAGTAGCTGATGGGAGTTTGGAAGCCGATGAAAAGATTTTTGGAGTTATGTGAGTAATTTGTGTCTTGTTTAAGCGTAGAATTTTCAGAAACCCCGGCGAAAAACCACGGAATCCGGGAAGAAACGAGGGAAATGTGAAGAGAGCGGGTCGAGCGAAGGAAAACAGGTAGGAATCGGAATTCCGAGTTCAATTTGGTAGTTTTCAGATGTTGAATCGATGAAAAAGGCGTGTGAGAGCTGCAGCAGCATGTTTGAAACCGAATGGATCCGAAGAACGAAGGGAGAAGTTAATGGAAGAAGCGGAACGAGACGACGACTAGTTTCTTCGAGGTTATGTGAACAACTCAGTTTGCTTGTTTAAGCGAAGACAATTTTCAGGGCCTGCTACGACTTCTGAAGACGGCGGAGCTGCTGAAAGTTTCTGAGAGCTAGGAAGACTATCGTGAGAAGAAAGGGATTTTCAAAAAAGGGTTCATCTAGGGGGAAAACGAGGGGAAACAGTGAAAAGGGGGAGGGGAAAGGGGAAAAAAGAGCAAAAAATCAACAAAAACCGAAAAATTATAGGAAATCCGTACGGGAAGAGGAGCTGCCGAGGGTGCTGGGGACAGTGGAGCCGCTGACGAAGTGACCTGGAAGAATGATGGCAAAACGAGAAGGGAAACAGGGAGTTGAACACTTTGGAGTGAACATCTTGACTCTGACTTCCAACTCTCCGCTCCAAAGCATCATGTTCCCAACAGAGGGTTTCAAAAGGTGTGGCCAGCACCTTTTGAAACCCTCTCTCAGGAAAATGATGCTTTGGAGCGGAGAGTTGGAAGTTAGAGTCAAGAGGTTCAGCTCGAACCAAACTCACTCAAGTGGCCTTGATCGTCGAGAAGACTGGCAGAAGAGGGTCCGTGTGGGCTGGTGGAGACTGCAGAACTCTGAAAACGACTAATAAAACATGTTCCAGAAGCCACAAGGATCTTACCCGTTCTGCGAGTCTTCTCCTGAGTAGAGCTGCTGCTTGGCTGGCTGCCAGAGGCAACAACCCAGGTCGTCTCGTCGGTGTCGTCGTCGTCGCCACATCCTCCGCCAGAGCATCCTCCCGATCCTCCGACTCCCGAGCCATCCTGCCATCCTCCACACACTGCTCCTCGTCGTCCTCGTCGCCGGCGTCGTTGTTGGCGCATCCTCCGTGGTCCCCGAGTCCTCCATCTCCTCCACCAGAGCCATTCCACGATCCACGTCCTCGTCGTCGTCGTCGGAGCATCTTCCTCCATCTCCCGAGCCAATCGCATCTGGAAAAAAGAAAAAAAAGAGGGGGAAACTATTAAAAAACCCCAATTCTCAAAGGGCCAACTCAACCCCTTCTGTCTCGCACGCCCCCTCACATTCCGTCCTCAAGTTTAGAGAGGTCGTTTCATGGCGACGCGCTGCCAATAGGACCCTTCTCGAGACTCTCGGGATCGTGAGGGCAGAAAGAAGGGACCCCAACTCTCATCCCAAGCTCCTATCTCAGCTTCGGGGCCACAACTGGGCGCACAGAGTCAAATCTCTGTGGTAGAGAGACCCTGACCCTCGACTGCCCTCGTTTTTAAGGGCAGTACCCGTCACTGAGTGAGGGCCTCCTGAACGCTAGGGAGAGTGATGGGGTGGGGGATCTAACCTAGTTTTCTACCCAAAGGAACCCAAAAACTCACAGGATCGTGGTGGCTGCTGGCGGACGACGGACGGCTGGCGACGAGGCGGTGACGACTCCTTGAGGGCTCTCTGGAGGGCGGAGCACCTGAAAAATGAGGGAAATTGAAGAGAAATGACGGGAAATGAACGGAAATCACGAGAAAAACACGAAAAGTGCATAAAAAGCGAGCAAAAATGGGCAAAAAGGCAGCGAAAGAACACGAATGAGCGATTTGCAAGTGGCCAAAGCGTTTTCGCGCCATTGCGAAACCGTTTGGCGCCATGGCGCCGAGCCATTTCGGTAGAGCACACTTGATTTTTGCAATTTGGCGGGTCTGAAATCACCATTTTCTCTTCGAATTACAAGGAATATTCGGTCAGAATGATGAGAATTCATGAGAAACGAAACACACTGTGTTTTGACATCACCAACGTCGAAAAAGTTGGTGAATCTCGCCACCAAATCGGTTTTTTTGGGGTTTTCTCGTTTCTGGACTCGTTTTTTGTACTTTTTCTGTTGAAAAACGGATAGAAAAGAGTATGTGGAGCCTAGTGATGGTAAATTTGACCAGAATAAGTTAGTTTTTCATTGCGATTTACCCATTTTGTAAACTTTCAGCAGAAATCACAAAACCTGAAAATTCTCTATGAAAAACTCAGTGATTCTCATCAAATTGACAATGTCTTGGCTCCAAATCGTCTTACCTATCAGATTTCACTAGAAAAACTTCAAAAAACCCTATCCCGAATCGAGAAAACGCCAAAAAACCAAACTGCATCTGATACTGAACTGGAAAAAAGTGTGTACGGTGAAGGGAATCAACAAGTTTATTCATAAAAGATCATCAAGAAAAGAGCACCCGTTTTATCAACCTGATAAAGAGATAAAAGAGATCTTATCAATGATCATGCTCCGTTTTTGTCTTCTGCATCATTTTTCTCATAGTGTTCCGGAAGTTTTTGTTCAAACACATGTAGATGAGAGGGTTGAAGCAAGAGTGGGCGTAACCTGAAAATGAAAAGTTCAATTGATTAAAAGGAGGTAGTATACCAAGCCATGAAGTATAGACGAAGAGGGTGAGGTGAACTGGAGTGTTGATGTTGACCTGGAAGCCCATGAGAACTCCGCGGAAGATTGAGATGCAGAAGTAGGGAATCCAGCAGATCAGGAAGGCGACTGAAATATCAGATAATAAAGGGATGATTGGTGCTAAGAAGTTTGATAGATACTCACTGAGAATAGCCGCCACAACCCTAGTAGCCCTGGACTCTCTTCTAATCGCCATTGACTCTCTCCGCTTCCTTCTTATCGCTCTAGTCACCTGAGTAGCAATCCTTCTGAGTTTTCCTCGACTAATAGTTGACATTTTCTTCTGTGGAGACCCCGAACGATCCACTGTGATATCCACGCTAGCCTTCCCACCCCGGACTTGCTGTCTATCAAAGACAGCTTGTCGGATTGTGGACCAAGCGGAAGATCTTCGAGAGTCACACTCAAAGGTGGATTCGGTGCCATCCGTAAGACTGCTTCCATAGCTGTTCATAGAGATCCTCCGATAAGTGTCCGAGGATCCAGAAGCAGAGGTATAGGAGGAATGACTGCTGTTACTAGGCACACTGCATGGAGAGGGACAGTCAAAGAGCCTTGGGACTTGAAGAAGTGACGTGCAAGCCGCGGGAACTTCCTTGGTGTTCGGGGTAGCTGGCGGGGTGTTCACTGCCATCATCGCGGGAACCATGAGGAAGGTTGGTGCGGGGATAGAAGGGCTTCTTCTGGATTTCTGCGACTTTTTTGTGTAATGGGGAACTGGTGGTCCTAGTAGTGGCTTCTGACTGGCTTCAGTGGAAACTGAGTCTTCATGAGAATCGGTTTTGGAGAGGGAGGTAGAGGTTTTGGGGAGCATTGCAATGACGGTCTCGGCGATGCTAGAGCCACTGGATAACTTGTGCATTATGGTGGTTTCTGGCTCCTTTTCATCATCTTTCTGATCGTCGTTTTTCCCCGGTGGTGGAGTGGGAGTTGGCTCATCTTCAGCGTCCGCTACAGTGGTGAGAGAGGGGAAGTGATAAGCTGAAAACCAGATTCGTAAGGCCCCCAAAAAGAAGATAGCTCACTATCATGAATAGTAGACCTTCTCCTTCCAGCCCTGACTTCCTGATACGCTTTCTGAAAGGCTTGCATAATTGGCACACCATTCGGATTCTCAGAAGTGCTGCTCCGCCGACGCTCGTAGATCACTCGCTTCCTCTCATCACTCAGCTTCCGCACCTCCTCTTCGCTTTGCTTTCTCCTTCCCGCTTCACACCCCCGAAGCTCTTCCTCTCGCAGCAGGTTATGATGATGTTCGTCTTTCATTTGATCCATAGAGGCCATGTTTACAGACACATCCATGGAGGGTGGGTCGGGGACGATGGAGACGCGTTTCTTGGCTGCTAAAAGTCGGTCATGGGCGAGGGTTTCGGCGCAGATTGTTGGGGATCTCCATCTGCAAATGTTTCATTCATTCATTCATCTGTGCATCGCTTGTAAATTTCGCTTTTTGCTGGTCGGGGAGCTCCGTCAGCTCTGGAGCTCTGGAGCAGTAAGAGTCATTTAGAGGGGTAGAAATTGAAAAATTTAATTAAACTTTGTATGTATTTGCCTTGCTCCCCTGCTCTTCTAGCTCAATGTTCTCTACTCTCCGCATTAAACTCCTAGAACTGGAGCAGCGACAAAAATTTGTTAGCAGCGACGAAATGGGCGCTGCTAAGCTCATAGCAGCGACGAAATGGGCGCTGCTAAACTCTTAGCAGCGACGAAATGGGCGCTGCTATGCTCTTAGCAGCGACGAAATGAGCGCTGCTATGCTCTTAGCAGCGACGAAATGGGCGCTGCTAAGCTCATAGCAGCTACAAAATGGGCGCTGCTAAGCTCTTAGAAGCGACGAACTAGTTTTGCTCCCTTCTAGCTGAGCTCTCCTGAGCTCCATTAGACCCCTATTCATGACCAGCACCTGGCAATGCCCACATGATCACGGCCAAAGCACAATAGAATTTTGATATTGAAAATTGGGAAAAGGAAAAGAAAAACGAAAACTTTATCCATCTCCTCCTAACCTAACACGCTCACGAATTTCCCCAAGGACTCATAGCGCGATTCAATTTGCTCTTGATTGGTTGCGGCGCTCGGCTCATAAACGGAGTTGAGCACCCTCTCGTGGACCAATCCAATCTAAAGACTCACCTCTGCTGAGGCTTGGCCACAATATGGATGTCCGGCTGTGACGGAGATCGCTCCTTGCTTCCACCGCTCTGTCGACGTGTTGGACTTCCGGATTGGGAGCCGGTTTGTGACATTCTGGATCCTCGTCGAGAACGGACTTCCTCAATGATTACACGTGGTAGCGAGTGGCGACGTTCTCGCTCTCCGGTGCTTCGATGGGTCAGTTGGCCGAACATGTAGAGTTGGTGGTTACGAAGCTTCTTGAAGATCTTCATGTACAGGTACACCACAATGGCTCCAGGGAGGAAGAATGAGAGGAAGGAGGATAACACGATGTATTGAGGGTTACTGATCCAACAGATTCCATCAAAAGAGTCACGCTGCTCCATGAAAAGTGTAGAGCTCACTGCAAGAGCCATCAACCAAATCATCACGACATACGGTACTGTAGAAGTTGACACTGAATGCCTTTGATACTCCGTCGGAAACATAATCGCAAAATATCGATCCAAACTGATAGCTACCAAATGAACAATGCTCGCAGTCGTGGAGAACACTCCAGAAACCAGATGGAATTGGCACCAGGTGTAGCCCAACGTCCAATGATCATTGTGCATTTTGTAGTAGAGGGAGAGCGGCATGACCACTAACCCAACAAGCAGATCCGATACAGCTAACGAGGCAATGAACTTGTTGGTGGTGACTGATCGGAGTTTGCGGTCAACGGCGACGGCGAAGATTACCATGGTGTTGCCGACGACGACGAGGACGATTAGGAGGAGGAGGAAGGCGTGGAAGGCGTTCCATTGTAAGGAGTGTTCGGCTTGTGGACCGTCTTCCTCCGTTCCATTGGAGAATACAGACATCAGCATCTTTTCTAGGTTTCGTGCATTGTTAGAACAAGGTCCTGGAACGAGAAAGACGATGAATAAACGGTCTGGTCCGAAACGAGTAATTATGAGAGGAAAAAGCTAGAGCCATAAGAAGTGTGTGTGCCTTGCCTGGGTCGAGGCTTAATTGAATGAGAATGTGCATGAGAATGAGCATATACATAGAGGACAAGTTTGGATGGAGAAAGAGAAAAAGGAAAACGGCAAATTGTTTATGTTCAGATGCAAGTGCAAAGTTGTTCTTTTCTCTCTAACGCTCATTTCGTATTCTTTTTTCATTATTTTGTGTTGTTTCCCTATTTGAAAAGAACTTTACAGAACTTTACTTGTCAAGAAAGAAAGCCGAAGAGAAAACAGCAACCTAGAGCTTGAATGAATTCAAGGTTAGACGCCCTTAGCCCCGCCCCTTTTCCTCCGAGGAGCCCGTAGCCGGAGCCCACACCTAAGGAGGGCGGTAAAAAATGATATGGAGATGCGATGAAACTGAGCAAGAGACACTATGAGGAGAGAGAAATTAAATCTTATTCATGGCCCCCCCCTTCTAGACTATTTCGGGATCTTTGTTTGCAGACACACGCGTGTTTGCTTGGACTATGAGGGGCTGAAAATATAAGATATGGGACAGCACAGCAGCTACTATATGAATCATCTGGGAGTAGAGTAGTGCGTGGGCTGTTCGAAAGGGTTCATAGATTGAGATGGGATGGATAGGTAAGATGTTTGAAGTTGAAGATCAATAGGGGAAAGCTGAAGGACAATCGGGGAGTTCTAATGGTCACTGATAGACAGGATAAGGACGGTGTATGGTCGACCAAGGGGGTTGAGCTGAAAGTGCTGGATGTCTGGAAGCTAATAGCTAAGAACTCTTTGAGCTAGAGCAAGAGCAGAGAAGGCTAGATGTTGTTAGCAGCGACGCGAATTTGTTAGCAGCGACGAAATGGGCGCTGCTAAGCTCATAGCAGCTACAAAATGGGCGCTGCTAAACTCATAGCAGCTACAAAATGGGCGCTGCTAAGCTCTAAGCAGCGACGAAATGGGCGCTGCTAAGCTCTTAGCAGCGACGAAATGGGCGCTGCTAAGCTCTTAGCAGCTACAAATTGGGCGCTGCTAAACTCTTAGCAGCTACAAAATGGGCGCTGCTAAGCTCATAGTAGCGACGAAATGTGCGCTGCTAAACCCTTAGCAGCGACGAAATGGGCGCTGCTAAAAAGCGACGAGATTCGAGCTGCTAAGCTCTTGGAAGAGACAAATCCTAGAGTCCAGATCCAACCCGAACACCTCTATCCCAAAACCGTCTACTCCTCCCATTCCAACACAGACTGAATCAGCCTTATCCTCCGCTTCCATGTGACGACGAAAGAAGCTTTTTTTCCGAAGCACACACACACATGCGGGATTAATGAATTTGTGGTGTGCCCCGCGTCCTGATGACATCGACGTCGACGACGTCTTCTAGATATGTTTCCTGATACTTGTAAAGAGAAAACAAGGAGGCACAAGGGTCTAGGAGAAGGGGTCTAGGTCCAAATAAAAGATCGAAAATGAGATCATCCAAGGGGAGACCGGATGAGGAGGTGGGGAAGAAGCACTCTCTCATAAAAGTTGACAGCCCCGTGCAATTGACATGCGTGAAAAGGGGAAGAGTAGGTGTGAGAGAGAAAGAAATCAGGAGCTCTCAATCTCACGCAACCTTCAAGAAGAAGAAGATGTGGCGGAGGAAGAAAAAGGAAGAAGATGAACAGATCGAGTGGTGTCTGGAGCTCGGTCTCGCGTGCCACTTGACACCCAGGAAGCTGTGATTCAGGAAGATGGGAGGTCAGGGCATGGGGATTGTGGCAGGTATGAGGGTTAGGGGGTTGGGATCTAGATTTGGATTTGGATTTGTATTACCTGGTTAGTCATCTTTTCCGAGGTTCTAGGTGTTTGGAGTGAAAAATAGGCTTACTTAGGCTCAAAGTTCGTCGCTGCTAAGAGCATAGCAGCGCCCATTTCGTCGCTGCTAAACGCATAGCAGCGCCCATTTCGTCGCTGCTAAGACTAAAAGTTTCCCTTGCACTTTCAATCTTTCAATCTTAGCTCCCCTAAACCAAAAATTTACAATTGCGAAGGCGGAGGTCTTTTCAAGGGCTTCAAATCTTCTTATTATCTTAGATCCTCTCCTTAGAAGAGTCTTCTTTTCTCATGATCAAAAACGAGCATAAATTCAAAGTTTGAACATTATTCTGCGATCTATGAATTGTACTTTCGGATGTTCTTATGAAAAACATGAATTTACGATGGGTTCCTGCTATGCTAAGGAGATTTCATCAGGGCGGAGGGGTCATGTTGATTGTTTTTCCCGGGGGTGGTGGTAACTGAGGGAAAGTCGTAAATCATTCTGAACTTTTGTTGTTGTTTCTTCTCCCCGATGTCATCATCATCTGTCTAAGGCGTTAAGAGCCCACGGAGCCCACGGAGCAAAAAAGCGAAATGGCAGCTAATGAAGTTTGTGGTCTGAGCTGGGTCCTGGTAGGCAACGGGAAAAGAAAAACAAGGCGTTTAAGATTATGGTAATTTGTCCACCCTCTACAGGATTATCCTGCTTAAAGGGTCCTTCTTAGAGGAACCCTGAAAGCCTAGAAAGCACGAGGAAAAGGGGACACAATAAGGAACAAGGCAAGGGGAGAGGAACATGATGAGATTTTCAGATCTTTCCAGATTCCCCCCTCTTGCAAAACACATAGAAAAAGGAATAGACAATGAGGTAGTGTTGTATACAACACAAGAAAAAGGTCCCCGACGCGAGTCTTGACGACCTATCACTTATTCAAAAGAAAGCGAAAAAAAAAGAGGGGAAAGGTCCTGGACCGTGAAGACGCTTCGAGTGTTCATGGCTGTCGAGAAGATGGGGCATGATAGGGGTCTGAGAGGACACGGGAAATTGAGTTGGGGAAGAAACTTGAGGAAATTGAAATGCAGGCCGGGGATAGTTTGGAGGAATGAAGGAGGAGAGGGGCTTCATGGGGTGACACTGGTAAGGACATGAAAACATTGGAGATTAGAAATTGAACTAGCAACTTTAGAAGAGACGAAATGGGCGCTGCTAAGTTCTAAGCAGGGACGAAATGGGCGCTGCAAAGCTCATAGCAGCGACGAAATGGGCGCTGCTATGCTTTGAGCAGCGACGAAATGGGCGCTGCTAAACTCTTAGCAGCTACGGAATGGGCGCTGCTATGCTCTTAGCAGCGACGAAATGGGCGCTGCTAAGCCCTTCGCTGTGACGAATATGCACTGTAAACTTCGTTTTTGGCACCGGAACTACCCAGAACCTCCCCCGCTATAATACTATCACCTCAACAATAACGTTCTGACCACCACCGCCCCTACCAGCCCACACAACCAAAAACAGCCCCCACGACGCAAAAGTAATTGTGCTTGCATAGCGTGCCAAGGCGTTGTGCAAAGTGTGATGATGCAAATTGGGTTTTTGCAGGAAGAAAAGAAGGCAAAAACCCCGTATACATGTATCCAACAAGAACCCACGCATTCTCTTCTCGGAATACATATAAAAAATGCAAGCGTGATGGGGAGATGGTGCTAGATTCTGGCGCACGTGGCGCCAGCACCAATCTTTCACATATGCTAGATGGCGAGGGGTATCGGGTTTCAGAATGGAAATGATGTGGACCTGGTTGCCGGAGAGCAAGGCTTTGATTATATCGGCCAGCCCACTATTACTAACTGTTTTTCTGTTTTGGTCGGTCGGGGGCGCGGGGAAACTTTGAAAAATGGACAGAGGCAGGAGAGATAAGGAGCGGAGACCCGGCAAACATACACACACGTGAGGGACGGACGGGGAGGCCTCGAAAACATTCCATTCTCTCATAGAGTTGGACAGGAACAACGTTCGTCGGTGGGGGCTTCACAGAGATTTCTGTCTGTCTCTGACCCGGAACCAGGTCTTGGGAATCCTGGAACCTTCATTAATGCAATGACGCCTTCTAACAAAACATGACTATTCATATCGACGGTAGAGGGAGGGAGAGAGTCAAGCATAGTTTGTGTCAATTCAAAACAAGTCAAAGTGACGTCGGGACAGGGGGAGTACCCGGAATATTAGATGAGTTTGTTGAGGAAAATGCGAAAGTTCAATGATCGGGAACCTTTAGGTCTTCTATGACAAAAGCTCAAGTTGTCAGTTCGTCGCTGCTTAGAGCTTAGCAGCGCCCATTTCGTCGCTGCTAAAAAGCGTCGCTGCTAAGAGCATAGCAGCGCCCATTTTGTAGCTGCTGAGAGTATGTAGCTGCTAAGAGTTTGTAGCTGCTGAGAGTTTGTAGCTGCTGAAATGCGTCGCTGCTAAGAGCATAGCAGCGCCCATTTCGTCGCTGCTAAGAGCTTAGCAGCGCCCATTTCGTCGCTGCTAAACTTTGCCTAGTGACAGTTCAGAACCCCAAACTGATCATGAAGTGAAAGATTCGTGGTATGAGGAACACAAGAAAAGGAAACCACCCAAAACCCAGACAAGAAATTCCATTGAAGGTGGCAACCTCGCAATGCTCATCTTTGCCCCACAGTTGTGGGCCCCGGTCGGAAAGCATAAATAGTGGCGGAGCGCGGCGGTGCTCACTCACAAAAACTAAAACTTCTCATGCATTTCCAAATAGGCCTCTTTCTCCTCTTCGCTTCCGCGGAATGGGATGAGCCTATGGGGCCGTTGCGGCCGAACAAAGTGACGTTTGACCTAATTGATTGAGAGCATGGAGACTTTTAAGGGAGGGGGGATATGAAATTGGATTAGTCACGGAAAGAAACATGTATCTGTCGCGTTGTGGCTGTCGCATTCGATTAGGCTTAGAGACCTTCTAAAAGGGTACAGAAGAGAGCAGGCTTCAATGGCTCTAGAAGCTGCAGTCTTCAGAAGAAGAAGGTGGGGGAATTCAATAAGCCTATTGTCCGGAAAAGGTGAGTAGAACTTGGTTCCAAAGGACCTTTTTTCCAAGAAGGACTTTGAAGAATAGAAGACAGACAGAATAACCAAGCAAGAAGGATCCTCTTACCAACTGGTGAATTCTTGATCACTATGATCATGAGGATTAGGGTCATGTTACCAGTTAGTCAGCAATCTTTCCCATAACTCAACCCATAACCAAAACCCAAAAGTTCCGACAAAAGAGGACCCTTGGGGGAGGGTGGATAGGGGGATATTGGCAACATTCGCGTCCAAAAAAAGCGGGAAAGGGAATGAAATGGATGAGGAGGAGGAGGCGGACCAGTGAAGATGGGTCACTTGAGTTTCGGGTTGGGATGGACGGACATTGAATGTGGCAAGGGACAAGAGTGAAGGGCACGTTTTGAGAATGGTGGGTGTGAAGGAATGAAGGAATAAAGCAGAACAAAAATGGTGTATATACGTCTAACCTATTAGGACATCCAGCTGAGCCTAGGCTGTACAATCCATCTGTCGGAATTTCTGATGTGTCTCCGTCCCTTTCCAGTCTGACAGTTATAGATTTTCTAACATCTGTCGTCTCAATTGCTCCTAAAAGCTTAGCAGCGCCCATTCCGTCGCTGCTCAGAGCATAGCAGCGCCCATTTCGTCGCTGCTTAGAGCTTAGCAGCGCCCATTTCGTCGCTGCTAAAAGCATAGCAGCGCCCATTTCGTCGCTGCTCAGAGCATAGCAGCGCCCATTTCGTCGCTGCTTAGAGCATAGCACCGCTCATTTTGTCGCTGCTAAAAGCTTAGCAGCGCCCATTTCGTCGCTGCTTAGAGCATAGCACCGCTCATTTTGTCGCTGCTTAGAGCTTACCCATTTCGACAATGTGTTCTAAACAAAACCAAAACTCATGATGAATCACTTTGAATCACATTTGTTTCCCATTATTCATGCAATGAATCATCTGTTCCCTCTCTTTTCCTTCAGCTTCTGTTCAGTGTTCGTTGCCATACCCCTTGTATTCCCGCACCCTCCAACTCCCTATTTTCATTTTCATTTTCCATTCTCATTTGCCAAAAGGTATATTATAATGCTAGTAACACATACTCCCTCCGAAGCCCGAAACCACATGAGGGCAATATCACATGTCCAATCATAAGTCTCAAGAAAATTGTGCGCCGCCCGAAATTGCCGCCAAATCCACATTAATCTCCGCCAAATCCCGTGTCTCTTTCTATGCACCTCCGTTTTTCACACGCCTTTTCCTTTTCAACTTCTTTCAATTCATTCAATTCATAGTCATTCCAATTCTTTCTCATTCTTTCTCATTCATCTAACCTACTCTGCCACTAGGCTCTCGGAGCCAAAGCTAAGCTGTACCGCGCCGCCACTCTCTCCTTCATCTCAAAGCTATAAGCCCGCATTCGACACCACTTCCCCTCGTCTTGCCGCTGCTCCGCGAGCCCGGAGAGTGAGAGAGTACACATCGGGAGGAGACCAAGTGGCGGGGGTGGCCTCCTGGAGCCGCCTATCGATCGCCGCTCGCTTTTTCTCTTTCACTCTCCGGTTTTCTCCTACTTTCTCCTCGTCTCCCATGTCTCTTCGCCGCTGCCTACGGGGTTCCGCGTGTCTGCGTCTTTCGCTTTTGTGTGGTCTCTGATGCCTCACACTTATCAATTTCGCATTCAAACCTGCATCTCTCTCTTGTTTCTCTTCCACATTTCGTCGGCGGTTTGCCTTTACGCCTTCTTCTTCTTCTCCTGCTTCTTCTTCTTCTCAACGCCTTCAAGGTGTCAGTGTCAGATTCGTTCTCCTTACTCGAATTTCCCAGAGTATAACCCTTCATTTTCCCTATTTTCAGGTCACACTCCGTCAGCCGACAACTACTAAACTAACCCTAATAAAAAATGGTAAGCTGGTCAAACAAAACAATCTCCCCATTCAGTTTCTCCCCACCTACCCCTCTCCCTGTGTGAACTTCCAACCTCCTCCCATCAACCCTCCAACATCCCCATTCTCATTTCCAGGGAGCCGACGCGTCACTTCCGATGGAGATGTGTAGCAACTGTGAGTTGGCATCTTGTAAGTTTTGCCCGTATTTTTTGATCATGGTTGTTTCAGTCGACGCCTACGAGCTGCGTCGTCTGACTCGTCGTTTCAAGAAGCTCGATGTGGATGGATCTGGATCGCTGTCCGTTGAGGAGTTTATGTCGCTGCCGGAATTGCAGCAGAACCCGTTGGTGCAGAGGGTTATTGATATATTCGATGAGGACGGCAATGGAGAGGTGGATTTCCGGGGTGAGTTTGAGCCTATGCCTTTGACGAAGCCTTTGGCGAAATGGGCGCTGCTAAACTCTAAGCAGCGACGAATTGGGCGCTGCTAAGCTCTAAGCAGCGACGAAATGGGCGCTGCTAAACTCTTAGCAGCGGCGAAATGGGCGCTGCTAAGCTCTAAGCAGCGACGAAATGGGCGCTGCTAAGCTCTAAGCAGCGACGAAATGGGCGCTGTTAAGCTCTAAGCAGCGACGAATTGGGCGCTGCTATGATTTCAGCAGCGACGAAATGGGCGCTGCTAAGCTCTAAGCAGCGACGAAATGGGCGCTGCTAATTTCTTAGCAGCGACGAAACGGGCGCTGCTATGTTCTATTCTTCCAGAGTTCATCCAAGGAATCTCCCAATTCAGTGTCAAAGGCGACAAGAACACCAAACTCAAGTTCGCCTTCCGCATCTACGACATGGATCGTGATGGATTCATCTCCAACGGAGAGCTCTTCCAGGTACCTATCCCCTCATTATATACTCACCAGACATGCAACGCCATTTTCAGGTGCTCAAAATGATGGTGGGCAACAATCTCAAGGACTCGCAGCTGCAACAAATCGTCGACAAGACCATCTTGTTCCACGATAAGGACGGGGACGGCAAGATCTCGTTCCAGGAGTTTTGCGATGTGAGTTAGGGCTTCATCTTGTGGTGGTGTGTCAGTGAAGTGAAGTCGCCTTCACTAACGCGTGCATTTCATCTAACTTGACGTCTTCAGGTCGTTGAGCACACCGAGGTGCACAAGAAGATGGTCTTGGAGAACATCTAAAAGTCCTCATCTTCTGAGGATCTTCATCCAACTTCATGACGTCTTCTAGTCCAGCATTCCCCAAAAACAACCCGATCCATATTTCTCCCTGTCCTCTCTTTCCGTTTTCCCCTGTAGTTGTCACCTGTACATGTCCCCTCTCTTCAGATCTTTATAATAATTTAAGCCACGCCCCTTTCGCCTATTCCAGATCCCAAAAACCCACCTAGTCAATGTGCTCTTTGTGCTGCTAATCTGCTAATCTTTGGATTTCTGGATTTCTGAACTGATTTCTAACCGATTTCTAACTAACTTTAATAAATTTCTAGTCTGGAATCACCTTTAAAACTTTTTTTTCACTGACTGAATCCAGAGAAATTCAGGTCGTCGGCACACTGGACATTCATGAGAAGATGGTGGTCAAAGTTTGACCTGTCTACACTTGAAAACTGCCTTCAACTTACCGTTTTCCATCAATTCCATGAATCTCAACCTTCTCAACACAAATAAAGCTGTTCTAAATATGAAAGAGACATGTTAAAGTTCAGTGTACTTTCTCCCCACCCACTCAAAGGATTAGGGACGAGAAGAAGCCACACAGCTGCTCTTGGAACATAATGTAAAGTTTATTGCTGGTTCTTCTTGATTTGAGGATCTTGGGTAGTTGTTTTTCAAGTTTGATTCGTCATTATTTTGCATTGAAATGCTGTAAAATTGATGTAACTTTGTAAGCGCGTTCTTTTGAGAATTAGGATGAACTTCAACGGAGCGTAATTGCTGTTGGGTTAGATTTCTGGATGGTTTGCTTTGTTTTCAGTAAACTTCTAGTCTGTTCCAAGACTTTTCAACAAAATTCATTCATTTTGAGCGCGTCGTGGTCAACATTTCGACGCAGCTACAATCTTAGCAGCGCCCATTTCGTCGCTGCTAAGAGCATAGCAGCGCCGATTTTGTAGCTGCTAAAAGCTTAGAAGCGGCCTTTTCGTCGCTGCTAAGAGCATAGCAGCGCCCATTTCGTCGCTGCTAGGAGTTTAGCAGCGCCCATTTTGTCGTTGCTAAGAGTTTAGCAGCGCCCATTTTGTAGCTGCTGAAATTTTGAGATGCGTGGCGGTCGCGTCGCGGTTCCCCCAGATCTCTTCAAATCTCCCAAAATACTGAATCTCTTTTTCCCAACAATCTCAAGGACAATACCCTACAATACAACCTTAGAGAACAGTGAAGAACAGTGCGAAGTGGTGACATAGAGATAGAGATGTATGAGTGTCAATATTTGAGAAATGTATCTGTTTCTGGGCTGGGCTGTATGACAATGTTTTCGGTTTTCGATTTTGCAAGTTTTGGCTTTAGTGCTTGTAGAATTTTCAAGTTTGCGTTGGTTTGCAGCAAGACAGAAAAAATGAAAAACGGAAGTGAGAAAGAGGAAAATCAAATCTTGCTCTTCTCGGCTCAAGGAGCGTTTTGATCGAGCGTTGGAAAAACTCTTCAGGAGACTTCAGAAGCCCTAGAACCTCTCTAGAAACCAGGAAAAACACTAGAAAAACTTGTCCGTTCCTAAAAGCTTTTCGCTTCCCCCGACTCCCCGGTTCCATTCATTCATCAGACCCCACCTTTTTGCGCTTTCCATTTCTCATACGCCCCCTTTGTCTGTTGGTCCATTCTAATACCAAATGAGCCGCGTCAATCACTCAACTCCGTTCTAGAGAGGGCGGAGAAGAGTTGACGTGTTCTGAAACATTCTAGACGTCATTTGAAAGTTTGGCTGTTTCCGGAAGGTGTCAGTGGCCTTCTGATGAGTTCAGAAGTTCCTAACCATTTCTTGTCGGGTTTTCCTGAATCTTTCTAGCTCTATGACTCGTAAGGTCCCGTTTTCCATCCCTCCAGATCCAATTAAACCTCAATAAAAGCGCCTCATCCCTGAGGGATAGAAAAGCCTTCTCGTATTGCTTGTTGGCCTCGACTTTTCACTCTTCATCAAAGCTCTCGGATCTATCTTCTTCATCTCAAATTAACCAGCTTGTTCCCCAGCTTGTTCTATGAGAAATTAGGCATCAAATCCCGTTTCTCTTCTTTCATTTTTTGCCTCCTTTTCAGGCGGGAAAAACCAAGCCTCTTCGACAGGTGGTGGTCCTGTTCAGAAATGGCCTTGACTTTGGCCTTAAAACCACATATTTTTGCAAACCTTTCTGGCCACCTGTTCAGTGTATTGTCCCGTACAGGTCGGTCTGACTTTGGTCAAGTTTAAACCAGTCGTAAACCTACTTTTCTCTTCTTTTTTGGTCATGTCATAGACTGTTTTAGTATGACGTTTCTATGTTTGACTGCTTACTGATAACCCCCTGGTGATACTATAATCCTATCATACTGTTTTGTTTTTTGTTTTCAAGTTAGTACATTGCTCTAAAATGAAGACTTTTTGCATTTCATAACACTTTTTCCAAAGGCGTCTTCCCAAGTTTAGTTCCTTATCATCTTCCTTCCCAATACCAACAAAAACGTGTGTGTTCATATATTGCAAGGCATTGATATTGATATTGATATTCAAATCATACACTGACTCACTTTTGTTCTCCTTCTACTCTCCTGCTTTTCCCATTTTTCAAGTTTCTTCTCAATAAACTCTTAGCAGCGACGAAATGGGCGCTGCTAAGCTCTAAGCAGCGACGAAATGGGCGCTGCTAAACTCTTAGCAGCGACGAAATGGGCGCTACTAAACTCTTAGCAGCTACAAAATCGGCGCTGCTAACTTCTTAGCAGCGACGAAATGGGCGCTGCTGTAATACGTGGCGTTCAACCACCAGCAGAGCTACACTGTAGTGTGTACCTGCTAGCCACGCCCCCCTAAACCGCGCGGACCGAGAGCGAGATGGACGTCAGTCATATCCTAGCAATGTGGGGAGGACCGGGTCTTTCTCTCCTTCTATTCTCTTAGTGATATTCTTTTATATTTTTATACTATGTATTTATAATTTATGTACTATAAATCTATAAGCTCAACTAGAATCAGTTTTAGTCTAAGCTTTCGTACACGTCCGGTCCTCTCTTGGAACCAGAGGTAGCCGGCGTGTAACGTGGAGGTCCCGCCTTGAGGAGATATTTCTTTGAGATACTCTCCGCAACGTTAGAACAGTAAAATAAGTGATAGTGTCAGTCATTGTGTGTTGAGTACGACCAGCAGTCTTAGACCTTATTATTTCTGCTATTCAATTTCCCGTTCCGATATTGATGCGTGGAGAGAAACGGCGCTGAAGCGCAGAGGTCCTGTATCTATTCCACGCCCAGGATGCAGGTTAGTTACTTCGTACGTGGAACTCCTCGAGAGGTGGCACGATATGCCATGGGAGTCGGGTAACTTTTCTTTTATTTTATTATGTTACTTGTTCATCAATACAGCAAACGTGCAACTGTACACAGTAAACTGAACTTTGACAAGTTTCTAAACGTGTAACTTGTTGCATTTGAAAGAAAATAAACAACAAGTAACATGAATCAATAGCTTATTTCTAGAGCTACAACTTTGCGGTTGACCGTTTGTTAAAATATTGCCTACCCGCCAAGTTATGATCATTCTTGCACACCACACTTTTGGCCGCCGACTTGCCCCCGCCGCCCACCGACCGGCCGGCCGCCGCGCGGAAATTTGGGACACGTCTCGGAAAAACGGTCATAACTCAAGAACTAGAAGAGCAATCAAAAAGTGATCAACTACAAAAATAATCAGCAAGGAATGCCCTACACGTTTTCAATTTAAAAAATTGAATTTGACTAAAAATGAAGATTTTTATTTTTTAGTGTGATACTTTTTTTGAAAAGTGGGTCACCTTTGGAGCTATGTATCTCCAGATGGACGTTGAAATGGGAGCTGGTTTTACTATCAAAATGTGCACAAAGACATGACAAATAAAATAAAAAAATAAAAACCGTAGACAGCCATACTTTTTTTCGAGATAGGAAGACAAAACCAAAAAAGTAATGTTAAAAATCCTACTTCCAGACGGTTTCATAAGCTCAAAATATTTTCAGACATGCTTTTTGTACCCTAAAACATATATACAAAGTTTCAGAATGAAATCTCAAACTTTGAATTTTTTAGATTTTTCGACCCAAAAAGTTGTTTCGTTGATCCCAAATCTGGTAGGGACATGGTACAAACTTTTTGGTTACATTTTTTGAAAGACCTCATCTGGGTGCATGTTTGTGCCAAAAATCAGCCGAATCCGAGAAACTTTCGGCGCTAGTGCCAAGGGAAGTTTGGGTTTTAGAGAAAGTGGGTCTTAAAACCTCTGACGATAATTTCTTCATTCTGACTAATAGTAAAATCGTGAGGTAAGGTCCCAACCTGCGCGACGTCCTTATGACGTGTTAGTCTCTAAAATCATTTTTTTTTCCACACTTGACACTCTCAACCTATCACTTATTTGTCTTAAGCTAAGCTACACTAATAGAGGAATGTGCTTGTATTATTTGAATCTGTGTGTCTGTTGCACTGACCCGAGGGATATTGTAGCCATATTGATGGGCAGTTTCCCAGGCCACTCCGCCAGGTGACGAGCCATACTACACCATTTCAGACGGATTATGACACCTCAGCAGACCCCCCATTGTTTGCAGAGCCGTAATCGTCGGGTCCCATCACTCTCACGTAATCCCCAGGCGATCTCACCGCCAGATGGTGTCATTGACAAAGGAATGCTGTCGATTGCATCATTTGTCTCAGCACTCACACACAACACACTCAGCACACCTCATGAGAACGAAGGATGACCTATGGTGGATCAGGACGATTGTGTTTGTTCCTCCCTCTCGAATGAGATGGGATGGTTCATTCATTCGGGCAATAGGCATTGTGGTCGACATCGTCGTGCGTCTCAGGACATTCAACGATGTTGCAGTTTTAGTGCCATAATTTCAGAGGTTCATGGACCTTGCTTCTCTCGCAAATTGACTGTGTCCTTTTGCACCCTTAGGGGTAAAAAGGAAGTAGCCGCCCAATCGTTTCTCTTGCCACCTACTTCCTCCTTTTTCACTTTGCTTTGACCTATTTGACTCACCACCTTCCCTTGCTTGCTCTTGCTCCACTGCCAATAATGTTCTGGGATATCTCCACTCCCCAGTTCGTTAATTGCTGTTCATGTTGCATGACTGCTTTTGTACCTTCGTGTATTATCACTTGGTTCGTTTCAGCAACCATCCGACAAAATCTACAACAACTGTAAGCTGAACAACGAGATCAACGTGTCAACCGTCGAGAACAGCAGCGACTGGACAGCATCGCACTCGAGAAGAAAGCCGACCTGCAACGTCCCGAACAGCATTCGCCACTTTGACTACTTGAAGAAAAGTTTGGAGGAAACCTTCTCGAACCACCAGAATAGAAGAGAAGATGAACGACAGACCCATGCGTCAGATTGTACGTTTCTCGACCGTGACTCCGCCATCGTACGATGGAAGGTCGGCATTTCCTGGCTTCGCCCAGAAGGTCCAGGACTATCTGAACGCCAATGGCTTCGAAACGGAAGAGGCCTGCCGTTCCCTCCCCTCCATGCTATCTGGACTGGCTCGGGAAGCCTATGAGAAGATCCCTGAGGAGATGCGCAGTGGAGACTGGAACGCGCTCATGGAGCGTCTGTCCGAGGAAATCCATACTCCAGAAAAAGCTTCCCTAGCGAGGATGGATTTGGGCAGTCTCCAGCAAGGAGGAAGAGACCTTGATCTTTTCGCAAGGATCTGCAAAGAGACCGCCTACATGGCTTATCCGAGCAGTTCCCAGCGAGAGATCCGCGATACGGCAGCAATGGACCAATTTCTCGTTGGCCTCGACTCTGCCCTCATCGAAAATGTCCTCCGAGCCGATCCCAAAACTCTAGACCTCGCACTCCAAGCAGCGAAAAAGGAGATGGCCATACGGAAGAGGTTGGAGAAGCGATCCAAACCTTCGTCCGCGGCAACAATCAGCTACTTAATCAATGAAGTGGAGAAGCTGAAAACTGGAGAACATGTCAACTACATCAGCAATCGCCGAGGCTACTCCAACCATCTCTGCACCTGCCACGGCTGTTATGGAACAGACGGAAGAAATAACCGTTACTTCGGAGGAAATCAAAACTACGGAGGATACCAACATGGACCCGAAGGCGGACAGTTCTCACGGTCGAGACATATCAATGGAGAAGCGAACATTCACTACGTGCACGGTGAATACCGCAGAACCATTGATGCAGTACATGACACAAGCTGTGCCTGCGACAGGTGCGGACAACAAGAAGAAGACGAACACTACGAAGATGAAGAAGACGAAGAAAACAATTGGGAGAGCAGAAACGAGGAAGATGAAGAATATGAGGATGAAGAATATGAGGATGAAGAAGTCGAAGAGGAGGATGATGAGGAATACGAGGAGAAGGAAGAATACAAGGATGGAGAAGAATACGACAACAAGGAAAATGACGAGGAGGACGCCGAAGAGTTCTGCTCCTGCCCACACTGCTGAACCAAATCAAAAACAAGACAAAAAAGAAGAAAATCGATTGCTGCAGGAAACCCCGAGAACTCACGATGATGAAGAAAAACAATTGCTGATATGGTACAACGCTCGAATGAGGAGTGATGGATTTGTTTTTCTTTTCTTTTCATGAGTTTTTGAGCCTAATAAGCTTTTAGGGTAGAGTTACGTTGAGGTTTAGTTCTTCTAGTTTTGCTTTGTAGTCTAAATATCTAAGTTTTTCGTTTTTTTTTTTGGGTAATCACCCCGTTTTGTTCTAGTCTTATTCCATTGTTCCATTTAACCCAAACTATTTCTTTTTCTTAATTTCATCTAAATATTGAGCAACTAGCATTGATATCCTAATAATTTAATCGGACTTATTATCTATAAATTCTATTGTTTTTAGTAACTTATGGACCCTGGATAATCTACTTCACTAACGCGAAGACATCTCTGCGTCCGTCAAACTCAACAGTCCACGCATTTGCTGACAACTTTCCCACGAGCAACATCGTCAATCAACCGACCCTCACACCAGCTTCTACGACGCCACGTTTCAAGTCTACTGGATTGTCGATCGAGGGCGCTCGACTTCAGGGAAAGGGGGATGTAATACGTGGCGTTCAACCACCAGCAGAGCTACACTGTAGTGTGTACCTGCTAGCCACGCCCCCCTAAACCGCGCGGACCGAGAGCGAGATGGACGTCAGTCATATCCTAGCAATGTGGGGAGGACCGGGTCTTTCTCTCCTTCTATTCTCTTAGTGATATTCTTTTATATTTTTATACTATGTATTTATAATTTATGTACTATAAATCTATAAGCTCAACTAGAATCAGTTTTAGTCTAAGCTTTCGTACACGTCCGGTCCTCTCTTGGAACCAGAGGTAGCCGGCGTGTAACGCTGCTAAGCTCTGAGCAGGGACGAAATGGGCGCTGCTAACTTCTTAGCAGCGACGAAATGGGCGCTGCTAAGCTCAAAGCTTTCATTTTTGGCATTTCAATGATGTTCCCAAATAACGCTATGTTATTCCGGAACATACCAAGTAGACCTTGACGAAAAAAAAAACGAAAACTGAATGTTTTGAGACATCAAATGTCCCTCTTTAGTTTCTGTTTCAATACATACGTCACATCAACCACAACTCTAACCACCCACACGAAGCAAGCTCAAAGCCTCAAAAAGCATCAGCTGCTCAGTGGAGCCCAGGCCTCACCAAGCTGGCCGAGGCTCCGCTCCAGAAAGCAGAAAGCACAGAGTGAAGAAGGCGTACTTCCTTTTCCCCTCTCTCCCTTTGTCGCCCCAAAGTTTCAATCAGCGACACATCTTCCCGGCTTTCATCCTCTACGTCAAGGCGGAGGAGACAACTCAAGATTTGATGGTCCCCCCTTTCTCGGCGAGACAATTGATGATCCTCTTCGTTTGGGGATTTCTATTTTGAGAAAGAGGAGAAGAAGCACTTTCTATTTGCGAGTTGTCCTAGGTCTCAAACTCTCGTTTTCTAAGGTTTCATTTGGTTTTTCTTCCAATTTCCAAGGTTTCAAAGTCCAACAATCATCCCGAACCTTAGGCTTTGGATAAGGCGTTTCGGTGCATTGTACTAATCAAAATCAGTGAAATCTAATGAAAAATTGTAGTTCACGATGTTCTCTAACTTTTCACAATGCTATCCAGCTAGTTTTTGTCCGTTTGGATTCAGTACGATGCTCCTAAATAACGCTACCAAACTCTTTTGACCCACTTGAGTTCAGGCGTTATTTCAGAGCATTGTGTGAATCAAAATCCTTAAAATTTAGTAAGAATTTGTAGTCTATAATGTTTTCTATTTTTTCACAATGCTATTCAGCCTATTTCTGTCCATTTGAATTCAGTACGACGCTCCAAAATACCGCTACCATATTCTTGACCCTCTTGAGCCTAGGCGTTAATTTGGATTTTTTTTTCGTACTGACTAAAATAAACGAAAGTTGGAGGTTTTCTATGTTTTATCTTGTTCTCCAATCTTTTTCACACCTGTTTGCAAAGTTTCAAGTTATTCAAGATAGCAGAACACTCCAAAACAACTCTTCTTATTGTCAACCCCTTGGGTCTTACCCCTCTCTTTCATTTCCCTGTCAAATATAGATTTTCTAATATTTCTTCACCTTTTAGACCTCTACAAATGTTTTGTTGGCCCTCATAGTAACACCCACCACGCAATTTAGGACACCCATAACCCTAAACCCATCCCATCTCCACCCACGAGATCCCGCGACCTCACGCCTACCCTCCAGAACAACAAATTCTAGGGCCCAAGAAATGTTTAATTAATGCTCATGCCCCTCTTTTTTCCTGTAAACATTGCCTTTTGTCCTTCCTATACAGCATTTTTCCTTTTTGAGAAATGCATCTTGATTCTCACATACATCCATTTTTCCCTGCTACATGTAGCATTTTGTGTCAAATTTCCAGAGAGATGAATCATGTATGAACACAAAAAAAGACGTCAAGACATTCCTTCTTTTTGTCTTGCTACAAAAGCTGTCTGAACCTGGAAAACAGGCAGATTCTAGAATCTAGAATTCTAGCCAAATGGTGATGTCATGTTCACTATCAGTGACAGTCAAAACAAAACTTCAAAAAACCGCCTATAAATATCAGAAAATTGTCGTTTTGATTGCTTATCAGCTCTTTTCTCCTCGATTTCTTGGTTCCTAGTGAGAAACAGAGTGAGAAATTGAATCTGATGGGCAAATAAAAGTCGTTCCGATGGGTAGGCGAAGGGCGCCAAGTCTGTTCCACACACTCACCTTGCCCATATTTTTGCATACATTGATCGCGACGGTCTTTCAATTTTCTTTAAGGGAGGTGGTTTTGAATGTTCCGTTTTGTCCTCATATCTTACCTTCTTTCTGTAGCCTTCCTTCTCTCAAATTTCTTCGGCCACACAAAACAAAAATTTCAAAGGCTCACAGTTTTCGCCCTTATTTCGCTTATTTTCAACCGTTTTTCTCAAACTTTTTTGTAAAAACAATTGAAAACACGATTGTCTTGATGTTTTTACAGAAAGGTTTGAGAAAATTGGTCAAAAATGAGCAAAATGAAGGTGAAAAAGGTGAACCACTGAAGCTTCTGTTCGTCGATGGGGCGCCGCCACACAAAACAAAAAATTCGGCGCTTCACAGTTTTCGCCTTTATTTTGCTTATTTTCGACCGTTTTTCTCAATCTTTTTTGTGAAAAAGATTTGAAAACACAATTGTCTTGATGTTTTTACAAAAAAATTTGAGAAAATTTGTCAAATATGAGCAAAATGAAGGTGAAAACTGTGAACCACTAAATTTTCGTTTCGTCGATGAGACGCGGCCACACAAAACAAAAATTTCAGAGGTTCACAGTTTTCGCCCTTATTTTTCTTATTTTTGACCATTTTTCTCAATTTTTTCTGTGAAAAACATTTGAAAACACAATTGTCTCAATGTTTTCACAAAAAAGTCTAGGAAAATTGGTCGAAAATGAGCGAAATAAGGGAGAAAACTTTGAACCTCTGAAATTTTTGTTCGCTGTGGTTGAGGGCGTAGGCTCTCTTCGTGCCCTTACCTTCCCCATTCAATAAGTCCATATTCATAACTAAATCTCCTTTTCCCCTTTGCTTCTCTTGTTTTCCATTTTCCATACCCTGCGTCGTCACCCAAATTCAATTATAGTGCCTGGAGAGGAGCGACATGTGATTCTGATTCTCCGTCTCTTCATGACTTCTCCATGACTTTTACCCTTTCTAGAAGGCTTCTAGAAAGCTTCTGAACATTCCAGAATCTCGTAGCTCCGTTCTAGATCTTCTTACAACTCTAAAAACCCATTTTTCAGCCCTCAACCATGCCCATCGGTGAGAAACATGCTCGTTTCGGAGACTCCAAGTCTCGAATGGAAGACCGAAGCCGGATGCTCACTATGAAGTACGGAAAGCAACAGATGGCACTGATCCGGAAACGTATGAAGGTGGAGAATTGGATTGAGACAGAGGTCACCAAACTGTTCAATGGAAATGAGAACAATGTATGTTTTCCTGAAGCTCTAAATCCTCATTTTCCATGTTTCAGAACGTCGACATCGATCTCGACGTCATTCAAGACTTGGAAGACGTCGCCGGGAAACGAAAGTACGCTTTTGAACAACTCCAAAAGGCCCATTGCCCATGCTCGATGGACAAGATCATTGTGTTCCTCGATGAAATGATCTTGCAGTTGGATACCTTGTAAACTGTTTTTGTAAACTCTTCAAATCCTCCGTTATTTATTACCTTTTCTATCCCGACTTAGGATTCCTAAGTACCGTTCACTTCATCCTCTTCTTTTCATTCAAAAACAACACAAAACGCAAAACATTTCCCCTAATAATACGTAATTTGGATATTTGTGTACATAAAGTTCGAAAAGTCAATCGATGTTTGATCCCTTGCCCTTCTCACCTATTCATCCCCTTTTCGTTTCGTTTCTAATTTCAATTTTCTCATCTCTCCCCCTCCTCGCAAGGTGAAAGATGACCTTCTAGATTGCCATTCTTCCTCTTCTTCAAGAGGCATAAAAAACCGTCTAAACACCTGCTTCTTCCAAAAGCGGAAGCCTCTGGCTAATTGGATCTTTGGCGCGGAAGAGAGAAAGAGACCAAGCCGCATTGAGACTGGAATATTTCAAGGTTACCCCATCTGATGAGATTTGGATGGATTTGGATTGGATGATTTGACTTGCAATATGTGTTCGTATATGATTGTGGAATAGATCTAGCGGACCGTTTGGAGTGTCGTACTGTTCACTGATGTTTGCCAGGTTTTCAAGGCTGCGGTTGCCAATACCCAATACCAAATGGGAAATTGAGAAAACCAAATTTGAACATGGTTCGGTAGGGTCTGGGTGGTCATCCTGTTCAATTATACGACCTTGGAGCTAATTAACAAGATTCCTCAATGGTGACGGGGCATCTTCCATCTAGAATTCAGCATTCAGTTTTCAACATTCTCGACATCTTCAGAAGTCATAATGACACATTCATATTGGCGGAATTGCATAACACACACAGCGAAACTTGCCGCAGAGAATAGAGGAGAATAGATTTCACTTGCACTTACGACTGCGGCAAGAAGGAAGTGAAGAAGGCGAATGGGCGGTGCAGTGTCGAACGTAGTAACAGGGTCTCCAAGGGGTATATAAGGGATGCAGATAGCGAAAGAAGACAGTTGTTCTCTCAGCGAAATGGAGTTCGAGCAGCGCATCAAAGCCTACCGATTCGTGGCCTACTCGGCTGTCGCATTCTCTGTTGTTGCCGTGTTGTCGGTGTGTATCACACTGCCGATGGTGCACAACTATGTGCATCATGTCAAGAGAACCATGCATCAGGAGGTGCAGTTCTGCAGGGTGAGTACTAAACACTTCTTGATCCTTCCTCATAACAACAAACTGATTTAGGGCTCTGCCAAGGACATCTGGAGTGAGGTGAACGAGCTGAAGAGTCTGCAACACGCGAACCGTACCGCTCGTCAATCTGGATACGATGCTGGAGTGAACGGAGGATCGGCATCTGCCGGAGGATGCGACGCGTGCTGTCTTCCAGGAGCCGCCGGACCAGCCGGAACGCCCGGAAAGCCAGGAAGACCAGGAAAGCCGGGAGCACCGGGACTGCCCGGCAACCCAGGACGTCCACCACAGCAGCCATGCGACCCAGTCACTCCACCACCATGCCAACCATGCCCACAAGGACCACCCGGACCACCAGGACCACCGGGACCAGCTGGAGATGCGGGATCGAATGGAAATCCAGGACAACCGGGACTCGACGGAGCACCAGGAGCTCCAGGAAACAAGGGACCTTCGGGACCGAATGGAAATCCAGGAGCGCCGGGAGCTCCAGGACAACCAGGACAGGATGCTCCATCCGAGCCAATCACTCCGGGAGCACCAGGACCAGCTGGACCCCAAGGACCACAGGGACCACCAGGAGCACCAGGACAACCGGGACGCGACGGACAGCCAGGAGCACCCGGACCCAAGGGACCAAATGGAAATCCGGGACAACCGGGAGCCGACGGAAATCCAGGAGCACCAGGAAACTCGGGAACACCGGGAGGAGCAGGAGAGAAGGGAATCTGTCCAAAGTATTGCGCCATCGATGGAGGTGTCTTCTTCGAGGATGGTACTCGTCGTTAAGCTTCTTTCCAATAAACTCATTTCTCCTCTCAAATGTTCTACTGTTCTACTTTTAACTAGAAGGGAAACGGGGAAACAAAGCTGGGGGTTCATTATACAAATCAGTACTGTTACTATCAAGAAGTCAAGAAAATTGGGGAATACAATGAAAATGTGGGTAAAAAGTCAATGATTAATCAATGGTAAAGAAATAAAGTGGAATAGAGTCGAGTTGACTTGGAGAACATTCGCTAGAAGTGTTATTGTGGCAATCTGGATGCATAGTGAACAGTCAGAACGGATTGGCGTTGTTCTAAAAGAAAACAGGTTCTCGTGGCGATAAAACTCAAGCAAGACTCACATCTCTACGCAATTCAATCAGGTAATCGTCGAGGAGGTCAGCGGCGTCAAATGTTTCCTCGGCGCGGATGATGGGGTAGCATGGTTCTTCCAGAACTGGAGGCTCCGGAGTCGGAAGGGGAGTCGACGTGGCGAGTGGGCGTGTTCTGGGGACGAATGGAGTCTGGATAACTCGCAGATTAGCGAGGATCATCTCGCGTCTATCCTCCGGGAAAAGCCGTCCGATGGTGGTTGCAAACGGCGGATCTTCGTGGGCTCCGTAGCGTTCGTCGAATTTGAGGTTCTGAAAACAGAATCTGTTATGAATCTTCCAGAATCTCTACTCCACTCACCAAATAATCCACATTAGCCGATCTCTCTTTGGTCTCTCGATCAACCCACATCTCCACGATCTCCCCGTCGGCACTTCGGACTATGGTACGAACGATGACATCGGCACGACGCGCTTCGAGTTGTTCGGCACTGATGATGGTCAAGTCTCTATCGGATAGATCGGGCAAGGAGTCGTCATCATGTTCGTTTCCTATATCGTTGAAGAAACGGTCTGAAAAGAAAGTTTTTATTGTTTTACAAGCCAAAAAACAGCAAAAACAACTCACTGAGCACCATATTACGACGCATGGTTCTGTTCAAGTCTCCGTCTTGCTCTTCCGCTTCCATATCCGAATCGACACTGTCGTCGGGAATTTCTGGCGCTCTGAAATCACCATGTCCAGATAGAACACGTATCGACGAGGGCGGTCTGGGGGATGGTGTCACTGGAGGTCGAGCACGTTGAGAAGTAGCAGCTCTAGAGATTGGGCGAGGTACAGCTGCCACCGACGGAGCTCTGGATTGGTTGGTGGTCATCGGAGCTCTGTTGAATCCGTTTGGAGCAGGTTGAGAGATCTGATGCGGTACAGGGTCGGGAATCCCATAGGCAGCCACGCGGAATGGTTGAATTGGAGGTATAGCAGCTCGAGAGATCGGGCGCGGTACAGCTGCCGCCGACGGAGTTCTGGATCGGTTGGTGGTCATCGGGGCTCTGTCGAATCCGTTTAGAGCAGGTCGAGAGATCTGATCTCGTACAGGTTCGGGGAAGCCAATGGCATGCACACGGAATGGTTCAACTTGAGGTATTGCAGCTGCCGCCGACGGAGCTCTCGATCGGTTGATGGTCCTCGTGCCTCTCTTGAATCTGTTCCGAGCAGGTTGAGAGATCTGACGCGAATCAGCTGCAGCTGGAGCGGCGGAGAACGGCGTAGATCGTGGGGTCGGCACTCTGTAGGATGAATTTGGAACGGGCGACTGTCTTGTTGGAGCAGGAGTCCTGGCGGAAGCTGGGCGAGGATCACGACGTCCTCGTTGACGAACTTGCCCAAAAATACATGGAGATCGAGCCGGCGGTGGCACAACGGAGCTCTCAGCGGTCAGCAGTGGACTCGGCACTCGTGGTGGTAGCGGTCCGTAGAGCCCCTGAGCAATCAGCTTTTCCTCGTACTTCTGCGCATACCTGTGAAGGTCTTCGAGCTGAAAATATCGACTATGGGCTAGAAAAAAGCTAAAAACTTACATCTTCCTTCATCTCTTGATGCTCGGAGATTGGTTTCTCCGAAACCCCACCGTTCTTGTCGAAGTAACCCAAAGCGACGAGCTCCCACATGGCGTCTCGCTCCATAATGTGTCCGGTGTGATCGCGGAGCTCATTGCGATTGTGCCCGAAGTTCACTGCTCCGTTGTCCTTGGCACGGAACTCGAACACTCCCATGTAGACCTTTCCGGGAACCACGCGGCGCCACAGAACATCTTGACGTCGCGGAATGAAGCCTTGACCCATGTGAAGGAGATAAAGCTTCTTGTAGTTTCCATACGAGTTCCTTGTCTCTTTGTTGCGAATGAAGTCCGGGCAGACGACGAACGGCAGGAGAACCTGTACATATCCGTTCTCAAAGCGTGTAGATGGAATGTTGTAGGTATTGTAGCTGTTCTTGTCGACCTTGTGCAAGTTAGTGAGCTCTCGTTCGTGCGTATGACCATGACGATCCGTAGAGAAGACGCGATCGCATACAAACCAGTCACCCGGGTCGTAGTCGTTCCAGTGAATCTTTGGCATTACCATGTAGCCGTCTAGAGGAAAAAGGGAATATTTTCAGCTTGAATTTAGAATATGCTCACCTCTGATGATAATCTCACTGCTGAACGCGTAAATTTCACTTGGACGCATCGACGCTCTCGTCTCATCGCCCTTTTTCTCGACGACCAGAGCCAAAAGTCGCTCGTCGCATTGCTCTGGTGGCGGGAAGAGATAACCGTCTGATCGAAATGGTTTAGAGACTGGCATTCTGAAAAAAACTCATAAGAAATAGAGAAACAGACAAGAAAACAGAGTGGTACGAATTTCTAGCGGAAAATCACGATTTCTGAGTAAAAAATTGGCGATAACTTGTGTTTTTTGTTTGAAATTGATGGAAGATACGATTTTTCATCAAAGTTTACAAGAAAAAGCAGAGAAAATCGTTAAAAATCGACAAAAATTGATGAAATTGAAGAGGAAATTTTTGAAATTCCAACGAGGCTTCTGGAATTTTAAAGGAGCATGCTCGAAATGACGTGTGGGTCTCGCCACGCTACAGTAACCCAAGTTCAAATTCCAAATCATCGTTCGATTTTTCGCCCAATTTTCTTCATTTTTCGCAGATTTTCGTGATTTTTTTGTATTTTCTCGGTGAAAATATGTGAAAAACTTCATTTTCTCCATGAAATTCACTAGATTCTTTGTGTTTTCCGTAAATTTAACCCCGAAATCGTGTTTTTTCGCTCCTCACTGCTGGCAGCTGCCAAACTACTAAATTTCTCCTACAATTCTCAATTTCAGGCCGCGATGCCGACGGTTCGACCGTTCCGCGGAGACGGATTCCTCTTCCCACCACCGCCGAAGCGTGAAGGCACCATTGTGTGTCTGGTCGTCGAGAAGAAGGGCGATGAGACGAGAACGTCGATGCGACAGAGCGAGATCTACGCTTTTAGTAGCGAGATTATCATTCGAGGTAAACAAAAAACGTCCCTAAATATCAAATCAAAACTTTCTCTATTTCTAGACGGCTACATGGTGATGCCGAAGATCTGCTGGTCCGCCTACAATCCCGGTGACTGGTTCATCTGCGACCGCGACTTCTCTGTCGATCGCCACGGGAACCAGAAGGAGGAGCGGGAGCTGATCAACCTCCACAAAATCGACCAGAACAGCCACAAGGACTACAACATTCCACCGACACGCTTCGAGCACGGCTACGTTCAGGTTATTCTGCCATTCGTGCTCTGCCCCGAGTTCATCCGCAACAAGGAGATCAGAAACGCGTTTGGAGTCTACAGAAAGCTGTATCTTCTCAACATGGGTCAGGGATTCGTGCACAATGTCAATGAGAAGTGTTGGAAGAAGCTGGCTCCAGGAAGAGTCTACAAAGGCATCTTCGAGTTCCGTGCAAAAGACAACGGAGCAGTGAACTTCGGACACCGCAGCGAGGTCCGTGACCAAACTGGACACGTGTTGGAGCGCGACGCCATGTGGGAACTCGTACAGCTTCTATCTATGGATTCGAATCGGAAGGTTCAGGACATCCCGATTGCCGAGCATCAGGCGATGAAGGATGATGTGAGTTGTTGTTTTCAATTTGTAAAAAATTCCTTTATTTCAGCTTGAAGATCTGCTGGATTACGCTGGAAAGTATGAAGAGGAGATCGTCGCCAAGGGATTCTACGGGCCGCCGCCACCAAGAATGGAGCCGGAGATCTCTCTGATGCCTCCGCCACCACAACAGCCGAAGCTGCAGAAAGCTGTCACCTCCGGCTACAACATCGCTCGAGAGGATTCAGGGCCAGTCAGACCACACCGATCCAGAGGAAACCCGCGTGCCGATCAGCTGATCCAAGAGCTCGCTAAACTCAAGATTGAGTCAGGGGCTACTCAGTTGGCTATGAACCGGACTATGGCTCCGCAGGCTGCTGCGCCAGCTTCGTCGAATACCCATGCTCGTGCTTCATCGCTTCCACGAAATGCGGCTCGTGATTCGTCTTTGTCACGTCTTGCTCCTGCTCCGACTCCTCCAGGACCACCTAGTGGAGGACACGTGGCTCGTCGGTTCGCGAATGGACCCCGTGAGAGGACCCTCCGTCAGAGCCATACTGGTGAGTTTCACAAATCCTTTTACAAAACCTTTTGAAATTTGCTCGTTTTCCAGATACGCTGCAGAACGACGACACGCTGTCCGTCTCGGAGGTATTCTTCAGCCACGATCGTCGTACTTCTTTCCCACAACCGGTCGAAGTCATCATCACCAACCATCAACAGCTTGAGGAACACCGCGCTCGAGTCATCATGCGTTCCTCGTTCCAGGAACCCAACGGAACGCTCATCCAGAAGTGGATTGATCGGGAGACCAACGAGACATCGACTTCAGATGATATTCTGGTGAGAATTTCTTATCTGGTCGAAAAATTTCATCATTCTCCTATTCCAGAACTTCAAATTCGATGCTCGCCACGGAGCACACGATGATCCGCCGTTCGGACAGGCCGTCGCCTACTTCGCGGAGCTGGAACATCACAGACAGCTCACCGACCTGAGCTTCTTCAGCAACACCACTGCCGCCGAGAGACCGCCACTCGCCTCATCGACACCACTTGGGAGTCCGGAAGCTCCACGCAGAAGATTCCAGTCGACTGGCAGCAGAGGATCCATGGCTCCATCGGCGAATGTGACTTTGAGAAGAGCGATGCCACCGCCGCCGCCACCGACTATCCGCAATCAAGCGACCATCGACGATGACACGGATGCCACTGGAACTCTGATCGAGCTGCGCAGAGATGTAAGTTTCCAAAGCTCTTATCCACATTCTATCTCAACAAGAACTTTCAGAACAACGCCAATCCGAGAAGAGCGCGCAACCCAACACTCTACCGTCACTGAAATCTGTCCAGATGTCTCCACATTTACAACAAGAGCCCTTGATCATCCCATCTCTCCATGTTTTATAACTCGTAATATTCTACTGCACCGAATTTTTAGCTTTGTTTTTGTTTCTAAGCACCGTTTCTTACCGACTCCCCGTATTCTCTCTCCACGTATTTGAGTATTCGGTTTTTTGTATTCAACTTCTCGTGTTTTGTGTTACCCCTCTCCTGTTTCTACTGTCCGCTCATAATATGAGAAGTATCATGAAACTGTATCATTTGATCTCAATTGTAATAGGAAAACTGGATGTAGGATTTTTGTGGCTAGTGAAATCAAAATCGAAATTGAATTCCATTTTTTTCCATTCATATTGAACGCCGATTGCGCCGCGTCGAACCTGTTTTGCGGCGATCTCCCATTTCGTAACGTTTTTCATTTTCGACGCGTTTTTTCTCCTTTTGGGAAAGTCTCCAGCTGTTCCGAAAGGGAGAGAAAAGTGATGATGATAACGATTTGAGAGGAGAAATGAGTTTATTGCGAGTGGAAAGAAGCTTAACGACGAGTACCATCCTCGAAGAAGACACCTCCATCGATGGCGCAATACTTTGGACAGATTCCCTTCTCTCCTTGTCCTCCCGGTGTTCCCGAGTTTCCTGGTGCTCCTGGATTTCCGTCGGCTCCCGGTTGTCCCGGATTTCCATTTGGTCCCTTGGGTCCGGGTGCTCCTGGCTGTCCGTCGCGTCCCGGTTGTCCTGGTGCTCCTGGTGGTCCCTGTGGTCCTTGGGGTCCAGCTGGTCCTGGTGCTCCCGGAGTGATTGGCTCGGATGGAGCATCCTGTCCTGGTTGTCCTGGAGCTCCCGGCGCTCCTGGATTTCCATTCGGTCCCGAAGGTCCCTTGTTTCCTGGAGCTCCTGGTGCTCCGTCGAGTCCCGGTTGTCCTGGATTTCCATTCGATCCCGCATCTCCAGCTGGTCCCGGTGGTCCTGGTGGTCCGGGTGGTCCTTGTGGGCATGGTTGGCATGGTGGTGGAGTGACTGGGTCGCATGGCTGCTGTGGTGGACGTCCTGGGTTGCCGGGCAGTCCCGGTGCTCCCGGCTTTCCTGGTCTTCCTGGCTTTCCGGGCGTTCCGGCTGGTCCGGCGGCTCCTGGAAGACAGCACGCGTCGCATCCTCCGGCAGATGCCGATCCTCCGTTCACTCCAGCATCGTATCCAGATTGACGAGCGGTACGGTTCGCGTGTTGCAGACTCTTCAGCTCGTTCACCTCACTCCAGATGTCCTTGGCAGAGCCCTAAATCAGTTTGTTGTGATGAGGAAGGATCAAGAAAACACTCTACTCACCCTGCAGAACTGCACCTCCTGATGCATGGTTCTCTTGACATGATGCACATAGTTGTGCACCATCGGCAGTGTGATACACACCGACAACACGGCAACAACAGAGAATGCGACAGCCGAGTAGGCCACTAATCGGTAGGCTTTGATGCGCTGCTCGAACTCCATTTTGGTGAGAGAACAACTGTCTTCTTAGGCTATCTGCATCCCTTATATACCCATTGGAGACCCTGTTACTACGTTCGACACCGCACCGCCCATTCGCCTTCTTCACTTCCTCCTTGCCGCAGTCGTAAGTGCAAGTGAAATCTATTCTCCGCTATTCTCCTCTGGGTGGTTGCGGCGGCAAGTTTAGCTGTGTGTGTTATGCAATTCCGCCAATATGAATGTGTCATTATGACTTCTAGAGATGTCGAGAATGTTGAAAACTGAATGCTGAATGTTAGATGCCACGTCATCCTATAGGAATCTTGCTAATTAGCTCCAAGGTCGTATAATTCGAATGACCACCTTGGTTTTTACGAACGCATCGAACCATGTTCAAATTCAATTTCCCAGTTGGCATTGGGTATTGGCTTGGCAACCTTGAGACTTCCCCTCATCATTTTTTATGTGGCCTCTGTTTTTGGGTGATAAGACTGAAGCTGATGAAGAGGAAGTGATCAAGAAACAAAAACTTGAATATGTTAACACCAACATTTATCATGACAAGATCAGTTCATCAATTGAAATTGCGGCTGCAATTGACGCATCTGTTTCATCTCTTCGGGATTGGTGGAGAGGGCTTCGGCGCCGGCGAAATCTTTCTGAATTCTTACTCATTTTTAGAGTGAAAAGCTTTGATTTACAGGGATATTCTTGGTTGCCACGTGGACCAGGAATACCAACAACAAAGCGATGAGAACTCTCATTTCGAAAACCAACAAGGCAAGAGCGAATGAGAATGAATGAAATGCAAAAAGAGAGGGGGAAATTTTGCATTTTATATGGAGGGAACACACAGTTTTATGACCGTTATTCAGGACGTCATGGGGCAGGGAAAACAGAGAGAAAAGGCAGAGAAAATGTTCGGGAAACTGATCGGAAACCGTTGTCAGGTATTGTCTATCCGTCGTTTCGCCTTCATTTTGCTCATTTTAAACCGTTTTTCACAAACTTTTTTGTAAAAAACATTTGGAAACACGATTTTCTTGATGTTTTCACAAAAAAGTTCAAGAAAAACGGTCAAAAATGAGCAAAATAAGGTCAAAAACGGTGAGCGCAGACCGTCGCGGCCACCGACTCGAGCGCACCGATTGAAGGACAGCGGTTCACCGTTTTCGTCTTTATTTTACTCATTTTCAATCGTTTTTCACAATTTTTTTTGTAAAAAACATTTGAAAACAAAATTGTCTTGATGTTTTTACAAAAAACTTCAAGAAAAACGGTCAAAAATGAGCAAAATAAGGTCAAAAACGGTGAGCGCAGACCGTCGCGGCCACCGACTCGAGCGCACCGATTGAAGGACAGCGGTTCACCGTTTTCGTCTTAATTTTACTCATTTTCAATCGTTTTTCACAATTTTTTTTTGTGAAAAACATTTGAAAACAAAATTGTCTTGATGTTTTTACAAAAAAGTTCAAGAAAAACGGTCAAAAATGAGCAAAATAAGGTCAAAAACGGTGAGCGCAGACCGTCGCGGCCACCGACTCGTGCGCACCGATTTACGGACAGCGGTTTACAGTTTTCGCCTTTATTTTGCTCATTTTCAACCGTTTTTCACAATCTTTTTTGTGGAAAACATTTAAAGACACCATCTTCATGATGTTTTTGTTAAAACATTTGGAAAAACTGGTCAAAAAGGAGCAAAATGCGGTCGAAAACGGTGAACCGCTAAAATGCGTTGTTTTGTGTGGCAGATGGCGCAGGCCGCCGCGGATACGGACTCGAGGGTACCAATTGGGCAAATATTCTAGAGCTAAAGGGTCTTATCTAGAAGCGACAGTGTAGCTATTGTCCTTCCGATAACACGCCTATAATCAGTCACAAATCCCGGGAATTGTTACTCTGCTGCTATAAAAATGCTGTCATGGGCTAGCTGACATGACACATAACCCGTGCTACCTAACTAATCGTATCACTAACCTAATCACCGTCCACCTGGGGTTCATACGATTTTGGAGCTTTTAGTTACAGCTTCAAACCAACTTTTCCTTCACTCTTCCTTTACTCAACAATGAACTGCCACGACCCCGCACCCTTCCTCTTCTCCACCATCATGCGCTATCCCCATATTATCTCTGTGATAGTATACTTTCTATCAATCTACGCATTGATCAAAAAACACGGAGAGCACTTCAACACGTTCAGCAGGTTCTTGTTATGGCATACAATTGGAAGTTTCCTCTTTGAAATGTACTTTTCCTTCTTGTACCTGCCTGTGGGGTATTCTCCATGGCCGATTCTTCGGTGTACTGGGTTGTTGATGTACCTTGATGTGCCTGCGCTGGTGGTCACTAATTGGGAGTTGGTTTTTTGTATTCGTAAGTGTTCCAGGAGTGAAACTAGCTTCTCAATCTGTTCCAGATACCGCTCTAAGTGTGGTGGAGCTTCTTCGCTTTCGTCTCGACGCATCTAGAATCGTCCAAACGAAACTTGATCCCTTGAAACTCCTAGTCTACCTCTTCCGTCTAGACATGATTCTCTCCATCATCTATCTAGCAATTGGCACTCCATTTGCTGTTGAGAAACAAGAACAATACAAGCTAGAGTTCTATCTCAAAACCCCCAATCTTCCTGACATCTTTATGTGCACTAATACCTTCTTGTTTCCTGCACCAACAGACTTTCAATATCAGGTGCTTTTGATGTTCCTATGCTCCGCGGCGACTTGTACATTGGCTGTTGTTCTAGTCTCTGTCATTCTGATTCCTATTCGAATACGGAAAATGGGAAATTACGCTTCAAAAAAGACCATTGAAATCCAAAAGATGCTATTCTACAGTGTCCTAGTACAAGTGGTAATTCACACGTCCTTGTTTCTCTGGCCAGTGTCAGAGTTTCTCAAGGATGCAATGAACCCGGATCAGGCGGCTTGTAAGTTACTGAAGGCCCTCAAAATGACTATCTATGACTTCAATGATTTTCAGTTGTTCCTCAATTCGTCCACATCTTGCTGTCCTACCATGGAACATGCTCTACACTGGCTATGATTGTGTTTACAAGACCTGTTCGGGAGACGATTAGAGACAGTTTTTGTTGTGAACGGAAGATCGGTGTAATGGAAAGAGAGACTCATAGTCACTCGAGGATGTAGACGTCATACTCGGCGTGCTAGGTTGCCATGCAATTACTGACCAACACATCTAGTTATCAAGTTACACTTTGACTCTGTCTGACCACTCAAACCCATTCTTTCTTTACTCGACGATGCAGTGCCAAGACCCCGCACCCTCCCCATTCTCCACTTTGATGCGATATCCCCACATTATCTCTATGATAGTATACTTTCTATCAATCTACGCATTGCTCAAGAAACACGGAGAGCACTTCAACACTTTTAGCAAGTTCTTGTTATGGCATACA
Organism: Caenorhabditis panamensis; assembly: GCA_900883565.2. NCBI lineage: Eukaryota > Metazoa > Nematoda > Chromadorea > Rhabditida > Rhabditidae > Caenorhabditis > Caenorhabditis panamensis. The sequence continues at coordinate 85,836 of LR538276.1, forward strand.
ATTGGAAGTTTCCTCTTTGAAATGTATTTTTCCTTCCTCTATCTTCCTGTCTCCCATGCCCCGTTTTCAATTATCAGATTCACTGGGTTACTGATGTATTTGAATGTCCCTGCAGCTCTTGCAACCAACTTGATATTGGTTTTATTGATACGTATGTTTCATGGCAATATTGGTTCCTCAGAAAATAATGAATTTGAGATACGGCACTCTCGGCTGTAGAACTTTTGAGGTTTCGTTTGGACGCCACAACAATCGTTCAAAAGAAGTTTGACCCATTGAAATGGCTCATTTACCTTTTCCGCTTGGACATGCTGTTATCCATTGTGTATCTAGTCGCCGGGATTCCATTTTCAGTAGAAGGACAGGAGAATTATAAACTGGAGACTAAACAGAGAGACAGTTTCCTCCCGGACGTGTTCCTCTGCCCTAACACCTTTCTCTTCCCTCCACCAACAGAAACCCTCTACCAAGTCCTCCTAATGCTTCTTTGCTCCGCAGCTCTCATTGTCCTGGTTTTCGTAATCATTTCTGTTATCCTGATACCTTTAAGGATCAAGAGAATGGGAACTGTCACGTCAAAAAAGACAATTGACATGCAAAAGATGCTATTCTACAGTGTTCTTGTCCAAGTGATCATCCACACGTCACTGTTTATCTGGCCCGTTTTTGAGTTCCTTAAAGACGCGACAGCTTCTGAACATGCGCTTTGTAAGTTTCCTATTTTAGTTTTGTTGCATTTTTTGTTCTAGATATCCCACAATTCGTCCATCTTCTTCTTTCTTATCATGGAACTTTTTCTACGTCTGCTATGATTGTGTTTACAAGACCTGTACGTCAAGCGATTTTCGAGGGACTTTGTTGTAAAGTAAGAGGATATAAAGAGAGGGTTTCACCGGAAGTTTGAACATAAGAAACACATTGTTTATGCTCTATAGATCTATAGAAATGAAGATTGACATCAAGTAGGTTGCATAGCAATGTCACTTTCTTTGTTCGGAGTGCGTGGTCTCTTGCAATTTCTACCTAAAACGAGCATGTTAGGTTCGTTCGATCGATTCGATTCCTTACAAAACAAAGTTTCCCTAAAACTCTTCACAATAAACATAGTGGGCAATGGATCAATCGCCGGATAAATCGCCACTGTAGCCGCAATAAACCCTCCAAGAATCCCGGCATTCAGATTGAACATTGGGAACAAGTACAGGATAGACACAGGGATGTACATCAAAACAACTGGTACTATAGTTTGAATAACCAACGCTAAGAATAACTGTTGCTGTAGAGACTTTGCAACTTTAGAGGCCATTTTGGTCGACTCCAGGGCTTTGGATAGTTTGGAATAGCACTTGATGCCGAAGAATATCACACAAAACAAAGAGGAAATGATGAGACACCACATAACTCCAATAGCGAAGAAGATCTTGTGGTCTGGTTGAGGTTCATTGTGTTGATCCTTAGGGTAAAAGAGGACTATAACATAGGATAGGTCTTCTATTCGAGTGTCATAGGTGTCTAGAATAAGTCCACCGGCGAATTTGTCTGTGGAGGAGTCAAAATGAAAGAATCTATAGCACAATGTAGTCCAGATAGCGCCATAGACAATAGGGATGAAAAACAGAGCATGTAGCTTTCGTCCTCTAAGCCAGGCAATTCGGAACTTCTGGTTTACCGCGCCATATCTATAGATGAAGTGGATAGCGAAAAGAGCCAAGGAGACCCCGAAGAATCCGCAGAACACTATAACCAGGAAGAAACTCTCCTCTCTCCCGAAAACCGATTGCTTGAACTTCCGAAACACCAAGAACGCAGCGCCATAGCACAGAATGGTTGGCTCGGTGACCACATCCCAGATGGAATAGACGACTTGGAAGCCAACAATGTAGAGCATTAGGTACTTGTAGTTGCCAATGTTTTTAGGGGATCGGAATAAGATAAGAAGTATCAGGATAGAGTTGAGGGTGACTGATATGAGGGCAGAGGTGTATTGGGTGGTTTTGAGGAAGATTTTCCAGAATTCGAAGAGCTGCATTGATACTACTGATAAGGTGTTATGTAGGTTTTTGCTATCTTGTAACGTTGAGATGTCCTTCTGGGATTATACTAGTCGCTCTGTTTTTCAATGTTTTTCAGTCAAAACACAAAAGTTTTTATTTCACTTCAAATGATAAGTAAGACAAGGTAAGACACAACTCAAAAAAAGAGGCAAAATCTGGGGGTACCCGTTGGCGAAATTTAAAGAACAGGGCTTTACAAAAAACTACCAGCATTTTGTAGTACAACTAGACAATTTGAACCTTCTCGCTCATGTCACTAAACCCTCCATTTGTCCGATGATGATGTTGATGAGGATTAGGGTTAGGGTGATGGATACTGTTCCTCCGGATCACTTTGCAGGTTGCTGTGCCTGAGGGGGACGTGGTTTTGTCGGATTCGACGAGCAAGACGGTGCCTGAAAAAGGTTCCTTTGTGGGTTAATAGAGGCTAAAGTGTACCTAGAGAAAGAAGAATGGGGTACTGTCTCTGAGCATCAGCACTCGGCTCCGGGGTCCTGCGATCCAGGTCCATGTCCTCCAAAGTCATGTTTTTGGTTGGTGAGGAGAGGTATCCAGAGTAGCTATTCAAAGAGAGCATCTTTTTCAGTTGAGCGAAGAACTCCTTCCTCAAATTCGCCTGACAAATGACATAGATCGGAAGCCGCAGCGCCCCAAACACAATTGTAGACAGGGACACCACATCGACAGCGAACATGTAGAACGTCTCGAACTGCTGTGTCAACATCTCAATGTCAATGTACTCCCAAAGAATGATAATGACGTTGAGAACATTCGAGAGCAGGTAGGTGAACACGATAAACACCAGAGTACGGGTGGCATTCCGAACCGCAGACTTCCTCTTCGCCTCGCTGAGTTTTGTGGATTGCAGGAACTTGAATTCGTTTTTAGACAGCACTAATACGATGCGGATGTTGATGAAGGCCAACAGGAAGAACGGCACGAGTATGGTGACGATGGTTCGGAACAGCACTCGCCAGTAGCTGTACAGCTCGTGGACGGCCAACGCGGACAGGTTTAGCTGGTATTCTCGCATGGTTCCGTAGCATTTTGGAGAGTATTGAATCTAAAATACCACTGTATCGACTGTTCTGGACTTTAAGACACTTACATCCATCTCAAAAAGCTGTGAGAACTTGCAAGCAACGCCTAGAACGATACTAAACGTCGCTATCCACACTCGATTCTTCTGGAGCCAACGGGTTTTTGTTGGATGACAGGTTATCACGTAACGCTCCAGGGACGCTGCTACCATGAGAAATGAAGATGCGGTCATTGCGATATGAGACACTGTGATCATGGGTAACATGTAGGCAAACCAGGCTCGGAGGAGGATCACTGATTTGTAGTAGTCCACAAAGAGGTTTAGACTCATCAGGGGGATGTAGGCGACAGCCATCCAGACATCGAAGAAAGCGAGGAGGGCTAGGTAGAGCATGTGGCTGGAGCGGTACGATTTTCTGAAAGAAGAAGTTAGGTTTGATTCCATTGTAGTTTAACGAACTTTTTGAAGAGCATGAAGCTTAGGAAAGTGTTCTCAATGATGTTGATGATACACACAGCTGTACCGAAGATCGCCACCATCCAAAACCGCTCTTGAACGTAAACTGGCTCCGCGTAGGCGCACTCGTCCGCTGAAACAGAAAGTTAGGGTAATGAGAACAAGATAAAGATTAGACTCACGTCCAGTAGCATTTTCGCCGTATTCCAAGGCGAACGATGTGCTTTCATGGTCCATTGCTCATGGAGAAACAAGGGGATTTCTGAAAAGTGGAAATGTAGAAATGGTAGAAGAAGAAATTTGAAGAAGGTTCCGGAAGGCGGAAGAAGATGTTCGATGAAAAAAGAAGAAGGTGAGTAAGGCTTCTCGGTCAAAATCGAATTGCGATGTTGTGAGTGAGGAGCAAATGGAATGGGGCCTGCCCCAGGAAATTCGGTTAGACGCGGTCTGCGAGCACCGGTCGAAACCGAAATGGAGCTCGAATCGCCCAAGAATGGATAGGTAGATCAGTGGAATAGGAGAAAGAAAAAAGAAAGAAAAAAGGATGAGGGACCTCAGCAAAAAGAGAAAAAGGGGGATGAAGGAAGAATCTCAGTGGCTCACTCATTTAGTAGGGAGAAGAAGAGTGAAGAGTAAACAGAAAAGTTCAGGAAAGACCCGGGAGTTCTAGTGCAAAAACACAACACTGGAGAGGGAGGTGATGACGTGACTTTTGAAGTGTGAATATGATAGGATACATTTCATTTTGGTTCGTTTTCTGCCAAAAAAAGGTGAAACATGAGCCGGGGTGCTCAAATGAGGCCAAAGAGCTTGTGTTTTGCAGTGTTCTGCAGGGGTTCTATAAGATATGATCCCGGAAGCGTTGAAACCCGAAAAAAACGAAGAAATGTTTCCTCAACAATGTCAAATTGAGTTGAGTTGGACCAAGAGGACTGCAAATTTGTTTGATTGGAAGGGAAGGACTCCCAGCAATTTGCCTTCGGTCTTGGGATCCATCTAGAGCAAAAAAGCCAGAGTGTGTGTGTTCATTTAACTCTTTTGATTGAACCTACACAAGTGGGATTCCAGACCGAGATTCGGCGCCTATTTGTCAGTGAGGGTGGGGGTGTTGAGGAGCGGAAGAATGACGGAGATCCGGTTTGGAGGGATGAGTGACTGGACGCGTCAAAAACAGAATAGGAGCATTGATTTTGAATTTGGGGTCTCTTTCTAACGCAGGATTGGATTGGCTTGAGTTCAGAGCTGCTAATGAGGGTAATTTCGATGTATATGGGGAAGAGGAAGTTCCGTTAGTTCCGTTTTAGAGGTTGAGTAAAAACGCAACTTTCAAAACGTCTAGAGGCTTTCATGTAATCCCCTAGTGGTCCACATGTCAATGAATCAAAATAGGAACACTTCAAGGAACACGAATGAATTTTGAATTCTAGATTCTAGATTCTAGACTCTGAATTCAATGGAAGAAGGGGTCCCTAGAAGAAGAAGATGTTTGTACTCTTCTGTCCCCTTCTTGTCTTTCTCCCCTACTCCCTGGCTTCAGATTCAATTCGTTTCCTTTCATCTCCCAATCCATTAGACATGTTCATTGGAAGGAGAGAGAGATGGTGAGATATTTTTGGGAAAGGATAGAAGCCGGCGTTTTATGTTCCGACGCTTTTGAAATGGCCAAAGTTCAGCTTACGTAAGCGTAAGCCTCCTGAGAACGTGTCAGAGAGGCTGACGTGGCACAGACAGATTCAGAAAGGTTCCGAAGATTCAGATTGCCTTGAATGATAATTAGGCTCGAGCAAGAGGGGATGACGGAAACGACGCAGTCTGAGCCTCTTTTGAGGTGTGTTGTTGTTGTTTGGGAGGAGGAGAAAGAAAGGAAAGACATTCCCGAAAAATGGACAAAAAGAAACCTCACATGACAGATATCAAAGAGCAACAAAGCACTTTTATGGGGAGTTGTGACGAAAAACGAGGAGAATTGAGGGTGGAGGGGAGGTGAATGAGTTGAATGAGTAGAGATGGCTTTGGTGGTGACCAGAAATGATCAGCCAAAAGGAGCGAGCTAGATTGGAGTTTCTTCGAAATAGCTAGATGACGCTCTGGGTTCAGAAGATGATTTTAACGTTGGTACGATGCTCCAGAATGTCGTATTTTCAGACCTACTTCACCTACGTAACCAACTTTGACGAATGAACACCGTGTTCTGTTCAAAAACATGTTTTCAACAAGCCTCTGATACTGATAAATTGCCACGAAACCCCGGCAAAAACAGGCAACATTTTGTGTTCTTGTGCTATCCAGAAAACGCACAAAACCCGAAAAAAACCGCAAAAAAAGGGACGAAAAAAGGAAAAGAAAGATTAATTGAATTGACACAAAGCAGATAGATTTGGTTAGAGAGGTTAAACGAGTTAGCAACATCAACTAGGAACAAATGCTGTTAGGCACGTTTGCAGACGGCTTTTTATAGTGTTCTTGAGATCTGTGATAACGGTAGTGATAAGAGTGATATCAGGGATAAGCTGAAGGCCGTTCCGAATTCCGAAGAAGCTAGAAAACAACTGAAAAACGGGTGACAAATCGCGGAATCTCTGACGAATTCTGTTGGAATTTGACTGAAATAGACTGAAATAGACTACTTCTCAAAGAAAGCTACTTTAGAAGATAGATATTTCCAATAGCTTTTTGACGAAAACAAGAGGATTCCGAAAATTGGGAATATTGAATTTGACACTGAACTTTTGCCTACGCTTCTATAGTCTTCCTGAAGCGTTAACGTTAACTTGAAAGGTTCAGATTGTCTCTTGTGTTTTATAATGTTTTTTGTTGGGTTGAAAATGACATCATTTTAAGTACTACAGAGGATTCAAAGAAGATTTCAAAGAAGGGGAAAGAACGATGAGGACTACTGGACTGGCCAAAAAGTTGCGTCCTCCTAGCCAAATCCCGGGGACAAAATTGGGTTTAGAAGCCCCTGGACTCAAAGTCATTGTTGTACCCACCACTCAACACCGCCCACTTTGACGGCAATTTAGGGGAAGAAGAAGGAGTTGGGATCGAATTACGAAATCGACTGTAGTCTATTAGGTAGGTTCAATTGGGTCGACTCGAGTGGTCCTTGCACCTAACGGAACAGTTGGGATTAGGTTTCGAGGGTTCAAAAAGAGCATAGGGTAACTTTTAGTACTTTCAGTTTCTAGTAAGATGCTCCAAAATGACCGTACACTCTTTGAAGACAGCGATTAGGGGTTTCAAAAGAGGGAGAAGGAAGTTCAGAAGCTTTTTGACAACCTTTCATTCAGCATCTCACTGTGAATTATGATGACGTCCAACTAGGTGGGTTTTGCAAAACTTTCCAAAACTTTCCCAGAACAAAACACACTTTGTTCCAGCTTCATTCTAATTTGGAAAAGACCTCCCAGAAGGTGTGGGAGTTTGAAAATGGAATCAATAAAACAGAACAGAACTGCCTTTCTAAAAATTGGCCCAAATCCACCACTCAAATGTCTATTCCCCGTTCATTTGGGAGTCTGACTGAGTCTGGCTAAAAGTGTGTCCTGTCCTGGTTATGAAAAATACATGTCAAAGTGTATATTTTTCAGCCAAAGATCATCTGGATGTTGGGGAATGTCAATGAATGTTTCAGAAGCTCCAGGTAGCCACTAGTTGCGTGTTCCTAGACCGGACTTCAAATCTCTACATAGAATCCAGAAAGTCCCGAGACTCTTCAAACACGTGAGACCCCTCGAGAGCGGTACGAAAATAGGTAGAGTAAAGTAAAGAAGTTTTGGGGAGAAAAAGAAGAACCAGTAACGTGTTCAATAAACACCCCGAAATCCGGACGTGGGAAAAGGAATTTGGCGTGGTGCTTCGCTGGGACGAGAGGAAAAAGGAGAAGAAGAAGGCACGGCGAATTTGCATTTTAAATTGTCGTGAGAGATTGGGAAGGTTTTGGAGAGGGGTAGAGGGTGTTGTGATTACCCAAATCCCAATTTCAGAGCGATAAACTCGTTCGTGAGGGTGTGTCAGCCATTTCAGTCATTTCAGACTTGTGCTTGTTCTTGTTTTTTCAGCCCCTCATCGTCGCCTGTTGATTAGTTAGTTAGTTTTCGACGAATGAGAGGAGGCCCGCTTTTCTATTCAAAAACATACTTGCCCCCCCCCCCCCCCCATCGTCGCCTGATGACGACGATGATGACAGGAAACCAGAAGAAAACACTGACATTTCGGGGGAGCAAAACGCGCCAAAAACGGGATAAACGGGGGAGGTGAAGTGGACATGAAACTTGGGAATATAGAGATAAGAATAGGGGTCAAAACGGACCTCTAGGGACTTGGGAGCCTCAGAAAAGCTCACTTTTGACATTTGGGCGCAATCCGTCAACGAGGTGCACGAGCGGATGTTTTTGGTCTAGGAAAAAGAGGGAACTGGGTCCAAAAACGTAAGAACATTGTGGTCCAATCAATAGCACGAGGAATGTCAAAACCAGACGGATATGTGTGTACTAGAGTACTTTTGTTTTGTCTATGTGGGAATTTGGTTTTCTTTTCTCTAGACCGACACAATCAGTGTGAACATGACTATGAAACTAGGAACAGAACCAAGGAACCTTTGGTCTATACCAATCTAAATTTAGGCTCTAAAACTTGTTTATTGACCCTTGAGATTGAGATCCTATGAAATCGAGAAGTCACCAACACCAACTAGTCGTAATATTCGAATATTCGATCTCATCCGATGACCAAACAAGACCGAAATGTCTCTCAAAAACAGATGTAGACTGGCTTTTGAAATATGAATAATTCCGCGTTTGAACTTTGTATAGTTGAAACTAAACTTCCAGGAGCTTTAGGACACTCGGATGCACCCAGCCCAGAATCCTAAATCCTGCAAAACTCAACTCCGTAATGGAATGAAGCATGTAGAACAAGTAGTAAACAAAGGGAGGGCAGTAAACACTTATTTGTATATTATTTGACAGCTCTTTTCCTTTTCCTCTTCCGTTCGACACAGTGGAACCATGGAATTACGGGGGTCTTTTTATGTATATGCTTTATGTATAGTAGAGTGGATCTATGGGAAAAAGGAGAGGTAGAGGAGGAGAGGGACCTGAAAATGACACACTGACACTTCATTTCGATCTTTTTCCCTGACTGCTGACTACCAAATGCCTGTTTTTTGTGTGTGTTCTTAGAAATGCAAATTTGGGGGCTTAACCTTGTCATTTCCTATTTGCGATGTTGATAAACTATCTGTTTGAGGCTTCTGCCCTCACCAAAAAATTTACTACAACCTTTCGCTGCGCTGAACGAAAAACGCTGCGATCTGTTCGGTTTCACTTCCTTATCACACTTATCGCTATCCTATCACTTATCACTTGCGCAACGCAACAAAGAAAAAATCGTGGAGGATGGAAAAAACCGTCTAAAAAACTTGCCCAAATCTCATCTCATCTCGAATAGCGAAAAAGGGGGGAGAGGGATGAATTGGAAAATGAATGAACAAGATGGATCTCTGTTTTGATGTAGTGTGTGTGTGCGTCTGGAACATTTATTGCAGAACACACGCCAATTGAGATGCTCATGTGTGGCTGGGCTGTGACGTCAAATTCCGTTTATAGCGAGGGTTCCGGTGGTACCAGGAATCAGGTACTTTTGAAGCTTCACTATTACCTCAAGGCCAGCTGATCTGATCATTTGCATGAGAAACCCCCCATCTGACCAGGAACTGTTTAATGATAGGCTGTAATGAGGCAATGTTAACTGTGTTGTAACTAGGCGGGACTCCTTTCCTCCTCTCCTTTTTCTCTCCTTTCCCTCACCGCGGGAGGCCATACAATATAAAAAGGCGGTGAAGCGCGCAGATGAACAGGCCAGTTTCGTCATGTCGAACACCTTCATCGCCGGAGTCACCACTGTCTCGGGGGTCGCCATTCTCGGTTGCCTTCTCTTCCTTGGATCCATCTACCAGGATATCAATGGCCTTTATGATGATGCAATGAGTAATATGACTGATTTCCAGGTACCTTTTCGCTTTTCTCGAGTCAATTCTCACTTTGAAACTTCAGGTCTTCGCCAATGACGCCTGGAACTCGATGGTTGCCATGAACCAACCTGTCAGACACCTCAACCCCGCTACCATCTTTGGACGTAACAAGAGAAACGCCGCTTGCAACTGTGGAACCCAGCCAAGCAACTGCCCAGCTGGACCACCAGGACCACCAGGAGCCCCAGGAGATGCAGGACTTGATGGAGAACGCGGACAGGCTGGAAACCCAGGACTCAACGCAGTGGCTGCTAGCATTGCTTCTGAGATCTCTGACTGCATTGTCTGCCCTGCTGGAGCCCCAGGACCACAAGGACCAGATGGAGCGCCAGGAGCTCCAGGACCAGACGGACAGCCAGGACAATCTGGAAGCAATGGCCAGCCAGGAGCCCCAGGAGCACCAGGACCACAAGGAGATGCTGGAGTGCCAGGAAACAATGGTCAGCCAGGACAAGACGGACGCCCAGGACAGAACGGGCAACGCGGACACGGAGCCCCAGGACCACAAGGACCAGCAGGAGCCGCTGGAGCACCAGGAAACAACGGTCAGCCAGGACAAGATGGAAGCAACGGACAGCCAGGAGCTCCAGGAGCCGCTGGACCAGACGGGCAACCAGGAGAAGCTGGATCTGATGGTCAACCAGGAGAGAACGGACTTGATGGAGTACCAGGAACCGATGGAGCCTATTGCCCATGCCCAGCAAGAAGCGGACCAGTCGAGGTCGCTCCAGCTAGACCAGACAAGTACAGAAGACGCTTCTCCAACTAATTGTTTCTTGTTGACTTGTTGTCTGTATCTAAGTTTAAGCTTAAAATGAATCGTTTATCATATCAGTCAGTAGATCAGTAGATCTTCCCTTTTTTCGCACAAGTCCTACAACAAATTTCTCGGAAATCTTTCGACTTGCAGTAATGTTTCAACTTTGATGTGGAGTACCGAGAGCAGGTCTTCGCGTTTAGGTCCTTACAATCCATCCATTTCTTGGTGTTCGGAACGCAAAGGCCTTCAATGCACCACTGGTTGTATCCACATTCGGTTCCATCAAATGCGGGGAAGTAGTTGAGGGTTTGGCACTCATCGCTGTCTCCATCACTACACCAAATGCGTTCACAGATAGATTGTCCGTGGAAATAGCCGATTTGCTGGAAACACGAAGTATCGTTTTCTAATCTTTCTCCCTTGTAGGAACCTACCAAACATGGTATAAACGTTGGTCCAAATGCTACTTGACACTGTCTCATCAAATTCACTGTCTCTCCTGGCTTCTTCATGAAATCCTTCTGGCCTGAAGTAGCATTCCCTCCTTTCGTCCTCCACTTCTTCACACAACTTGCAGACGGTTCTTTCAAGTTCTCCAAAATCGAGTTGACGCTACAAGGACTCATCCTTCGACTGTTCAAGAAACTCTGTCTTGCTGAGCTCCCGGATACCGCCACTGCCATCAAGAAGTTGTCATTAGAATCACAGTCTGCTGCTTCATAGGCTCCATCGTGCAGTGCTCCGAGTCTAGAAAAACAAAAGGAATGAAGAGAAAAAGGTATCTGAAGACTCACGAGTGCCCAATCTCGTGCGCCATGATTAACGAGGTTAGTCCTGCTCCAATATCCTCGACCACCGAGCTCGAATCTCCATTCTCACAGATATTCCCCACATACGCCATTCCCTGGGTTGCAGAGTGTCCATTGATGCTAACCAGGTCGAATTTGGTGATTAGGACAGCGTGTTCATGACGTGGCAAACCGGTCTGCTCTTTGAGCCAAAGAGTGAACTTGTCTACAGCTTTCTTCGAGTCTATTTTGAGAGCCATTCTGAAAGAAAGGAACGGAAGTAGAAGAGGCTAGACTAGATGAATGATTTCTCACTCTGTACTATTGTTTTCCTGCATCTCGTCGAGAGTGACGTCGACAAACTTCCGCAACTTCTTCCCCACCACCACTGAAGAGTTGTTGTCTGTGGTGTCTGGGTTGTCAGCCTCAGTGTCAGTGCCATTTTCTGTCCCGTTCCCATAGTTGAAGTCGTACTCGGTTTGATTCTGATGCCATCTCGCCTCTTCTTCTTCCAATCTCCGAATCTGCTCATTAATCGCCCGCTCTTCTTCTTCTTCAGCCCAGCTGAGCCATAACGGACAATCTTTCTCTCTAAATTTACAAGAATCTTGGCTGCTAACAAGAAAAACTTACTGTGTCGCAATCCATGTTCCTGCAAAAACCATGTGCAGAGTCTCATTTCCAAACTTTATCTCGTCATAGATCAGCTTCATCTGCTCGAAAATCGCTTGTAGATACTCTTTGAGATCGTGAGCAGCTTTTAGAGGGTCTCCATTAGACATTTCTAGGAATGCCTGGTAGGAGAGAAAGTCTGCAACCACCAAGACGTCAAGAGATAGTTCTTGAGTCTTATTGGAATTGTACTTCATTCCCGAGATGGTTTCATTGGTGTACTTGATGACTCTTGAAAACTGGAGTCCATCATGAAGCTTTTTCTTGACTAATCGAATGTCATTGCTCTTGTGAGCATGGTCATGTCGTTGATCATACCGGGAACGTTGACTACCTAGAAACAATCTCAAATAGGTAGTTGATGGACTAAAAAACTAACCTCCAGCCAAGTCCAGCAATCCCAATAGAAAAACGACCCACCAAAATGACCGCTGCAAAAACAAAAAGCGCATCGTAGTGTAGTGTCCTATTGAAACATGAGTGAAGGAATCTTCTCCACATCCTAAAAGTTCGTCTCTCTTGCTCTATCTCTCCCCCGATTGACTCCTGGAGGGACACCTTGACCAGGTCAGCTGGCGTTACACTGCCTTCCCCGACTGGCACCCGGGCTTGGTTGTCGGCGGCCTCATTTCTCACCACCGAAATATCTCATCGTTATGACTATCTTTATGATTCGGTTAACTGAAAAGAAGTGCTTCATAATTAGATCTTCTTTGTGGTCTTGCAAAACCGACAGACGGGTCCAGGCGGTTCCAAGGAGGAGCACATTGGCTCCGGTTTTATTGCCCCTTCTTCATCTTGCTTCCTCTCCCCCTCTTCCTTCAACGTTTCCTTGCTCCGAAACGTTCGGCAAAACATGCTCTTCCCCTCCAGCCCCATCTCACTAACTCACTGCTCCGTACCCCAGTACCCGGGGGCCCTCGCCACATACAAACAACAATCCATCTAGTTAGCCGCTGGTCACTCCACTCCCCCCTTCATTTTTCGTGTTGTTGTGTCCAAACAGAAAATCGATATTGTTAGGGTCGCTGCGCTCGTTTCTTAGAGCGGTTTCTTCCAAAACCGAGGCGACGAGCGAAATAGCGGAGCGGAGCACGCGGCGCAGAGCGGGACGGAGGACGGACCCGTCCGGAGACGGGGGGACCCCTTCAAACATTTCTTGCTTGCGCGTCGCGTCGCCTTCTCCATCCTCCATCTCCTCCATCTTCTGCTCTGGCGGGGCCTTCTGCTCTGCTCGACATGTTGTGTGGAGTGTAGTACGTTACGCACATGCAAACATAAACACTTTATGGCTGTGTCGTTTTGAGAAGCGACCTCCAGGTCAGGTTAAACTTGTATAGTTACGGCACCCGAGAGGAAAAGGTCTTGACGAAATTTGAAATTCGATACACTTCTTTCTCACTCCTCCTGCTTTCCCTGCTAGCCTTCATTTTCTTTTCCTCAATTCATATAACGAAGTGTCCGTTGTGCCATCTGGCTCCAAACCCCAGCATCCTTTGCTCAATTTCCGCTCTCTCTCGCCGTCCCGATTCGAGTTAAGGAAACGACGCAACATTGTTTAGAAAACCGAGTTGTCCTCAGTCCTCTCTCCTCAAAAGCGACCCGGTTTTTCGCCTAAACATAGACAAGTCTAATTCCCATTTTCCGGTCGAACAAATTGTGTGCGACGACGACGCCTCGCCCCGGCCTTTTCGCCGCCATTTTCTTCTTGTCCACACTCACTTGGGGGCCGAGGCGTTTTGTTTGAAACTTTCTCTTCTGCTCCCCTTTTTACATGTGTTGTTTTAACTTTTAGTTTAGCCGCACTTTTTGCATCCATCTCCTTCTTCTCCCGAGGCTTGCTGTCTCCTCTGATTTCATGTGTGTCGGAGAGCTTGGGCTTTCTATAGCTCCCCCGGGGGGCCTTATTCCAACAAGTGCACACGCATATACATGTTTCGGATGTCTTGTTGGGAATGAAGGGGTGACTGGCTAAGACGAATTCGCTTTGGGAAGCCACTAGACACCTTCCACCCTGAACCCCGATCCTCTAGCTCCTCTTTTCGTATGCTCTTACTCGCCAATTCCAATCCAATTCCTTAAAATGTTGCGTCTTGGTCGTATTCGTTTTACGATCGGTTTCCGTCTTCCATTCTACGCTCCAATATAAAATTCCTTCCAGAAGAAATGAAGCGCTTCTTCTCTCGCAAAAAGCTCCGAAAGTCGAAGAGCGACGTGGGTGAGAAAACCGAGCCGGAGCACCATCACGAGCATGAGAACGGAGGTGCGGGAGGAGCACCGGCGCCAACGGACACTCAACCTGTACCGATTCCACAGTCAAAGTCGACTAATATTGTGCAGTAAGTTGTTCCTAACAGTTATCCTCTTTAACAATAGATTCCAGCCATGTTTCCAACTCGTATGGTGATGATTATGAAGCGGTGTGCTCCTCAATAGGAGAAGAGTCCAGGAAGAACTTTGACGCCCAGTTAGATAAGCATATGATGCAGACAATCACTGATGTGAAGTACATGATAAAACATAGCAAGTATACTGCTCTAAGTGAGTTTGAATTCTCTGTTTTTCGAGCTCAGAACCAACTTACCAACCTTCAGGCGAGGTAAACTTCCAACGAGCGTGTCTAGACGCACACAACGAATGCCGGCAGAGGTACGGAAACGAGCACTTATGCTGGTCCACGGAACTCGCCGAGATGGCTCACGCCTGGGCTGTAAAGCTCGCGGACAGAGGGAGGATACTGTTCCCAGAGTTGCCGGGGATTGGGGAGAATATCATTTTGAAAGAGGCGAATGAGCAGAGTCATTTGCCAACTGGACAGGAGGTGATTGTGGAGTGGGAGAAGGAGGCGCAGTTCTTCGATTTTGATAAGCCCAGATGGAATCCGAGTGAGTCTTCCTTATCTTGTATGTAGTTGTTATAACCCTGGGTTTCAGAGTGTCAAAGATTCTCCCAAGTTGTCTGGAAAGATACCTCGGAACTTGGAGCAGCCCGCTACTGGAACACCGCGAACAACTGTGTAGCTGTAGTCTGTTTCTACCGTCCTGCAGGGAACTCCAATGCTCCTGGAGAATTCGCATCAAACGTTCCATCCCGTGACTGCTCAATGTCACCCATTCGAAACTTGGGAACACAGCTAAAACGCCACGTCACCATTTCTACACCAGAACGCGCAGTGGTCTCAAAGTAGTCTATACCGCACTTCTTGCAACATTCCACAACGGGTGGTAATCAAAAGAAACACATTTTGTAACAATTTTGTAGACGATGATAATGATTTGATGCTTCCTCTTTTCTCTTTCCGATTCCCTCATTTGCTTTCACTATATAGTCAAGCTTGTTCCTTTTCATCGGTAAACCCGGTAAACTAGCAGATCTCAATTTCAGTCTTCCAATAAATGATTGCAAACGCCGATTCCGATCCAAAAGAAAAAAGTTCATTGGCGACACAGTTGGCACCCTCAAAAAAGAGACACGAAAAACGAAGAAAGAAAGAAAACAAGGAGAGACAGTAGTAAACAACGGAGAAATGAGGAAACCCGTGAGAATCGTAAATACTAATTGGGGGGCTGCTGACAAGGGACTCGTTTTGGTGTACTTGGTTTAGGTTAGGTTCATAGGGCTACTCCGTGTCCTAGACACTCTGAAAGTGTCCCCGAATGGCTCCGCTGTCGCTGGCAGTGGAAGTGTGACCCGAACTGTTGAGCAGGTGAGATGTTTCGTCGGTTGACTCGTCCTCGGCGCTTCGGAATGGTGGCATTGGGGAGGAGGGGAAGGAGCAGGGAGTGAGAGACTCACAACCCGTCATTCTGGTCACCTCTGTGGAGTTCCTTCGAACCTGATCTCCTCCGACCATCTGAAAACGCACAGTTAGAAATTGAACTATTTTGCATGCTCTAGAGATTCCTTACTTTCACACTTGCTGACCTTGTATCTTCCGAATAGTTTGCTGCGGCATGATTGCCGTTTCCATTCCCATTCAACTTCTCGTTTGGCTTCAAGAACGTCATTTTGGTGGTACTGTAAGCGTCCGATGGGCGACGGATTGACGGGGAACTCATCCGGAGACACTTGATTTTGGTGGGCACGAATACTCGGTTGAATTCCTGGAAGCATAGAAAGGGTAATAGGAAGAGCTAATTTCATTCATTTTTGGTGGGAAATAGGGGAGATCGGATGATAATCCCCTTTCCAATGAAATGACATAGTTTGCAAATTTGCACGTCATCTAGGTCATTTGATCTAGCTCATTTGATCTCGTAACTCACATTTCTAAACTGCCCACTCATTGAGCAATAGATAATGAAGGAACAGCAAGATCCACATAACGAGAACAGGTCGAGAATGTCCCCCAAGTTGTTATAAATGGAGATTCTGAACTCTTCGGACAACATTCCAGACAAGACAGCCATGATTCCTTGTGGTAGCTCTGTCATCAACATCACTGCCACAATCGCCAGCAACATGTGAGTAGTCCGATCCACTCGTTCTCCTCTCCCCCTCAAACTCCCATTCCTTCCAATCTTCTCATTCCCGGGCACCGAAATACTCAAGCGTTGACCATTGCGGGTGGTTTGCGTCGGCGGACGGTGTTGAGAGGAGTTCTTGAGCAGACGTTGGCGGTTCTCACGCACTTCACGCAGGATTCGCAGAAGCAGCCAAACAAACAAGGAGAGCAGGGCGCACGGCAACAGCTTGAAGACTAGACCGGAGATCCAGTAGGACAGCCGGAAGACCTGGAAGGAGGCGATCAAGGAAGGAACAGAGTGACGAATGAGACTTACAAGACAACTGTTCGCTTTCGCAATATCCGCAATACCCGGGAGATATGCAGATGAATGCCAGAACTTTGGATCAAGCTCCGAACATGTTTCATTCAATGGTTGCTCGTTTATCTTGTAGTTCAGAAAGTTGGGAGCATTCAGCACAGCAACCAATGATACAGTGATAGCCACCGCGTAGTAGGAGTGCTTCAATGTCACCTGCATTCCACCCATATTGCCTCGACTCCTCAAGGTCACATATCGGATCAATGCTAGCATAACTGAAAGGAGGACTGTGTATAAACTGAATGAAAAACGACCCACCTGACAACCATACACTCGATGAATGTGCCACTAGAGACAAATGTGCGTGTGCTATCAAAAACAGTGCCCAAGAATAGGACCAATGTTTCGGATGGCAAAACTTGAAAGCCACAAAGGAATAGTGTGTTGTATAGATCAAATTAGAGAATAGCACTACAGTATCACACGACGCCATCGCTGTGAGGATCATGTTGACAGGTGTTCGCATTGTCCTCCTGGTTAGAACGACAATGTTACAAAAGTTGGCAATGGTGCCCAAGACGCATAGGAATATGGATAGGTAGGCGTGGATGGGGTGGTAGAAGTCGTATATCCGGCTGAAAACAGGTTGGATTGGAACAAAAAAGGGACAAAGACTTACTAAAATATCTCATAGAAAATGCTCTTCTCCGGTAGATGGAAGAGAACAGTCTTGCACTCGGTGAATTCCATTCCCTGGGGTTTGCAATCTGTTGTCTCTCTCTATTCAGGCATCTGTAAGATGGTTTAGGTCAAGATTCACATGTCAGAATCGAGAAGAGAATCATCGGAAGCTCCGGAAGCCCAAAAAGTTTAGAAACAAGAGAAACACAATGAATGGGGTCGGCGAATTTCGAAAGAATCATTAGAAATGGATGAGAGATGACGATGGGAGGGGGAGAATCGGGGACTCAAAAAAGAAGAAAAAGCGGAAAGCGGGAAGAGGGGGGAATGTTGTTCGGGAATGAAAAAATAACACACATCGCAGAAGCAGCACCCAAAAAATGATAGGGTGTGAGGAATCTAGCACACGGCGGGGCAATTGCAGGCGGATAAACGCCGAGCTCATTTTCCAGAGCTAGCGGGGGGATCGGAGAGGGATAGGATAGCAGCGGGGCAGGGTAATTATAGGTCCGACGAAGCAGGAGCTTTTGTGAGTGTTTTCAGGGCTTCAAAGCTTCCTTGTGTGTTGAAATAACAGAGATGACAGGTTACGGTAGAGGTCTAGGAGGGTACTGTACAGGGTTGAGGGATCTTGAAAGATGGTAGGGTTCTGGGAAAAGTTCAAGAGCAGAAAGAACAAAGTAACTGATGAAAAGACGGACTGAGGAGAGGGTAATTATAGAGAGAAGGAGCAGCACACAAGTTCTAGAACTTTGGAAAAGCAGCAATCAAGGAGAAGTCAAGTTAACGTCATAGAAAACTGCTAGATCTAAAATAGAACCCTAGAAACCTTCCGGACCACAAAAACCCAAGGTCTTGTTTTCCCCAGGAAGGCATTTCCCAGGAATAGGAACCCCTCAGATTCCAGACAATAAGAGTAGCTTTTTTCAACAAAAAGACACACACAGAAAAAAAAAGAAAACCCCATAAGGCAAGGGTAAGTAAAGAAGAACTGCACGGGGTCGGGTAGAAAAGAAGGAGTAGAAGGGGAGGGGGGACGGATGTAAACACCGACAAAAAATGCAAATTTGTGAGGAGCTAACTGAATTTCGTGACACTACATGGCCCGCCCTAGCTGCTGCTCCTCAAAAACGGGTGAATACTGAGCAAACTGAGCAAACTGCGCCCCTTGTGACCTACTTTTCTCATGACCTTACGGTGCCCAAGAATGACAGGGTCAACTCGCAACTTTTGCGCCGCTGCGTCTCCCCATCTCTCATCTCTCTCATATCTATATATTTCTTTATAAATTCAGTCGTCCGTCCAATTGAATTCATTCAATTTCTCGATTCGAGAGACGAGCCAGCCAGGAGCAGTGTTATTGCGCTGAACCGAGCCCCGGTTTCCATATGCGAAGAGAGAGAAGGATGGGTCTGTGTGTGCCGATGTTTTATATACTAGGTTTTGAATATTAAAAAACTTTAAAACGATAGAGATAGAAAACGAGAGAGAGAGGGGTCTGGTGCGGTTGCAGAAATCTTTGGGAATGCATAAACGGAAATTGGAAATTTGGCAATTCAGGCGGAAACTTTTTCCGCGCGGGACCCCCGGTCGCCACGTGGGGGCGGAGCGCGTAAGTTAAAAAGAGGAGCGTCCCGGACCGAAAATTGGCCAAATTTGAGTCCGTCGGGCTCTGTTGGGCTCCGGGAGCTCCGGGAGCCGCGGCGGCCGTACACAGCTCTCATATTCTGAAGAGAGAGACTGAGGGAAGCGGCAAAGTTTTGGTCAACCCAGCACAGCACATCTTCAAATTAGAGTCGTCAAACGAGGCGTCTTAGAGAGAGCGGGAAAAAATAGTTATAATCATAATAATATTGACTCAACTCGGTCTAATTAGAAGAAGGACGCCGTCTCCAGCAAGAAATCTGAGGATCTCTCCAAGATTCAAGAGGATTCAGAAGAAACTAACGGGGGTGTGAGGAAATTTTTCCCAGGGCGCTTGAGTTATGAATAGGCGGGGTGGGTGAGAGAAAAGACCAGGGCGGATAATTGTGGAGAGGGCTTTCGGGGACAGAGCCAAAAATCACTATCGGAAGTGGCAAATTGCTACTGGTCGACTACTTTTGGCTGCGAATGTTGAAATTGGTTGCGAGAATGACGGAGGTGAAAGGGGAAAGGGAAATTGAAAAAGGCAACATTTTGAAAGCACGAGACTACCTAGATTCCAGAAGAATCTAGGGACTGACTGACTGGAATGGAAAGCAAAAAGTGCCAGTTCAAATTCATATGGACGTGTCGTGTAACGTGTACACAGCCGAGTGCGTCGGCGTCGGTCGTCGCCGGCACAGGATGGAATTCTGCGATGGCTCGGTGCGCTTCTTCCTCTACTTTCCCCTCTCCTTTTCTATTCTGACAATAAATGTGAGCTCTTCTTCTTCTCCTCCTTCTTCTTACGAGTCTGAAAAGAAGCAAAGACATCTTCGGAAAAGGGAACGAACGTGTCGCGGCGAAGGAGAAAAGTATAGAAATTTTTAATGAAAAACAAGATTTCAGCATAGCCCGGGGCGCCGAAAAAGGGACGCGTGAAGCAAGAGCGAGGAAGACGAGGGGAAAGGACCCGTTCGTTCGGCTGGTGTGATACTCAAGTGGACCCCCTCCTCTTCTCCTACTTCAGATAAGGAACCAAATGGGACTAGAAGGCTCGGGACTAGACATAGATCTTTGAGCTCATCTTACAAGGGGGTGGTCGGGTTCTAGGCGAGGCCACAAGAATTTGTGACAGAGACTATAATCAGATGCTTTTCTCGTCTTCTGTTTGGTTGGTAGCTCTAGAATCTCCAAAATCACCCACGCGCCACGAAGAAAGAGACTAACTCAACGATCAACGAAATCTCGAGGTCTATTTTCAACTGGTTAACTATTTATCAGTCTGCCAGCTATCCTAGCGATGCCGGATATTGGAGAGCATTGCAAACTGATGGCGTCATGAAGTTTGAAGTTTGGATGTGAAAATGTTGAAAAATGTATGAAGGAGGAAAGGAGGAAACAACGCAAAGTTTAAGGATGCGGCCGCCTCCGCAACGTCATAACCAGTTGCGCCTGGACCTTAGGATCTACGCTCAAAGCTTCGAAGGTTCCAAGTTCCTAGAAAGAGTTCGAACAGTCAAAACAAACTTGTTGGGACAAGTTGATGAACCTAAATTTAGAACGAACAGAAAAGAGGAGAAAACGCTTTGAGGAAACGGAAAACACTCTGAAAAACATGTCCGGAACAGGTGTTGGATCAAGAATCTCGGCCCGAATGTCAACTCCAATCAGACAAATGGTCCAAGGACACAGCGAATTAACAAATCTGGTGACGCGGCAAAGAAAGAGGAGACTTGTGGAGACTCGGGGCGCCAAAACTGTTGAATTATAGATGAGAGAAGAAGAGGGGCGAATAATGGATAATGAAGAGCAAAAGAAGAAGGAGTAGTGTGTGAGTCTTTCGGATGTGCTAAACATGTACTTTCAGACAATGCTTTGAAGCTAAGCCCAAAGCCCAACTGGTTTTTGGGATGTTGGATTTTGAGGTTTTGGTAGGGATGGATGAGAAGCGGACGCTGGGGACCGGATATCCGGAGCTTGGCGCTTCGATTGACGAGGCGAACTTGAAAAGATGAAACGGCAGAAGAAAAATGAAAGACATTGGGTTTGATGGAGTTTGAGTAACTTGTCTATGGGGAGTTGGAGTGATATGAACTTTTGTGATGGACATGTTGGTGGTTTTTTGCAGCTTGTATAGGAAGCTTGGAGGGGTTCTGGAAGTTTCTATGATCCTACGAATCCTGAGACCTCAAAATATGCAGTTCCTTTTCCCTCTGACCTTTGACTCTCTTCTAGAAACAGCAGGTAAGCATGTGCTTTGATCAAACTAAAGGTTACGGCGCCCCAAAAAACGAAAAGAATAGAGGAAGAAGAAGCCAACACAAGCAAAGAATCATAAATTCATTCATTCTTGGTTGCGTTTTTTTGGTTGGATTGATTCAATGTACATATTTATAAAAGGGTGCCGTGTAGGTCGTCGGGGCGAGACAAGACGTAAACAAGGCTGACGAACACGAATCGGGTTCTTTGAGATTTTGGGTCCTAGGGGAACCTGAGCTTGGAAACACATGTTGCAGGTGAGGTGATCTTTCATTTTTCACATTTCAAATCCCTCTTTTCACTGGAAATATGAATGAGAAGCTTGAAAAGATCTCGTTCTACCCGGAACAAGAACAAAACACACCACTTCCTGTCTGTTCGAAGGAAAATGGAAGGAGAGAAGGAGGGAAGGATCAAGATCAGATCACAGGGAGCTTATCGCCAAAAAACATTTCCGAATCGGATAAACCAAAAACGCAAAAATAGAATGAATGTGGTGCTCCTACCAAACCACCCACATCTTCAAATTATACTATGATTTCGGGGAAGCCTCAACTCAATATTTGTCTCTCCCCATTCGCTCTCTTCTGCTCCGTCTTCATTACCGACCAAGAAGGAAGAAAAGAAGGAGGAGGGGAAAAATAAGGGGGTCCCGTCCCAAAAATAGTAGCATCTGATGACGCGGGAGCCTAGAAATAGAACAGACATTGGGTTCCGTTTTGCAGAATCCCGATGCTTGCTCAGTGAGTAGGTTCAAGCTGGGATTCTGACCTAAACCCACAGGTTTCCCCCAAATGACTCAACATCTCTCCAGAGTGACGCCTAATCGAATCCGGAAATCCGTCAGTTAAGCAGTCTTCAAGAAGGAGAGGGACAAGTTGAGGGTCCGCGGTAATGAGATAAATTTTGGAGAAGCTCGGGACGAGGAGCACCAAAAAACACCAAAAACGATGTTTTGTGGTAATTCATTGGCAAATAAATGTTAGGATTGAAAAGATTGACACGGGGATAGAGTTTCGTTAACGACAAAGATGTAACAAATTTAGCTTTCCTAATTCGCAACGATCAAACCATGGTTTGTGCTGAAAATGGAGCAGGAACTCTGATCAAAACTCACAGGGATTCCCGAGACCTATTGAAGCCAAATGAATGTGGGCTGTTCTCACAAAGAAACGGCCCAAACGCTGCTCCAAAATGGATGCAATCAAAAAAGTGCACAAGCGAAATTAGCACAAATTTACTTTTTCTCTCCGCCCGCTTTTCGGCTTTTTCGACATGCAAAAAACGGGGCATGGCCTCCGCAAAATGTGGAGCAGTGGGAGGAGGAATTTGATTAGGATGTGGAACAAAGTTTTCCAGTTTTTCGACTCTTTTTACCCATGTCTTTGAAAAAGCAAGAAAAAGGCGGCAAAGAGGAAGAGGCGCTTTGGATCGAATGATGTGAGATATTGTAACAGGATGCGGATGACACCTGACGGGGCCGAATGAGAGTGAAAGAGCACATTCCGATGTGGCAAAACGTCTTGTTTTGCGTCAGTGTCAATCAATGAGAGAAGCAGGAACGGGGCGAATTGCGGGATGTGATCACTGAGCTGTTTTAGAGTAATGAGGGGAGGGCCAGGAGAGATGCAAAAAAGGAAAAGGATTGAGATTTAGGCAGCGTAGAAGAGGGGATTATTTGCGCCTGAAGGATTTGTAGACTAAACATATATAAAATATAAACTTTTTTCCAATAAATGGGCCTGAGCATGACACATGGTGGTGTCATGTACAGTGGTCAACAACAAGTGTTGACGGAAAGACGCAGAAGGGGGGAAGGGCTTCGGGAACGAAGACGTCGCGGTGTCTCCGGTTAGTCATACTTCCTTCCGACAAGGGTTCCCTGTTTCTTTTTCTCTATATTCCCTCCTCTACTACCATTTTTGCAAAAGTCACTGTACACCCCCCCCNNNNCCCCCCCATCGATGTTTGATCAGTTGTCAAGACTAGAAGTGCGAGGACATAATTGCTGCTAGTTAGAATGGGAAACTGAGACATTTTCGATTAGATGGGGTCAATTACAAGTGAATCTTGACACTTTGGAAAGTCATGAGACCCGGACCTCTAGGATCTTTAGACTAGAAGACTTTGAGGTTAGGAAAAAGAGGGCAACTGAAATTCTAGGAACTTGAACTCGGAGAATCACAAAGTCTAGACTGTCTTGTTTGAAGATTGTTAGAGACCCATGTGACTCTTTGAAGAAGGACCCCAAACTTCAGGGAAAGATCCCAAGGTTCAGTAGGATTAGGAAGGTATGTGAAGAGGATAGGGATAATGGGATTAGTGGAGGACGCACTATAGAGTGTGCACCAGAGGTAAAAGGACTTGCAGAAAGGACCACGATGGTCTTGAAACGTTTTAGAAGACCAAAAGGATCCTTTAGGATCTAAATATGATCTTCCGATCCTATCTGTTTCCGCTGTTTCCGGAAGAAGATTGGATTATGTATGTGTGAATGGAAAGAGTGATCTTCCGTTTTCTTTTAGTTTTGATGATCGAAAAGACTCTAGGCTATTAGAGGATGTTTGACATGAAAGATTGCTCCCAGATGAACAGAAGAACTGAGTTCAGTATACTCAACTCAAAAGTTTGAACTTTTTGATGTTTCCAGTGCAAATTGGACATCTGGGAGTCATTTGTCAAACTTTTAGATTCTCAAACTTCTACTCGGACGAAAGGACTTTTGAAAAGGGGGAGGGATAGTTACAGCTGTAACGTCTGATTTCTGACCCCAGGCGCCCGAAATCCTTGCAAAACACAGTCTGTCTGCGCCATTCGCCCCTTCCGCTCTCGATTCTTTCAAATATTTGCACTGCCGCCAAAAAGTGGCGTTAAATGCGATCCACTTCAAACGAACTTTCTCCGTGTCGTGTACAACAGACACATTGACATATGGTTTGAGACGACACTGGAGTTATGGTTTTTGATTCCAAAGTTATTGGAAAACATAGAAAGCAGACTTTTGGAGGCAAGAATAGGAGAAAATGTGAGGTTGCAACATGTTGCGTTTAGCCGTTTAGCCGGCTGGGTATGGCCCGCCGAAAGCCCATAAAATCTGCGTGAGAAAAACACAAAACGACACTGAATTGGGGTGGAGAAAGAGAAAAAGCTTCAAAGAGCCCATTAGTCCTAGCAAAAACCAAACCCAAAAACATGGTAAGTTTAGGAAGGATCAAAAGAGAAAGAGTCAATGA
>LR538276.1:110244-240883 GCA_900883565.2 Caenorhabditis panamensis
TGTTTGCACACTTGTCAGGGGTCGAGAGGGGCAGAGAGACGCGGCCCGGATCACACTTCAGATTCTTGTACTCATTTACAATTTTGTTATGGTATTGATTGAGGAAGTAGTCAGGTTTTGGTCCTTGAGTTCTTGAAAATCTTCTGCACCCAACTCGGGACCTAGTCTGGTTGTGTCATGGGATCTGCAGAATGGAAGGTGCATGTTCGCACGTTGAGGTGTCGATTTCAGGTACACACTATGTAGAATTGGATATTGGATTGAGGAAAGGGAGCCGACCCCGACCCCTCGAGCCATGGAGCCACGAAGCAACAGGCCAGAGGTCACAAGAAAAAGTGAACTTTCTAGGAACATGAGTTCTGAGTAATGACTCCGACAAAGCCTTTGAGCAGCTGGCTCTCTAAGATCACAAACTAAGCACCAGAACCCCCAAAGGACCAAAAGAACTGGACTACGATCTCTATGAATGGGATAAACCGCTAAAAATCTCGAATCCCCGGGACTCCTTGAGCAGCAGATAAAACAGAAATAAAAAGCAAATACAAGCAGAGCACAACCTCGCTCAGGCGGGTGAAATTCGAGACGATCCGCCGCCGCCCCATCCATCTCTCTTCTTCCTTTCATTCATTAGCCTCAAGAAGCGTCGCGGCTCAGCTCACTTTAGAGGGGATCAGTATACGGAAGCAAGAAGGACCATCGGGTGCAGAAACTGCAAGATGTAACAGAGTATCTGGGCTTGCGTCAGTTTCTGTCTTGGTTCCGCCTAGCCCTGGACCCCATAAAACACTTTCCCATAAATCTGAAAATGTGATGTGCATGCAAATCAAAAGACAATGGAACAATTTCTGGGAAACGATGATGTGCGTGCGTTATGATGTGATTTGTTGGTGACGAGACTGGATTGGGTTTCGTGACCAGATGGTGGTCCGGAATTGGATGAGCAAACAGCAACTGTGTATTACGGGATTCAGGGGGACTGGAAGATCAGATTGGTCTGGAACTAGTCCTTCAACTAATCAACAAACAAAAACAACGCAATTTCGTCATTCCTTGCCGCGCCGCAAACCGTAAGCTCTCTTGCGCAGTGATTGCGCATCACATGCTCTCCCGCAATCTGCGTTTCGTCCACTTTCCTGTTCAAAACTTGCATTTTCTCATCAAATGAAGCTTCTCTTCTTCTTTTTCGTATTCTTTACAACTATTACATTAACTTTTTCCAAAGGAGGACGTGGAGGTGGAGGCAGAGGATTCAGTGGTGCTAGAGCAGGTCTCGCTCGAGGGTATTCCAGAACAAAGATGTAGGACAAAGAACTCGAAAGCAACTTATGTTTGAGGTTTCAGAGGCAGTACATCGTCTCCCAGTTCATTCGGATCTTCCTCCTTCCGTTCCACTGCATTCCTCTCTTCTCTCTACTTCTACCATCCAATCGGTCGACCCTATGTTATTGCTTCTGGAAGCTCTCCGATTCCTTATGACAATCGAACCTATCATTGGAGTGCTCAAGATGCCAACGAAACTTATTCAAAATCAAAGAGAAACTTTCTAATCTGTCAGTACAACATTGGAAAGGATGATGGACAGTTGCAGAATGTAACTTTTGCTAATGGAACTCATCCAACATCTTTGTTTTTTGGATGTGTTCAAGATGGACAATGCTGCGGGATGTACTGTTGTGAGGAGGACAATAAGGAGGCTTATGTTTGGTGAGCTCTAGATACAAATGTACATAGATGATGGTAATTTCAGTTTCGGCATTATCATCTTCTTGTTTACTCTATTCGCAATTGTGGGCTACATTGGACAACGGAACCAGAACAAGATAGAAATCAGAAACAAAATGATAATAGCAGATCAGAAAGAGAAACCGATATCTAATTTATGATTTAAAACATGACTTTTCAATAAAAACCCTTACTTTTCCTGGTTTTCTGAACTTCCAGTGTCCACCAGCGCCCACTTCCAATCTCCCTCATCAATCTGATTGAAAGCCAAGCGTTCTGCACTTTGCTCTTCTTTTCTCGACCAAAAAAGAAGCGAGAAAAGATCAAACTCTTTTAGTACCTCTCTCCCTAACTTTTTTGCTCTACTATTCTGTCTTCTTGGTTCCCCTTTCCAAAGCCCCCTTCTCATTTCGTTACCCAATGTATGTTTTCGGGGTTCCCACTAATTTGTATGCATTCTCAAGGGGTGTCAACATCATTACTAGCCAGAGAAAAGGAACCCATTCGTTTTCTTTTCTCGTAAGGTTAGTTTTCACGTGACCTTACCATTCTAAAACTTTGTACAGATTTGGATAGGAACGTGGAGCTTCTTCTCTCTTTATTTCACATTCTAGAGCCGGGCGATAAGTAAGTTCTCGAACCTCTAACCCTCCAAAAAGATCCTTTCCAGTGCTCAATTGGTTTCTAATCGCGTTATTGGTGATTGCGCTCAGTATCTTATGTTTCATTGTCGACATTTTCGAATGCCTCTTCCTCATTTATCAACGAAAACGAGCGATTAAGGAGATGGACGATTTCGAGCGGATGATGGAGCATGTTGCAGGTATGTAATAGTGATATGTGATTGACGGATTGGTCTCAAAAGTCAGAACACAAAGATTTGCTGATCTCCTTACTCCTAGAGCAAGATCAATACACAATTCAAACTACCTAGACCCAAACTTTACACTTTTTTGATCGTTTCATCTCTTGTTTTCTTCCAGGCGGCAGCTTCGTCGGCATGCCATTATCACCAAATGAGCAAGTGCTCCGTGCGGTTTGCTATTGGTCAGTTTCTCCGCAATACAGATCATTCTAAGATCCATTCTAAGATCAGTATTTCCAGTGACAAAGCGACATTCGCTCACCACCGCCTACGACGTGTCGATCCTCTGATGCCGATTCGCTTCTCCACTGGTCAGGACACATCAGGAGAAGGAGAAGGTCCAGAAGCTTGTTGAACTCTATTTAATGAATGCCCGGTCCAAAATAACACTTCCTTTAGACCAATCACAAACACGAACAGCTCGGAAGCTGATGAATAAGAAACGTGTTTTTTTCAGCAAACCCTCTTTCCAGAAAAAAGAGAGAAAACTCCGAAATTTTTGGGGGTCTGGTTCGTTTTTGTTTTCTTCTCTTTGACTTCTTTGGTCTCTTCGCTTCTTGGGACTAATCCGTTGTTCAGTGTCCGCCTTTTCGTTTGTCAGCGGAAAGAAGTAATCGCTCCAAGGAGCCGGTGTAGAGGCAGGAATGTCAATCATCAGAAGGCTTCTCCGGCTCCTGTTGCTGTTTCTGGAAGCCAGAGGGGCTCCACAACTTTTTTGCTGCGAGTATTCTGAGTTGAGTGGCTGGCTCAAAAGTGCTGAGGCGATCAGCATTCTAGATTAGCCAATGCATACAAGTGTACGTTTGTTCTTATTCTTTTTGCCTTTTTTGGCAGAGAATCTCTTGCTTTTAGACGTCATCTTCACCAGTTTTTCTCACTTCTTCGGGTCCCTTTGTTATGCCTTCAAGTGGTCCCCTAGTCCTGGGCCATTCCTTTATTGAAAAAGGAAAAGTCCCTTGCTTTTTGATCCAAAAACCCTTGGACATTCCGGGTGCACCAACCCTACTTTTATATGCATTTGTTGCTCACCTTGGCGCCTGAAAATTGACGGATTGATATCGAAAAATGCATTTTTAGTGGGTCCCGCGTTAGGTTGTGATTGAAGAGTGTGGGCGGACCCCAAAAAGGGTTGGTCTTCTAACCGAACCTAGGATCATAAAGCTACCTCTGGTACGCAAGGAGCCCGGCTCTTTGCGTAATTTGTTCTGACTTTCTGACTTTTGATTCCTATCCTTCCCATTCCCTTTCGTGCTCCTTTTAGGAGAAGGGGTCAAAACAATTTTCCACTACACGAAAAAGACCTTGTGGACCCCCTATAGTAAATTTTAATAGGTTCACTCCTGCTCCTCCCTTTTCCCCCTCCTTCCCCACCCACTTCTCTCCGATTTCCACTTCCTCATTGTTTTTACTAGAGTCCCCTAGACTCTAACTTTGTTACTTTACCATATGCTCCTGGCTCCAGGGCTCTAGAGCCAGAGCTCTAGCCAAAAACCCATTGTTTGTTGGTTTTTTTTCAATACTCGTAGTTCAATAGGTAGCCCAGAATAGCAGGTATAATGGGTATTGTTGGAGAATTCGCCACAAAGCCTAAACGATTCGGGACAATGGTGTATGGGTTGGTAGTCCATTAGAATATGCAAATTATGTAAGGCGCGTTTTTCAAGACGACTTGTTTTCCAGTATTGACCCCATTCCTTGTCCCATTTCATACCGCCACAGCTCAGCTGTGCCCTGTGCCAGTTTGTCAGCTGCTCCTATTTGTGTTTCGTTCATAACTCGCTTTTTGTCATATTTTTCAGCATCTTGAAAGAAATCTTCATGTGATTTGATCCATAGTGTTCTCATCTTTCCATCTCACCCCTCAACTTGTGATCATAGCTCAAAAAGTTGTCGACCCTTGTCGACTAGGTTGAGAGCAGAGCAAGGGTACTTTTTTGAGGTTGTTCGCGGACTCTTGTTGCTTGTCATAGTTTGACACAAACACGAGTTTCCGTTGACAATTTCCCGTCACTTTTGCTTTTCTTTCATGTTCCTAGTTCCAATTCGATTTGGTCCTCCTTTCTCCATCCTATATCCTCCTTCCTGAAAACTGGGAGGTCCGTCATGTTTTGCCTAGTTAATCCTAGTGTTAATCCACCTTCTACTACTACAAAATGCAAGAAACATTGTCTAGGTGGGTCCTCTCACATGTGTGAGGTTCATAGCCCAATTGCCGGTGTCATTTGTCACATTGGATGTCGTTGATGACATGTTTGATTGAGATTTGATCACTTGAAACATTGCTTTTCCAATGAGACTTTTTTGTAGGGTTTTGAGGTTCTCTGACCTTTCAAATTCGACTTCCTACTTCTCCGCCATTCCCCCAAACCCCCTCATTCCATTCTCCCCATCAAAAATTCCACCCATAGTCCATTTTTAGGCGAGCACTTACCTCCTCTTTCGGGACCATCGTGCCGTCGCATCCCCCGGATTCATATGAACATTCGAGCACGGTTCACCGAGCACACACGGCCCGGACAGAGCGAGTAGACGGAGACGGAGAAGCGCACATTCCACCACAGCACAGCTACCACCTCCTCCCATTTAGTCGGCGCCGCTCCCCTTGGATTTTCAGCCGTGGTCAGTCAGTGTCGCTTTTCGAATGCCTTTCAGTGTCTGGGACCTCTCTATTGTTTTCATTGTGTTCCCGTTTTAGGGGGGTCCTAAACAGAATTAGAATTTTTGTCGAGCTCCTTTTTTTTCAGTTTTTGGGCTCCCACTGGACCAAAGGACCACCACAACACAAGATGCTCGGCCACACGTTCAACATTGTGTTTTTGATGATCACAGGTGAGCGCTCTTATCTTCTTTATCACTCACAGAGCAAACTACAAACAACAAACAACTGACCGCCCCTCCCCATCAGGGTCCATAGTAGTACGAACTAGTAGTCGTAGAATAGGAGACCAAGTTTTCCGTTTTTCGTTTTTCATTTCCCAAAAAGAAACAATTGGGGACCCTGCCTACTCAACTCAAGAGACGAAGGGTCAAACGATGCTAATCTCTCTTTAGGGCCCCGACGACACGAGGCATGATGAATTTCGTTGCAATTTGGTTAAAAGCCAGCAAAAGTAACATTAGCAAGGGTTCAGAGCTGTAAAAACAGGGAGAGGGGACCTTAATTTGAGTAGAGTAATCCTGATTGAAGGTGACTCTTTCAGGCTGCCTGGTATGCTCTGCCGAGCCGCCCGTTCCGACACAAATACGGCTTGTTCATGATTTGCTCGACAACTACGATAAGAAGGCGAAACCGATGTGGGACAATTCGAAACCCATAAACGTCTCGTTTTCAATGGATTTGTATCAGATTCTGGAGCTCAATGAGCCACAGCAGTACATTTTGTTGAATGCGTGGATTATTGAGGTAAGAGGTCCCAAGGGTGTAGTGATCTTTTGGAGCTGAAAAACAGATAGTTGAGTTAGTATTCAAAATGAGTTTGCTCTTATGCGGAAAGGAGGAAAAATGAAAGTTTGATTTCTGGCTCTTGAAACAAAGAGGGACCTGCAACCTGAAAATCTCTAAACCTTAGTCCGGAAGTGACGAAATATCCTTCCTGCTTCAAATCGGTGTTCGGCCGTTTTCCAGTTGAAAGCCTTCCCCGGCATGCGATTAGCAATACGCTCTTTTTTGCTACCTTTCTTTCCCTCCAAACCAAACCTCTCCACTTTCCAGCGCTGGTTCGACGAGTTCCTCTACTGGAGTCCCGATGACTACGAGAATATCACCGAGCTCCGGTTGCCACATGACTCTGTCTGGCTTCCGGACACCACTCTCTACAATTCTCTCGTCATGAAGGACGACGACACCCGACGACTTCTAAATGCAAAGCTCACCACTGACACCGAGCGTCGTGCCGCACTGATCGAGCTGCTCTACCCGACCATTTACAAGTTCTCCTGTTTGCTCGACTTGCGGTTCTTCCCGTTTGATGTGCAAGTGAGTTGAGTGGGTAGAACTTTGTAAAGTTGAAGAACTGAACCTAATTAGTGTAAGTACTAGTTTTTAGGTCTGCACAATGACTTTTTCCTCTTGGACTTATGACCAAAAGGGTATCGACTACTTTCCGTACTCTGACAAAATAGGAACATCGAATTATCTAGAAAACGAAGGATGGTATATTCTACAAACGAAAAGTGAGTTTAGAAGGAAGTCCGCTTTACCGCTTCACTGAGCTAACACTAAAAACATTCTAGTCAAACGCCGAGAGGTCAAGTACGCCTGTTGCCCGAACAACTACACGTTACTGCAGTTGACGTTGTACCTTCGACGCAAACCCCTCTTCTACATTGTCAACCTTATCATCCCTACCTCCATTATCACCTTGATCGCTATTGTTGGATTCTTCACGTAAGCCTGACAAGTTTCTAGAAACCCTCATTCCCTGTTCAGGACATCCTCAGCTTCCGGAATGCGAGAAGAGAAAGTGTCCCTGGGTATCACTACCCTTCTCTCCATGTCCATTTTGATGTTGATGGTTTCTGACCAGATGCCTACCACTTCTACATTCATCCCACTCATCGGATGGTTCATTCTCGCCATGATAATCGTGATCTCACTGGGAACCGTCGTCTCCTCTGTCATTATTGCCATTCAGAAACGCGGAAGTCTCGGGGAAAGAATGTCGAAGAGAGCGCTCAAGTACATTTATTGTTTTACCCATTCCCCCTTTCATCCTTCCTCCTTTAGATTCGCCAAGGTGCTCGCCTGGTTCACATGTACGTCTTTGCCCCCGCATGTCGAAAAAGAGCACATGATGGAGGCATTCGATGCGCCGACCCCTAACATTGAGGTTCGACCATTGCAGCTTGCAAGTGTCAAGGAGTCAGTGAGGAACAAGTGGGTCTCTGGAGCTCGGAGAGCCACCCAACGGGGTAATAGCGGGCTGGCTCTTATCTCGGATAAGAGCACAGATCCTCTGATCCACCTATCCCCATCTACTCATACTCATGGTAAGCCATCCCTTCTTTTGCTCTGCATAACCTTTCACTAGCTCTAGATGAGTCCATCTCGCCATCAGCGCCTCCAGTACCTTCCCCATCTCCATTGCCACCTCCACAAACCCCTGGACCTGCGGATGATGTGGTATCTGTTGCTTCGGAGCTATCATCAAAGTTCTTGATGAGTCGAATGCGTCCAAAGTCCCAGAAGGACAATACGTTTGCCGCTATGCAAAGTGAGTTGGGGTGTCTGGGGTGAACTTTTAGTGAACTTGTGAACAAGTTTGTTTAGGAAAGAACTATTTGAAAGCTGCTGGTAAGTTTGGTTTTGTATCGTTCTTTCTCCCTTTCTAAACGGTTCTATCGATAAGTTTCAATCGAAATCTATCTATAATAAGTTTCTTCTTTATCTATCTCCCTCTTTTCCCTCTTCAACTAGATTGCAAGATTGCAATTCAACCGTGCCGCGTGCAAAAGTACTCCACTCTCTCAATCTGAACCCTTTTAGGCTCCATCAAAGCAAACCGTCAACTGGCTGTCGCCGAATTCGAATGGCTGGCCACTGTGGTCGAGCGAACATGCTTTGTCATCTTCGTCGTCGCCTTCCTCATCATCACCTTCGGCATCAACTTCATCGGCTTCATCCACTGGCATCAAGCCGGCGTGGAGTTCAGTGGCGATCAGTAAGGTTCTCCATTTGCTGTTCTGTTCTATCTTTCCTACCAAATCATGACGCGGTTTCTGATACTCTCTTCTTCTTTTCTATTTCTGCAAGTGTGTCTCTCTGGCACTTAGTTTCCAATTCGCTTCCTTCCCCTTGTCTGTACACTTTATTCATTTTCTTTCAGCTTCTCGCTTCTTTTGTAATTGATAATAAATTATTCTCATTGTTACCCCATAACCTTATCACTTGTAACTTTGCTCCTATCAGTGTTCCCTATCACTGTTCTTACCTCTATGTGTCTATAACTTTTCCTTTTCCATTCACCCAATGTTTTTGCAGCTTCAGGTTAGAATTGATGCCATGACCGCCACCGTTCAGATCCTCCTAGCGGTTCTGGCAGCTGCCACATCTGCAGTATCACTCAATGCCACCTTGAAGACTTTCGGTAAGCTATCAAGGTCCCTTGCAGTTCAATCGAGAACCATTTCAGACCCCCGACTGCTCAACTCGACAGCCGATCGAGACATAGCCATGCAGAACGTGCCGTTGATCCGATTGACGAGGCACTTGCTTTCCAAGGATAGGTATGATGTGCGTGTTCGGCCGATTCTTGATCACAAGAAGTCGCTGAAAGTTCACATTAGCATATCGTTATACCAGATTATTGAAGTGGTGAGTTAACGGGTCAAAATGTCGATAACCGTTTTTCATTTTAGGATGAGCCATCCCAAAACATCAAGCTAAACGTCTGGATGATCCAGAAATGGAAAGACGAGTACCTGGACTGGAACCCTAATGAGTTCGGCATGATCAACTCAACCATCATCCCTTTCCATCATCTCTGGATCCCAGACACCTATCTCTACAATAGTGTGAAAATGAGTAGAGACGAGACGGAAAGGTACATGAACATCCAGGTGACCTCGAATTACTGGAAAGGGGAGAAAGGATCGGAGCTTTCCTTCTTGTACCCTGCAATCTACACAATCACCTGTCGCTTGAACATTCGATTCTTCCCATACGACCGTCAGAATTGTACCTTGACGATTTCGAGTTGGACGAATTCAAAATCCGCTCTGGACTACTACGCGGACCCGATTGTCAGCATGCAATCGTTCATTCCGAATGAGGAATGGCAAGTGAAGTCGTTTGAAATTCATAGACACGAGGTAGAGTAATCACTCTTTTTTCTTTTCTCTCCGATTTCATAACAAATTCATGAATGTTTCAGTACAAATACGCATGTTGCGCGGAGCCATGGGTGATCCTTCAAGCGTCGTTGGTCATTCAAAGAAAGCCCCTTTACTACCTTGTCAATCTCATCATTCCTACCTCCATTATCACTTTGGTTGCTATCACCGGATTCTTCACTCCTGCATCTACAGATGACGATCGGACGGAAAAGATCAATTTGGGAATCACCACTCTTCTGGCAATGTCTATCTTGATGTTGATGGTCTCTGATCAGATGCCCACCACTAGTGAATTCGTCCCACTCATCGCCTGGTTCTACCTTTCAATCATCATCATCATCTCCATTGGAACCTTCCTGACTAGTGTGGTTCTATCAGTCCAGGGAAGACGTCAATACGGAAGAAACCCACCACAATGCATCCGCTATGTCTTTTTCGTCATTCTACCACAAATCCTACTCCTCGCAGTTCCTCCACCCCTCCAAACCCTTTGGGGTGAGCTTGATGATGATCCAATGAATGTTAGAAGACGCAAGAAATCTCAATACCTTGCAAGGAATGCAAACAACGGGTCAATGAAGCAAGGAACATCTCCAATGTCTACTCTCCGTGTCCCTGCAGTCACTTCTGGTAGTGTAACGGAGAAGCGGCAGTCCTTCCAGATGATTGATGTGACTTCTCCGAACTCTCCAAACACCGCTAGATCTAGGGCTCCATCATTGGCTCCATCGACTGCGAAGACTCCGACTATGTGGGAGGGT
The DNA here is from genome assembly GCA_900883565.2 of Caenorhabditis panamensis. NCBI lineage: Eukaryota > Metazoa > Nematoda > Chromadorea > Rhabditida > Rhabditidae > Caenorhabditis > Caenorhabditis panamensis. The sequence continues at coordinate 120,427 of LR538276.1, forward strand.
ACGATGTCTGCTCTTGCTGGTAAGCTGAAAGTTCAGGGCATCAGGTCAATGTTGGTTTTAGGTACCAACAACCAACTCCGCCGAACCTCCAATGTCTTCAACAAGGAGGTCGATGAGATGCGACGGAAACGACAGTGCTCGTTGGAATGGGAGTTCTTGGCAACTGTCTTGGATCGGTAAGGGTTTCCTAAAGCCTTTCTCGGACTAACCTGCAAGTTTTAGATTCCTCCTAATCATCTTCGTAGCAGCTGTCCTGATCGTCACCGCTGGACTCATTCTGGTCGGCCGGATGGCTCAATACAGCTATGATCACCCGGAGGACAAGTTCTTCCAAGTTTAACTTCACCTGTTTTTCCATTTTTTGCGATTCGTACCGGTAACTTGCTTGCTCTTCTGGTTTCCTCCCCCTCACAGATTTCTATGGCTTCTCGATGAAAAATGTCTCTCTCTATTTTTGATGGATCTATTGATGGATGATATTTGATCAACTTTTATCATGTAAGATGGTTTTTATATAAAGTTTTATTATCATTTATTAGGACTTATTATTAGTTTGGGAAGTTATTAGGTGGGCGAGTCTCTCTCATTGGGTACCTTATTCCTCATCCAATTTGAGTTTAGTTGGAGGTTGCAAAAAGGCGAAGCATGCCACATCGTCCTTAAACCCATCACAATACTTTTGGGATGCCACGACGAAGGAGAATTCACAAGGAGAGCAAATGACATTGAAATGACCGCCGAACTGTTTATTCGCAGCTTTCTGGATTTCTCGCTTCGAAGTCTTTGCGTCCTTTTTGATGTTCTAAATCAACCGAATCATAATGACAACTAAGAATGAGTTTCCCCTACATCTTTGATAAGTTTCCGCAACTTTTCATCATTGCAATTGTCGGTCTCTGCCCGTTTGTGTCGGGCGGCGCGGGTGAGTGGCTGAGCGTGTAGAGAGGCATCGACCTGCAAAAGTTTACTCTCTCTCGGGAAACGGAGAACATGTGGTCCTGTGGTGTAGTGGTTATCACGTCTGCTTCACACGCAGAAGGTCGCCGGTTCGAACCCGGCCAGGACCTACTCTTTTCTACTTTTTTCGTACCTCGGTTCTAGTCGCAGCTTCCTCCAATAGCCTAACCGGGCTTGAGTTTGCAATCTGTGTCTGGACTTCATCCCTCATCAATTGAAGCATTCCTTCCATTTCTGTCATCATGTGGGATATCCGATGAAGCCCATTCATCTGTTCTGAGCCCTCTGGAATCTTGGGGATCCTAGGGCTCATGCGAATCTCTGCTTTTCTAGTTTTGTTCGTAGTGATCTCCAAGATATCATTTTTGACCCTCTGTACTTCCCGGGCGTCAAGGGTGGGGAGAAGTTGCATGGACTTCTAGAAGAGAGGATTGACTGTAACTTCATGAGACAAGACACAAACCTGTTCTTCAATGGGTAACAATGTGGTGACTTCTTCTTCGACGATTTTGTGTTGCGAAATTTCAAAAAGCCGCTGCAGGGCTGAGCATTTCACACTCTGGGTGTTGTTACAAGGAGCATCGGGTGCTGGACAACTGGGTCCTACCAAGGGGCAAGGTTCTTCAGTGCATCCACAACAACAGAGTTCTGTTCGGACGGGAGCAGAAAGGATGGAGGGAAAAAACAGGAGAAAAAGGGTCTAAAACAGCTCTTTTGAAACTAGAGAAAAAAGATAACACTTACCAAAACAATCATCGCCAAGAAAAACTTGTCAACTGTTTGTTTTTCCTTCTCGCGATGCTTTGACCCATATCTTACTAATTATACATATACATAGTCGGCCGAGAAACCCACTTGCAAACCAGTTATGGAAGGGATATCAAAAGAGAAAGACAACTTGTAAGATTATAGGAACTGTTCCGTTCATGATGTTTTTCCTTCTTTTCCCCAAAAGTCATATTTGTCCTTGTGTTATTCTACCACTTACCTTTCCACTTTCCCATCTGCTTTCGTCACGCAAGTTCGCCAAAATTTGACCACATTTTGACGGTCATTCTTCTTGTTCTCCTTTCTCTTCTCTCTATCTCTCGATTTACTAACTTCTCATTGCCTCTCCTTATTTTCCAATTTTCATCCTTCAAATGCGATATTATCTATTGATTTTTGCATGCTTTATCAGTGCCGATTCTAATTCTGATAACTCTACAAGCATAGAGGAGTTCGTTCCAATTGGAAAGGACCTCACTCCTCCTCCAGTAACAGAGAGACCGCTTCCAAAGTCTGTTGGAAAAGTTATCTCGCATAAAGTGTTCACAGAAGATGGTATAAAGTACACAGAGATTGTGAGGCAGACCCCATCGGGTGGAAGACAAGTTGCGCATATTCAGGGAGATGTGGTGAGTCTTCTTTTCTGACAAAAAAAAACAAAAGTAGGTCCTGGCCGGGTTCGAACCGGCGACCTTCTGCGTGTGAAGCAGACGTGATAACCACTACACCACAGGACCGTGGGAACGGGGCGCCGAGAGTGTGTATACTTGAAATGGGTGCCGCGCCGGTTGCATCTAACTTTTCCGAAAACAAGAGAATGGAGTTTAGTGTACAATAAGAGCGCACTCGCTCAAAAAAGAAGAAATATTAGAATATCTATACTTCCAGAACCCTTCCCTCCTCCCTGTCCCTCTACCTATGCCCAATATCGGCAAGTTCATGGAGAAATTGGCAACGCGGATTGAAGTAATGCGTCAAGAACCTGTAATCGAAACATCTCGAACTCCAATTCACCCAATTATCGCTTCAAGACCTCCAATGAGTCCACCGGCGAGAGGGCCAATGTTCAGGGCTCCTTCCCAGGAACCTATTCCAACTGCAAGAGTGGAAGTGTACACACCGGAAGAGAGGTAGGGACAGAGTTCATTAGAGCGCATTTGCTGACCTGTTAATGTTTTCAGACCCCCTTATATCTACCGCCCATATGCTGCTGAAAACGGACCCCCACCACCCCCATATCCTCCGTTCATGTACCAACAAGATGGTCTTCTTGGAAGAGTTGGAAGTATGACTGGAAGCATTCTGGATAACGTCATGGACTTTGTGGTGGGAAGAAGACGGAGATAAATTGTACGATTTGTGAAACAAAACTTGATTTATTCCGAAACAATGAAAGTTTGAAACCTTTAAGGGGAAGTTGGGAGAAGAAATACACGTAGCTTCTTTAAAAAAGGCGGTGCTTTTGGGGGGATAAGGAACAGAAACAATAAATTAGACGCTATCAGGGGTTAGAGCAACAAAGGGGCAAATGAAAGGAACCGGCTCAAAACTGAATGGATAATGGATAGATAAGGGATTGGGAAATTGGGGGATGGGAAGCAAAGCAAAAGCAAATCGATCGATCTTTGAGAATGGAAAGGAAACTGAAAACTGATTTGAAGCGGTGGGCAGATCATCAGGTGGAGAGAGAAGAACGGAAAGACGAATGTGACGAAAAGATCATTAGGATTTGGAAAGGCAGCCGATGAACTCGGAGACCTTCAATGGGTACTCTTGCACGACCTTGAAGCGCTTGGTGTCGTAGACCTAAAAACCCGGATGATCCTAAGATTTGAGAAGTACGAAAGCTTACCTTGATCTTATTCGTCTTCGTATACATCAGCAGTGTCTCTCCGGCTCCCCCATTGTACACAATACCCAACAGATCTCTTGGCAGATTCGGGAAGTACTTTCGGGTGTGCCCCACGAATGTCGACAGGTTCCAGTAGGCGTCGTAGATGATGAAGTGCTCGCCCTGAACATTAACATGAATTTGACTCATCTTCCAATAGGGTAACTTACATTCAAAACCACCTGATTTCCATCGCTCCACTCAAACGCTGTCGCCGGTGTAATCGTGATGTTCCTGGGAAGCTCTTGTGGTGTGTTCTTGGCCAATTGGAAGCGACGATGCTTGCGGTTCCAGCGGAAGCGATAAGCAGTTCGGCCCTCGAAGAGGATGGTCACACCTGATCTCAAGTTGGTCAAGGCAGCAGTAACGGTTCTCGGTCCTCCAGCGAACAAGTCAGTGATCAGGTAGGATGCCTTCTGGGGGAGTCCATCTTCGTACCAGATCTGATAAACCTTCTCTCGAGCAAACACATAGGTTCTTCCGTTGTATCCCTTGGTAATAGCGTCAAGTTTAGCTGGGCAATTGTCAAATGACAATGCCATGGCCTTCTTGGGTACCACAACCGGTTGCTGCTTCTTGGGAGCCACGTGGGTGATCCTCCATGGCGCCAGGATCAGATCACGACGTTCACGACCCAGGACAACCTTCTGCTGACGGTTTTGCTTGGTCTTGCGGCGACGGAGAGTTGGGTCTTGACCGGAGGCACGGATCAAGTCCCACTTCTGGGCGCTGTTCATTCGTGGGAGAGTTGGGATGTCGTCAGAGTCCACATCAATTTGCGCCTCCTCTTGTTGCTAAAAGATATCAACTTTGAATAAGAAACACGGGAAAAATTAAGATACCTCAACTTCCAGTTCATGCTTGTAATAGGTGTCGCTGATTCCTTCATTGTCCTGATGCACGGATCTTCCGGTGGTCACTACCACGCCCACAAGCATCAGCAACAACACGGTCAGCGGTTTTCTCATTCTAAAAGTTGAACTAGAGCAGACGACAAAGTAAACTGGGGACAAGTGTGAAACTGAGGGGAGCCCCGCCCACCGGGTGTCGGTGTCGGGTAGTGATGACCCAGAGAGGGGAGGGGACGAATGGCAGGTGAGAGCCGAAAAGGGCAGCAAATAGAAGAGTATATGAAATGGAAAGCTACATAGAGTTAGCAGAAGAACGCTTACGAAGCCAAGCCATGAGGAAAGTTACAAAAAGCAATCGAGGCAGGCAACCAGACGATGACACATAGAGTGGCACAGAAGCCAGGGGAGGATGGAATTGTCAACATTTTTCCATCAAGGCCTATTGCTCCTATTGCTTTCTGATGTTCAATACAGAAATAGAAACAGAATGTTGTGAAGCATCAGGGATCAAAGGATTCGCCGACGTTTCGTTTTTGTCAAAAACCGTTTCTGCAGATGACGAGATGTGCATTCACAAGTACCTAGATTAGCATATTCCAAGTGGATGGTAAGGATAACAATGGCCATACATAGTTAGCTTGACCTTTGCGTTACCGATGTCAGATTTGCATAAGAATAGAGAAAAAACGGCGTAGAAGTGCTAACTATGTGTTGCAAAGGACTATTGGACTTTGGTTTCAGTTTCAGTTACCCCATATCCCCTTTCATTCCCCCCTCCTTCACCACCTCTATCAATAGTGATTTGAACGTGTTTGCCGATACAAAGGAGCCGGGTGGTCGCCGGCGGCCTTGTCTCGTCTCTCGCCGAAACTTATTTGTTCAAATTATTGTACAATGAGTGTCTCTCTCTCTCTCTCTCTAGGGGGCCGACTCCTTGTTCAACCATGACACTTTTGTTTTCCAAAGAACGTGGCTCATGCACGAGCGGCAAAGAAGCGGCGCGAAATGCTCATCATCCTCTAATCGTCCCGGCAGACAAGGAGGAAAATGAGCAGAGCACAGACGAACAGCACTTGGTCTTTTGTAACTGGCGCCGGGTGACCCAGGAGAGCTGGAGCCAATGAGGCGAGGGCGAGGTGTACTTTCACAATGGTTATGGGCCTTTGTGGCCCGATTGGAGCTCTTTGTTGGCGGGGCTATCGCACACTTTATCTGGGTGATAATGGTGGGAAATGAATGGGTGGAAAAGGGTAGAAAAGGACACAGAGAGTACATAGAAGAGTTGGGGTTTGAATTTGAAAATAGCTTTGATGGGGTACAGGTGAGGGAGTAAAGAGGGAGTAACTTTGCCGGTACTAACCCAGAGACTGATAAGGGTATGGGGGAAACGGGGCAATTCTCGGAATACTCTGGAAATCGGAAACCAATCCTCTTAAATGAAGCGTAAACTCTCATAGAACAGTCGAAAACCAATGACAGGTGGTTTTTGCAGGTTAGGAGCAAGTTTTCTGAATGATACAAAACCGTTCTATTGAACTTGGCGCGGTGCCAAACTGGCGATGCTGACTGCTCTGAATTACGAGAGTTGTTCTCGCTATATGTCTGACTTATCTAGGTCAAACTTTTCAAAGAAGACAGTATAACACACTTGCAACTTAGAGAACTTCTCCTCCCTCACTATCCAGTGTAAAAACTGTCTAGGCAATAACCCATTTCCCCTCTTTTTCCCTGCTCAAGACGGAATGTTTAATGTTACAGTTACACACACGCGAGACTCGTAGTAAACTGATTAGGTCATCATGATGTTGGAGGCAAACATTCAGGAATTTTTCGAAAAAGGAGCGTCCAAAATAGATCAGAAAAGGAGTCAAAAGACGATTCTGAATCAGACGATGATACATAATGGGTCAAAGGGAAGCGGAAAAAAAGGAAAGAGGCAAAAACTAAAGTTCAAAACAGTGAGGAAATGAGGGGAAACCGGGGGGCAAATTGAAGATTATAGAGTGAAAAAAGGAGAAGTAAGCAAAAGAGTAAGCAAAAAAGTACACAACCTGACCTGACCAAGTTCTATCTCTCAAAGGAGAAGAAAAGGAAGAGAAAAGGAGAAGAAGCCGAAGCCGACGACTTTGTGCATGTTCACCCCGTGTTTGCTTATCATAATTTCGAGAGAATCGCTCACGCCGCTACACAATTACGAGGCGTCGGCCGAAGAAAAGACGGGGAAGAGGGGGGAGGGGGACAAGGAGCGGCCGCCTCGGGGTGATCAGTGAAATCGGGAAGCCTCAGAGCTTCAGGGCTCCAGTGCCCGAAGACAGATTGTAAAAAGAAACACTAGAACCTTGTTATCAGTGCAAAACGTATGCAACATCACAAAAATTAACCATTCTCCTTATCAGGACCCCAGTGTCCAATGGCCAGGCACACACACAATAGTATACAACAAACATTGGCGCGTTTCGCCTCCTGTGTTATCACTACGATCGGGAGTGGCATAATTGAATATGGAAAAGCTGTATAGAAAGGAAACATTCAACAGTATACATTGTAAGGCCCTGTGTTTGGTTCTCATAACAAAACAAAGAGTAGTGGACACTTGGCTCAATGCCAAGAACCCCAGGAACTTGAGGAAACCCAAAAAACCAAAAGGGAAGAGCAAATTTTGTATGGGTGGTCTGGTCTGCTCTGAAGCGTCATGTAGACAAAGGGAAACCTCTTGAGCTTGCCCACTCCACCGCCTTATTTACCCTTATCAGTGTCCGCAGGTTTCAAGTGAAAAAATTGGGGAATCATACATATAATCTTGTTACGTGGAGTCGTAGTAGATGCTTGTGTTTGCAAGTTGTTCTTATCAGCGGGCGAGTCGTAAAGACATCAAATTGGCGGGTTGTATGTAATTATGGTCTGGCAGGTGCAAATGGAAAGGGACTAGCACTCTAAAGACCTTCCTGATCAGTATGACTCACCAAAACCAAAAAATGATAAAACCACAAGACAATACCATTTGCATATTCCCATCTTCCCCCCCCCCCCACATAACATGCATAATAACGAGCTTCTCAAAAAGTATAAAAGACCACCTGGCCTCTTGCTAGAACCATCAGAATGATTCTCCTGGTCTTCTTCCTTCCCTCCTTCCTTCTCGCGGACTTCAGTGGAGTGCCCCATCCACATCGCCATGGACACGGACGTGCCAAGCGACAGATGATGTCGCTGGGTACCAAGTGGCGTAACGGACAGGTCAACTACTTCTTCCAAAACGCCCGGAACGACTACCCGAAGATCGCGTTGACTGCTATGACCTACATTAGCAATCAGACGTGTATCAGGTTCAACGAGGATATGAATGCGGCGCAGAGAATTGCTATCAATTTGGGAGCGTGAGTTGAGAATTCAGAGGCTAGTCGATCGTCTTACTTTTAGGAGAAGCGGTTGTGACTCTCCCGTCGGTGCCCCTGGATCCATGTCAGGCATGTCAGGACAACTAACCGTCAACGTTGGAAACTGCCCATTCGTCGGAAACATTGTCCATGAACTCTCCCACTCCTTGGGATCATTTCATGAGCACAGTCGCCCGGATCGTGATAACTACCTAACTGTAGACATGGCAGAGGCAAATCGAAAGGGTCAAACGAGAAATATGCGTGCGGAGATGTGGGGAATGACGAAGATGTACGTGCCGTTTGAGTATGGAAGTGTTATGATGTACGACACCGCAAAGTATGGAGAGAGAATCATGACTCCAAGGGATCCAAAGTTCGAAAGGACAATGGGGAACAGAAGAATCGGGTTTTATGACATCCAGAAGATCAACAAGTACTATGGATGCGCTTGCTCCAAGGATCTAGACTGTTACAACGGAGGATACACCAACCCAGCAGACTGCTCCAGGTGTGTCTGCCCGAAGGGATTCTTCGGAAAGCTTTGCAACGAAAGACCAGCAAAGGGATCCTTTGAACTCGCGGCTTCTTCCTCTTGGCAAAGCAAATCCATCCCATTCACCTATACCCGCAACTCGGACACATACGGCTACTTCTCCTCCACCTTCGCCTACATCAATGCTCCGAACAACAAGACCATCGAGATTGAATTGGAGAGAATGGACAACTTTGTGTGCTACAATGGCTGTAACATGAATGGAGTGGAGATTAAGACTAGAGAGGATCGCAGATCGGTTAGCCCGATTGTGTGCTGCCCGGATCAGGAGTTTGCTGGTCAGACATTCAAGTCCACCAACAACCCGACTATCATCGAGATGTACACCCAAACAGATGCCACAACCACGGTTGGGTTCCGCTATCGTTATGTCTAATTGAATAAAGATTCATTTCAACATTCTCAATAGTCATAAACAGGATACTGATAAGAGTCAAAGGTGTTATTGGTCTTTGGAAGATCCTCAACTGATCCGTTGATGTACCGGTAGCGAAGTGTAAGGGAGATTGCGCGGTATCTATTGTAAATGTTGATGGGGGTTGGATTGAGTTTGGAGGTGTAAATGTCATTCCATCCAGTAACGTCTTTGCAGCAGAATCTAAAACAATGACGTTTCAGTGGCACAGGATAAACTTACAGAGGATTCATGACTCTTGGATCTCCCATATACTTGATCTCAAACGCGTTCCAAACACATCTCTCCGTACATGCAAAGTTGTAGATGTATGACACTTGAACCTGGATTGTCTTGTCTTTCGGAGCAGTTACGAAGAGGGTGGCTCTCATGGAAACTGTGTCAGTTAGTCCATCAAATCCAAAGTTCATCGAGTGCTCTTTCCATTCCTCTGTGGCGTTCAGGGTCTTTGAAAATGTCCTGGGAGCCCTGTCACATAGGATTCCTCCAAAACCAAGTGGGCAATAGCACTCAGAGCAGTTGGATGGGTTTGTATATCCTCCATTCTTACAGTCCAGGTCCTTCGAACACTTGCAATCATATAGTCTAACAATAGCTGCCATATCATAAAACGTCACTATCCGATTTCCCATCGTTCCAAGCCATTTTGGATCCTTTGGCTGCACAACGGAATTTGCCCCGTAAGTCATCACACTTCCATACTCATAGGGGATCACGTTGTAGGTATCATTCCACATTCCATAGTTTGTCGGATCCCCTCTGTTTACCGTGATGTACTTGTCTCTATCCGTTCTGCTCTGGGTGTGAATTAGCCCAAGAGTATGGGAAAACTCATGAACAGCGTTCCCCATGTTGCCGCACCCTGTACCAATGCTCACTATAGTTGGCTCTCCTTGATTGCCAACCCAACCGTAACACTCGTTACCTCTACAAGACACTGTAACAAAGGTTTTAGAACATGACCCACCCTTCCAAATAAACCATTTCGTCGGCTTTCCTCTCTTCAAATTTGACACAAGTAGAAGAGCTGATATGTTTCATAGCTCTTTTGAACATGTAGCGTTGTTGCGGGGTGACTTTACCGAATAGGTAGGGAACTGTGGCATTTGGCCAAAGAAGACCCTTCCAAATGGTTGCTTGTCGTTTGCCACGATTCCGGAGGCGGGAATTGACCATAATATCCCCTTCAAGCCGTTCGGAATTCTTTTGGAACTCCCCATTAGGGTCTTCTTTGGGTAAAGGCTGACAAAACGTAGCAGTCGACAGCGAAATGGTGAAAATGAATGATAGAAGCATCACAGTTTTGATATGAAAATGGGAGCTATATATCCCTGTGTATTTTGCAAATTAGTATGCAGTCGTGTCTGCTATCATGATTAGCATTTATCGATTACATCCTTCAGTGGATCTTGCTAAAACGTGAGCAACGAAACTGACCACTGATCATTTGATCATCATGACTCATGCTTTGTGCCTATTATTATTTATGAGATTGCCTGAAAATTTTGTATATATACCCCTTCCTTTTTGGTGTGTTATTCTCGACCTTGAACATGGGGTTTCGGAACAATCCCATCTTACTTTTGTTTCTAACATGTGTTCTTGTGAACTGCGACTACACAAAGCTTCCTGGTAACTTGGACATTCCGGATTTGAAGCTGCAATCTGGATACTTGAATGCCAATGAAAACGGGACATGGAGGATGTTCTACCTGTGAGTTTGTCTACCTGCCAGGTCTCACTTTGACTTTCAGACTTCTGGAACCCCGTGACATTCCATTTTCCAAAGCTCCCCTTATCATCTGGTTCAACGGAGGACCCGGTTGCTCCTCTCTCGGTGCATTTTTCAAGGAGTTCGGCCCAATTTATGTCACTTTTGATGGAAAGGGATTGTTTGAGAATGAGTATTCTTGGTATCACGTGAGTTTGTTTTTACATAGTTTTGTAAACATAAAGAAAATGAACATCTAGAAGGCCAACATTCTCTTCTTGGAATCCCCAATCGGCGTGGGTTTTTCCTATGACCAGACGGAAAACAACTACACTAAAGCTGATGATGATACAACTGCAAAACAGAATTTCCAAGTTGTTCTAGACTTTTTCATTAAGTTAGTGAAGTACCTGAACACCATACATACTCTACGATTACAGTAAGCACCCGGAGTTTTCCAGTCATGATTTTTTCATAGCTGGTCAGAGTTATGGTGGCGTTTATGGTCCGATGCTATCCGCATTGATAGCTCAAAGTATTCAGGATGGAGAGTTTCCAAATGATAACTTCAAGGTGAGCTCTTTGTGGCTCCCAAAGGGCTTCAATGTTGACGGCTTCTTTTTCAGGGTCTGTCCATTGGAAACGGGTTTATGAACGTGAAACTTATCCATAACACCATTATCCTTTGGTCTGCCTATCATGCAAGAACCTCTCCGGAGTACTGAAAAAGTTTTCTGATCTACATAACGATTGCTTTTCAGTGAATGGGACGCTATAAAAGTCAAATGTAAAACGCCGGGAGCTCGGGATGTTGATGAATATGATTTTACGGTAAGTTCATAACCAATTAGCTGTTAGGGATCATCAAAATGCTTTTTAGAAGTTCATGAAAACCACTAGTCGAATGGTTTATCGTGTGGATAACAGCACAGAATGTGGCCGGCTCATCGCTCCACTGATGACCGAGTACGCGGGCAAGGGGTGATTAGGGTACTAGACTAAAATTTGAAAAGGTTTTTTAAATTTCAGCTATGATTACTACGATTTTTATCAAGATTGCTATGTGAATTTCACCCTCCCAAACGCTACAGGCCCAGTGAAAGAAGCGATGGAAATGTTGCCAAAGAAAGGAATCTCGGTGAGGCTCAGACTAAAAACAACATAAACCGACCAAAAAATGACGAAGAACATCAATTTTCAGGCGCTTCTCAACAATTACTCCACTGACAACAAAATGGGGTACCGATGTTGGATTGGAAAGGCTCTAGATACCTATTTGAACTCTGAAATTGTACAAAAAGCACTGAAAATTGATGAGAAATGGCTGGGAAGGAAGGAGAAATGGGCGGGTTGCAAGTAAGAATGTTTAAAAAAAACTTTTGAAGTGTGTTTTTTTTAAATTTTTCAGCATGGCAATGTTCGGTGAGTATATCATGACACATCAGGATATGACTCCATTTTTCGGAACGCTGTTCAGTAATCTTACGGTACTAAAAACGCGCTTTATCCTCTTTATCCTAAAAATCAAATTTTTAGACCCCAAATTTTCGAATTTTGATTTATAACGGTGACGTGGATACGGCTTGTAATTATCTGGCAGATGGGTATTTTGTACAAAATTTGGCGAGAGATTCGGGTTGAAAAAGGTGACTGATTTCTAGGGCTCCAGGGCACTTCTCACTGTCATTTTCAGACCCTCCAACATCAACCTTGGTATTTTTCAAAAATGAATCGTATTGCTGGATATTTCATGCGATATGAAGGCTCTAATCAGTTCGGAACCAAGTTCTCGATTGATGTGGTCACTGTGAAAGGCGCCGACGTATCAACTCATCAATAACTTTTTATCAGTTGGAACTTCGGCTAATTATTCTTTGTCAGTGTTTTAAAAACTTGACTAAATGAGTTGTTTATTCATCTTTATCTAAACCGGATACTGATAAGAATCATAGCTATTATTCATCTTCGGAAGATCCTCAACTGATCCGTTGATATACCGAAACCGAATCGACAACTCCACTCTCTCAAATCGACTGTAAATGTTAACTGGAGTTGGGTTCAACTTGGATGTGAATGTGGTGTTCCAACCATTCGAGTTGTTACAGCAGAACCTGAAGAAAGAATAGTTCTGCAGCTTCTAGGGTACTCACAATGGATTGATGATCCTTGGATCTCCCATATACTTGATTTCAAAGAGGTTATACACACATCTAGTTAGACATTTGAAATGTGTCATTTTGGTTGCTTGAACTTGGATTGTTTTGTCTCTAGGCGCTGTTATTAGTAGAGTGGATCTGATGAAAATCGTGTCTTCCAATCCTTCAAAACCAAAGCTTATCGTGTGACTTTTCCAGTCATCCGTGGCAATTAGAGTCTTTGAAAATGTTTTGGGAGCTTTGTCGCAAAGGATTCCTCCAAAACCAAGTGGGCAATAGCATTCAGAGCAGTTTGCGGGGTTTGTGTATCCTCCATTCTTACAGTTGAGGTCCTTTGGGCACTTGCAATCATAGTGTCTATTGATAGCTGCCATATCATAGAATCCGATCAATCTATTCCCCATAGTCGAAAGAAACTTTGGATCCTTCGGCTGATTTATTTTGTCTGCCGCATAAGTCAGTACACTCCCATACTCAAAAGGGATCACATTGTAGGTGCTATGTTCCGTTGACTTGTGATAATTGACCTTGTCATCTTGAGTCATCAATTCCACATTGATATTGAGGTAGTCATCTCTATCATACCGACTCATGGTGTGAATGAATCCCAAGGCATGTGAGATTTCATGAACAGCATTCCCCATAGTTGGACACCCGGGGCCGATTGATATTTTCTGAACAGACCCGCTTCTTCCGATATGCGACCAACACCCAGATCCTCTGAATTTAGGGGTTCACGGTACTCTAGATCAGTGAAAACGTACAGTATAAACTCTAACCTAGCCTCTACTTTTTCATTCTTCTGGAATTTGATACAAGTTGCAGAGGAGATGTGTTTCATGCCTCTGATGAACATGTACTTTGCTTGTGGAGAGAGTTTTCCAAAACCATAAAAAACCGTTGCATTCGGCCATTTGTGGTGTTTCTTGGCTTGTCGTTTTTGACGATTCGAAATGCTCGAATCTAGCAACAAAGCTCTCTGATGTCTGTAAATCAGCAAACATAGATGGCTCACAACTTTGAGACTCACGGCGTAAGAACAATATCACCCTGGAAGAGCTCTGAACCTTTCTGGAACTCAGAATGATCTCCATCTTCTGATAGTGATAAACAGAGGAATAAGGGTAGTGCAGATAGAATCCATACTGCACACAAACGCATTAGATATCTGCTCTGTATTGCTAGTAGTGTTGGGAAAAGAGAGATGAAACAAACTAGATAATCGTGTCACTGATTCATTAACATACAGTATTGATTTAGCGCAAATGTTCATTCAACAACGCAAAACAAAAACTTTCAATCATCAAAGATAATACTGATAATCATCGTAACCATTGGTTCCACGCTTATGCATCACACTCAAAAACCCTCCCACAAATCTGTACCGGAATCCAAAAATAACAGGCTTATAATGAGCTGGAAGTCTACTGTACAGACTAATCACCATTGGGGTATGTTTTCCCTTGTACGCCAGAGTAACGTTTGCCTCGGAACAGTGCCTGGAACAGTTGTATTATCGATGATAGCAAAAATCTCTTACAATGGATTGGTGATCCGTGGATCGCCCAAATACTTGATCTCAACTCCACTGTAGTTGCATCCAGAACTCTCGAAGAAACCAGACATTTCAGTGATTTCTATTTCAATGGGAGCATTCGCAGCGGCTATGATTATGAAGGTTTTAGTTTGGTACCGAGCCTGCAAGGGCCCGGGATCTGATTTGAGAGTCAGGGAGGCACTGGTCCAATTCGTCCAAGCAAGAGCGTAATCTGTGTTGTCATCAATTCGATCACAGAAACTTCCTCCAAACCCAGTTGGACAAACGCATTTTTCACAGTTCGAAGGGTTTTGATAGCCTCCATACCAACACTTGATAGGGGTTGGGCAGCCGCATTGGTAGTGTTTGTTGATGTTTACCATGTCATAGAAAGTGACCTGTCTGTTCCCAACGGTATACCAATATTCTGGTTTTTTGGGCTTCAAGTTCTCCATATTTGGGTAATGCATTGTGCTACCGTATTCATACGGCACCCATAAGTTTGTTTCACTTTCGGGTTCTTTTCGATAATTGTTATCGTCTGTTCCGCCAACCGCCACAAAATCGTCTCTATCATACCTAGACATAGTATGGAAGACTCCTAAAGAGTGCATGATTTCATGGACAACGCTCTGAAAGGTAGAACTAAATTCAGTGGGACTATTCAGTGGACTACTTACCACTCCACATTGATCCGCGAGGGAAATCTTTTGCATGCCTCCGCCCAGTCTTCCAATGTAACTCCAACATCCATTCTCACTCACGAAAAGTACATAGCTACCATTCCGATTCTGGTTTCTTCGAAACTTTATGCAAGTCCTTGATTGAATGTGATCTATTCCCGCTTCTATGATCTTTTGTTTTTCTGCAGCTGAAACATTGAAGTTTTGAGGGCACACATGACTTCAAATTTTCAAGAGCTAATCTTACAAATTGAAGTATCAAAGTCATAGTTGTAGACACCACCTTCCCATTTGTTCCAGAGCTTGGTGGTCTGCCGTTTAGCGCGGTTCCTGCTTCTCGAGTACTCAATCCATTGTTTCTGTAGCTCGGTGAGCCGTATATCTCCTTAGTAAAGGGTCTCGTTTCCTAGGACGTGGCCTTCCTCACCAACCACATTTCCAGGGAGAAGTAGAAGCAGAGGGAAGAGAAAGGTGCCAATGAGCATTATTATCAGCTTTCATGCTACCTGGTCTTTTATAGTGTAGGAGTCAAGAAGTGGTATTGTTATAATATGAATGACTGTTCCGAATGCACTGATCAGCTTGTGCTCATTGTTATCAAAAAGTTCAAAAGATGCAGTTTATTCGTCATAGAAACATGCAAGTTCAAGCAATTCGATACTGAAACCCAAGTGTGATCGACTCATTTTTGTTTGTGAAAAGTATTATTGGAAATCGTTGGCGCTGAGAAGTGAACTGCATTTTGACCATGTTTTTGTTTGAACAAAATCTAAATAACCTTGGGTACAGGGCACTTCGAGATGAACTTACATTGGGTTAGTACTCAACTGATCTTCCATGTACTTGAACTCAACTCCATTTCTAATGCATCCAGAATATTCGTCAAAACCCTGCGCTCTCGTGACTTCAATCAAAACTTTCCTTCCGACTGGAGCATCGATGAATCTTGTTTTCAACGCATGGGGTTTCTCGGCTCCTGAACCCTTCGTAGAAAAGACGTGAGAACTCCACGTATTTGTTGCAATCAAAACTTTCGAATTCAAGGGCTGAAACTTGTAAAACTTTCGTTTAATACTTGATTCAAGGCTCACAAGTTCTCTACAAAGGGTTCCTGTGAATTCGGGTGGACAGACACACTTTTTACAGTTTGCCGGGTTTGTGTAGCCACCATTGAGGCATGTCAATTGTATCGGACATCCACAGGAATAGTGCTTGTTGATAACTTTGAGATCATACAGAGTTACTCTTCTGGATCCCATCGTAGAGATGAAACCGTATTTCTTGGGTCGTATAACTGCGTTGAACGAGTTTTCAGCATAGTGCATAACGCTGCCGTATTCATAAGGTACTGCGATTTCTGTTTGAGTAGTAGGGAATTTGATGAACTGAGCTCTATCAGAAGAGCCTTCTGCTTGGACGTAAATGTAGTCATCTCTATCCGATCTTTGATGAGTGTGCATCACTCCCAAGGCATGCATGATTTCATGAACAGCGGTTTCAAACTGAAAATAGACTATCAGAATGGTAAAGAAAGCAAAGATATGATCTACACGTTCACATCCAACTCCTAGCGAGAGTTCTTGAAGGTTTTTGTTGCCGTTCCCTTTCATCCCAACATCAGCATAACATCCGTCACCAGTAAAAATCTGCACGAATATAGAATTCTCGTTGTAAACCCTTTTAAACTTGATACAAGTTCGAGATGAAATGTAGCGCATTGCTTCTTGGACAATGATCTTTGTGTATTGAGCTGGAAACATAACTTTTCTTATCTCAAATTTCAAATGAAATTCTTACGAAGCTGTGGGTGATAATCATAACGCAACGTGTTGTTATCCCATTTGGTAGAAAGTCTATAGATTTGACGCTTCTTTCTTTGTTCATGGGAACCAAAGAGCATAGCTCGCTGTTCATCATTCAGTAACATGTCGCCATCGATAAAGTCTCGCTTTTTATGTCTTGGTGGATTTTCCCCGATGGTCTTCTCATTAGGTCTTGAAGCATTGAGAAATGAGATGAACAGTAGAAAAAGTAGCCAGAAAACACGAAACATCATGGTTCGTGTCTAACTTTTGATTCTTACCTAGTTTTCTTTTTTTATATAAAACTTTTCGCGTCTATTGTTGTTTTTCTATGAAATCTGTTTTGCTCTGTATTGATATGCAGATAGTGTTTATTTAGAGAAAAAAACATAACACAGAGATTTCAGCAATCAAAGTAAATACTGATAATCATCATATCCATTAGTTCCCATTTCGTTGTCGCTCAACCAGAAGTCCGCATATCTGTACCGGAAGCCAAATGTGCTTGTCTTATTGGTCTTTGTATACAAAATGATAGGCATTGGGTTCAGTTTTCCAGTGTACACAAGACTGACGTTTGCTGAGGAGCAGTGCCTGGAACCAAATCATTCGATATTGAACCTCATAAGAGAGAGCGTGTTTCTTACAGGGGGTTCGTGATCCTTGGATCACCCATATACTTGATCTCAACACCATTTTCGTTGCATCCGTAGGATTTTTCAAAACCTTTCATTTCCGTGATCTCAACTTGTATCGGTCGATCTTTTGGTGCATGAATTGTTAGAGTTTCATAATGGATGAAAATGCCAGAATAATATTTCGGTGCTTGGAAGGTTCTAGAATAGTCTTGCCATTGGTTTGTAGCATGAAGCTCTTCAACTTCGTTATCTACCTGAAAACTTGAGAAATGAGGAGAAAGTTTATGAATGACAATCACTAACAAACTCATAACAAAGGTTTCCCCCATAACCAGATGGGCAGATGCAAGTTTTGCAGTCGGAAGGGTTAGTGTATCCACCATTAGCGCAAGCCAATTTTTTTTCACATCCGCACGAGTAATGAACGTTGATGTTCACCATGTCGTAAAAAGATATTCTCAAGTTTCCCATCGTGTATAAGAATTGAGCTTCCTTCGGGATCAAAACTGTTCCGCCGGCTTTGTGTGAGTAGTGCATAACACTACCGTACTCGTAGGGCACAGCGATGTAACTGTCTTTATCAGTGCGCAAGTTGAAGTTGGCAGCATGAGAGTTGTTGGCAAGTTTTACATTCACAAACTTGTCCCGATCGTATCGGGAAACGGTGTGCGAAATTCCCATTGAGTGCATCAATTCGTGGATAACAGACCCATACTGAAACAAGGAGTACAGATCAGAAGAAAGAAATCTGCCGTTTTTACATCCATACACCGATCAGAAAATTGTAAAGTCTGCTCTCCTTTTCCTGCCATCCCAAGCCTAGATGAGCAACCGGTGCTATTCACAAAAAGGATGTAGTTTCCTTCTCGCTTGGTGTTTCGTTCAAATTTTATACAAGTGTCTTTGGAAATGAGATTCGTAGCTATTATCACAAGTTTGATCTTCTCGGGTGCTGAAACTAGATGATAATGCAATTAGGTGCATTTAGTTACTTACAGATAGAGCTATCATAATCATAGTACACTACACCATTTGGCCACTTTCTAGTTGTATTGAGAAGTTGTCGTTTTGCCCGAATCCCAGTCACGGGCTCCTCGAGCACTTCAACGAAATTGTAGTATCCAGAGGCACCTCCAGAAAACTGGAGCAGGACAAGGAAAAGAAAGTAAGAAACCATTGGTGCCAATTGAAGAACTACCGGTTGTTTTTATATTGAGGCAGTTTCATTGTTCCATTCATTGTAAGCACTTGAATGAGCATTCAGTGTTGATAACTTTGTACAGTTTGTTAGAAAAGAGATCAAAAGATCCGATGAAGTAGAAAGTGACGTATGTTTGAATGAATGTTCTCTGTTAGGCGTATGTAGCAAAAAGTTCAAAAGTTACAGTAGAGAAACGGGGTGACATGAATGAACATAAACCTTTTGTGTCTATTGTTGTTTTTCTGTGAAATATGCTTTGCCTCTATTGATATGTAGATAGATACCTAAAACTTGATCTAGAAGAAACAGAAAACAAAATTAGAATAAGTTTATTTGAACGGCAATCAGGGACGCAATCAAACTAATCTGTACTCAAATCCAAATGTAGTCGGAGTGCTCAATCTCGTGTAGAGAATTATTGGCAGGCGGGTAGATGATGCAGTGAATGTATTAATTTGTAGATAAGATTTATTTGAAAACACACATAATACAGAATAAAGATTTCTCATCACATCAAGTAATAGAAGTGATCAAAACGAGAGGAATTTTCAGTTCTGTGTTCGATAAATCCTTCTCAAATGAATCTGTACTGAAAGCCAAACGTGCTTGGGTCGGGAAACTTTGTGTAGATTATAATCGGCAAACGTGTCAGTTTCCCGGAAAACTGCTTACCGGTTGTATTCTTAGCGCAGTGTCTGTAAAAAATATTCAGTTTGATTTCTAGACAGTGATTACATTGGGTTTGTCAAAGTTTGATCCTTCATGTACTTGATTTCCACACCATTCCCAACACACCCACTCGTATCCATGAAGTTTTCCATTTTTGTTACCATGACGTGAATCGTTCTACCAACTGGCCCTTCGATAATTAAAGTTCTGGACCGATAACCACTGATCATGTATGTTGAATCACTTCTTATGGATAACTGGTAAGATTTCCAAGTAATCGAAGCTTGCAAAACTATTGATCCAAGTGGCTGAAAATTGAAAAAAAGTGTATTGAAAAATACATAAATTACTCACGGCGTCACCACAAAGACGACCTGAATACCCGGAGGGACAAAGACAACTGCTGCAGTCTGCGGGATTTGTGAAACCGCCGTATTGACAAGGCAGTTCTTTTGGACATTTACAAGAACCAAGAATATTGATTGTCTTCAGGTCTGTTAGAGAAATTCTTCGGGAGCCCATAGTGTACAAAAATTCGTATTGTCTCGGTCTCATTGACACGTCAAACGAATTGTGAGTGTAATGCATGACGCTACCGTACTCGTAGGGCACGACAAGTTTTTGATCGTATTTGGACTCTATTTTGTAATTGCGAGCATGTTGACTACCCGCTGCATTGACGTAAACGAATTGGTTGCGATCGAGCCTTGACTGTGTGTGCCATACACCCAATGCGTGCATGATCTCATGAACTACAGTGCCAGTCTTGAAAACAGAGTAGAGTTTCTATAATCCTCATGAATTTATACCACCATTTCACAACCATCTCCAATTATAACTCGTTGTTCTCCTCCAACTCTGCCAACACTAGACTTACATCCATTGCCATTGATGAACTTGATAGAATCACCCTTTGGCCTAGTATTTCTAACAAATTTGAAACAGGAATGAGAAGAAATGAACGAA
Source organism: Caenorhabditis panamensis (assembly GCA_900883565.2). Classification (NCBI taxonomy): domain Eukaryota; kingdom Metazoa; phylum Nematoda; class Chromadorea; order Rhabditida; family Rhabditidae; genus Caenorhabditis; species Caenorhabditis panamensis. The sequence continues at coordinate 140,605 of LR538276.1, forward strand.
ATTGCCTCTTGAATAACAGCTCTTTTGGATGCGGCTAGAAATAATAACAATTAAAGAAGCTTATTTTTTTCATCTAACTTACTGATACTATCGTCAAAGTTATAGTTGACACAGTTGTTTTGCCATCTAACAGTTTCATCCCCACGAACTTCAGATATAATGATTTGTCGTTTCTGACGACCTCCATTCGATTTTTGTATTTTTTGTTTCTGATCTTGTGTTAATATGATATCCCCCTCCACAAGATCGCGATTTCCATAGTCGAACTTGTTGTAGTCATAGCTTCGAACGTCGAAAGTTGTTCTTCTATGTCGGTAAGTGGCGAGCAACGGAAAGAATAGAAGAAGAGCCAACAAGGAAACCCGGAGCATCTTGTTGATACTCAGGTACTACAATAGAGCTTTCATGGATGGTCTTCAAACTTTTATATCAATCTTGCATAACCCTAAAACTTGGTATCTATTGAATTTGGTAAAGCTTTGAAAATGATTTTTTGGCTTTATTGTTATGCAGACGAGCTTTATTCGCAAAATGCAAGTCGAAGAGAGAGCACAGTTTATAAACATCACGCTACAGATAATACTCATAGTCATCATATCCATTGGTCCCCTTCTTGTGACTGCTCAACGAAACATCCAAGTACTTGTATCTAAATCCAAAGGTGGTAGACCCTCCGTCTCTTTTGTACAAGACCACAGGCATCGGATTCAGCTTTCCGGTGTACACAAGACTAACGTTTGCTGGAGAGCAATGTCTGAAACCTTATCGTTCTTGGTGAAGCGCTCTTTTGCTTACAATGGGTTTACAATCCTTGGATCTCCTAGATACTTGATCTCAACTCCATTCAACCAGCAGCTATAATCATCATAGACTCCTTTCATTTCCGCTATCTCCACTTGGATGGTTTTGTCTTCTGGGGCTTTTATCACTGCTATTTTTTCAACAAAGACAGCGTTTTGCCCATCGGGTAGACCGCTAATTGTAAGGGAGTAGTTCTGCCAGGATGTGGTAGCTTCAAGGATCGAAGCATTGACGGGCACTCCATCACAAAGAACACCCCCATAACCCAAAGGGCAGACACATTCAGAGCAGTTCGAAGGGTTTGTGTATCCTCCATTAGCACACATCAACTTCTTCTCGCACCTCATAGCACATTCATAGTTATTGTTGATCTTCACCATGTCATAAAACGAGGGCTTCCGTATTCCCATGGTATACAGATATTCCATCTGCTTTGGGACAATGACTGCCGAACTGAAGCTGCTGAAATCGTAATGCATGGTACTTCCATATTCATAGGGCGTTGTTTCATAGGCATCATCCCGGATCTCATAGCTAAAAGGGTTTTGAACCCCTTCATAGTTCACAGTGACGTATTTGTCTCGATCGGTACGAGTGTGGGTGTGATAGATCCCGAGAGAGTGCATGATTTCATGAATGGCATTTCCAATCTGAAAGTTGTCATGGCCTCGGATACCTGGATAGGTGCTTACCGCGGTACAACCATCAGAAATCGATGTGATCTGCGGAATTTCTTCATCACTCATTCCGAGCGTCCCATAACATGCACCATCATCGATAAACACTATATAAGGGAGAGTTTTGTCTTCCACTGGCTCGAACTTAACACAAGTTCGGGTAGAGATATGGGTCATTCCAGCAAGGATTTGATCCCTTTTCTTGGCAGAAATAGTGTCATTGTCAAATGCATAGTGTACAATGGCATTTGGCCATCTCAAACGGTATCTTCCAATTTGTCGTTTTTCACGGGATTCTGGTTCGGGTTCGGAAAGTTGGGCAAGTTGAGATCGGGATAGCTTGATGTCTCCTTCAACAAGTCCAATTGGATCTGATTCCTGATTGATAACATCTCCATTGATAGCAGCAACAAGAACGGCAAGTAGCAGAAACATTTCTGTCACTGTGACTCACAAAGGCTTTTTGCTTTTCTTATATACTGTTTTTTTCTTGAAAAGACCTCCTTGGGGCTTTTCATGTTCACATGGTTATGCATTCAGTGGAAGCAAAATGACGAAGCAGAATGTGAGAATACTGACATCAGTGCCAGAAATCTCTGATGATTCAGAAGTTCGGTTCAACAAGGATTTTCTGGACGCTAGATGGTCTTTCCCTTGTCAGAAATTGATGTATCTTGCATCTTTTGACCATACAGAATCTGAATCGATGTAACCCCTTATTCATCGATGTGTGAAACGCTTATCGACTTTGCATACCAAACAGAGGGTGGAGGATTATGTGGGGGAGTTGAAAAGAAACCGTGTTTATCGTGTTATCACTTCATTATCGCGTCACTTTTGCACACCGTTCGTTTGCTAAAGCAATCTAAAACAATCTGCGGTGAACAAGAAAGAAGGGGAGGGTGGAAAACAAGCCAATTGAGCAGTGTGTATTCTTCCTCGTCTCTTCCCACTTGTCCTCGACGGGCTCCCGGCGGCTCTTGCTCAAAGGCGGAGCATCTTTCGAATTGAGCCGCAAGTCTCTATTCCGCAGTGTCCCTCAAGCTTACCAACTCCCACTGGACCCCTGCCACGTCATCAAGGAACTAATGGAAAGAAGCGATCAGGTGAGACCCTTTCCAACGCGCAGCCGCAAAAAAAGCAATTTGTTTAGTGCCTTTCTCGGAGATTACAATCTCCAAGAGGGCGAGAGGCGCCCGGGCGCCCCAGGGGCACTGTATATTGTGGACGACACGTTTTTAGACACCCCCCTTCTTCCTCTTCTATCTTCTCACTCTTCGAGGTTGTTATTATTATAACCTTACTTTATTGCCTGTTTCCTCTTTTTTCCTTTCTTCTGTTTCTGTGCGTTGGGAGGACCGCCTAATGCTTATCGATCTGTCCGATTTGGACAAGCCACTGGTAAGTGGAAAGTGACCAGCTCTCCCCCTATGACACATGTTTACCCGTCCTCTTATCACCGGTCATGATGTTCTTCAAGTGTTTTTTGGGGGGAGGGGAGGAGGTTTGAAAGAAGAGAGACTGTTTTGCATACTGGTTTTGATTCAATTTCAAAACTTTTGAATGATAATGATGGGAATTGAAGTTGAGAATCTGAAAAGAAGTTTGTGTTTCTCTAGAATCTTTTCAAGATGAAAAGTTTGAAGAATGCCCAACTTTTAGTGAGTTTGTCCGAAAGCCCCGGGGGTCCACAAGTGTTCAAAACCTCATTCAAAGTGTTCTAAAGTGCGCGGGCCCCTCTAGTCCAACAACAACAACAACAGTGTAAACCTTCAGAACGCCTCGCAGCTCATCCACCAGGTGCTCCATGACGCGTTCCTCGCCGCCGATCTCGGCAACTACACAGAAGCCGTCAACCTGCTCGACAAACCGCCTGCGTGGCAGAGTAAGTGGTTTTGGTTTTGAAATTGAGGGTGCATGAATTCTTATTGCATGTGCTCGCCTTGCTCACTGCACAAACGTTTTCGTTTGAACATCTGGAAGTGATTGATCAGTTTCATGGGTTTCCCGCAAGAAGTGGCGGACAGCAGGCGGTGCCTGCTGGCGGCTAATAAAAAATTGTACGAACCAGGAAAAACCAACATCTTTGAAGATCAGAATGATCTTCCTGGTCTTCCCTCTGAAGATTTATGTCCCCGCAAGTTGACAAAACATCTAAAATAACTCGGTAGTAAACGTTAACCGGCGTCTAGATCACTCTAGATCGCTATCTAACACGTTCTCCCTCTTTCGGACTTTGTCCGAAAAGAAAACACTTTCCAAATGTAAAAACTATGACGTGATTCTTGATGTCTAGTCGAAGATAAGCATCGTTTTCAGCATGGGGAATCGGTTTCGCAATCGTCTCCGGATGCAGTTTCTCAGCTCCACTTGGCATCCTGCTCCTTCCCTGTCTCTCCAAGTCACTTTATGAACGGATAATGACGTTTTTGGTTGCGGTTGGAATAGGGGCACTTTCTGGATCCACTATTTTTATCATGCTACCACAGGCATTCCATCTGACGTCATTCGAACACTTTGAGTATCACACAAAATCCCTGATCATTCTTTGCGCCCTATACGCTTTCTTTACAGTGGACCGAATGCTGCAGTATATTTTAGAATTCAGGTGAGTAAAGAAGAAAAAGAAAGATCACAAACGGAGATCTAACTTGCCCTAACCTTTCTCAATGCCTTGACTTTTAGAAGACGTCGGCAAACAAAACGCCGAATTCACGCGTCGACCATCGCCTCACTCATGAACACACCAATCGCCAAACGGAAAGGAGAGAATGGACACAATATCACAGAGGAGACAATTGTTCCGTCGGATCCTCCAACTATAACATTGCAAGTACCAGATCATCATCATTTGAGGAGACATCGAAGGGAATCCGAGTTATCGGATGCTGAGAGGACAGAGATTCAAGAGAAGGAGATGGCAGAGTTGGCGAATGAGTTGGAGATGGCTCTAACCAATAATGTACTGGCTAGAACGGTGAGTAGAAAGTCTATTTCAATCTATCTAATGTTTTCTTTCAGTTCTCCACCCGCCGTCGTGTCGCTGTTGTCAGTGGTGGTCTAGACGACATAGAGTTCCGAAACCCTCGAAGCAACGGATCCACTCACACCCATCATGCTTCCCAGTTCCTTGACGCCATCAACAATGAATTCCACAAACGAATGACTCCCCTGTCCTCCCGACCTAGTAGTCCAGTCACTATCAACATTGAAGAACCCAGTGAGGCCTATGAAATGAAGCCAAAGGCTCGGGATCAGAAGCAAAGTATGCAGTCGAACGATGATAGTGATGCAATGTCAGTATCCATCCGGGTCGTAGAGAAGAAGGTCATTGAGCCAGCTGCCATGGAAGTGGCCTCTGTCGCTTATATGATTATCTTTGGCTCTTCAGCCAACAACTTTGTCGATGGAATGAGTATGGGAGCAGCATTCTCCGATAACCTGCTCAGAGGGCTTAGTATTGGAATCGCAGTCATTTCACAACAGTTTCCACAAGAACTTGGTACCCTGGCTATCCTCATCAAGTCAGGACTTGGATTGAAGAAGACTCTGCTGTTTAATATGGTCCCCATAGTTTTAAGCTTTTTGGGATTCTCAATTGGAGTGATGCTGGATAGTGTGGATGATTCATATGACGAGTATATCTTTGCGGTGTCTTCAGGGATGTACATGTACATTTTCTTAGGAACTTTGGTGAGTTTCAAACCATATCTACCTTGATCAAACACAAACCATATGGTTTCAGATCCCCGAAATCCGTGAATCCACCAATGAACTCATCAAGGAAAACTTGGCGGAATCCATCTTGGTCTCTATTCTTCAAGCATGCGGGATTCTCTTTGGAACCACTTTTATGTACTTTATGAGCCGAGTTAACTCTGTAGACTTCTAAGTTTCAACTTGAGCAGTATCTGCTCCATTTTTCCAGTTCTTCCCCCAAAATCTCCATGCTTTGTTATCTGATAACTACGGGTTTGCTAGTCATGTAGTATTGTTTTCTGTTTATACACAGTTACATAAATATTTTATCATAAACATGAGCACCTATTTACATGCGTGTGCACTTCTGCAACCCGTTATCCATTGGTGAGATCTTGTCAGTTGGCACTTTCTCCGTTTCCTCCTCGCCACCTCCAATAGCGTTCTTCATCTCCTCATCACCAACTCGTTCTGGTATCACGTTGAAGATGATTTGCATGAATTTCGTGGTTTCTTCTACAAAAAATGATTGTTTAGCTTCATCTCCTCCTCCTAATCTTACCATTGATGGTATGAGAAGCATTCTTATACGCATCCACTGACGGCAAGGCTCTGTCCCATACAAAGATGATAAAGATGATAAGTCCACCCAGTAGAATTCCCAAGCCAACTGCCGAGGACTTGAAGTCATCGATGATACTGATAACTACCATTGAGGTGCAGACGAGGAAGAAGAGGATTGGCATGATGATGGGGAGTTGGATGCGGTCTGGATGACGTGGACGGCCGCGGATTCGGAGGTAGAGAAGGGCGGACATGGTGAAGGCTCTCTGGGACCATTGGGCGAAGGCGACGTAGTTGATGAGCTTGTCTGGGTCACCCATGAAGGAGACAGCAATGGCGATTAGGATCTGAAAGTTGAACAAGGATTAGGAGCCCCGAAAAGCGATACACTCACATGAACCATCAGTGCCACTCTTGGAGAATCACAATTCGGAGCAATACCGGAAATCGCTGATGGAATGTGTCCTTGTCTAGAGACAGCCTGGAGGTAGCGACTAGCAGAGAACATTGTACTGTTCAAGGATCCAATGAGTAGAATAGCAACCATGACTGGCATCACGAAAGCAGCGGATCCCAGGGTCTTTTGGGCGAAGTCAATGGCGACAGCGTCCGACAAGAGCATTTCAGGGACCGAGAGAACGACACTGTAGGCGATGTTGACAGCGACGTAGATCACAGCGATGCAAGTCATTCCGATGATGATGGCCAGTGGCATGGTACGTTTTGGATTGTCGATTTCTTCGGCTCCAAAGTTTAGAATATCCCAACCATCATAGGAGAAGAGACCGGCGAACAGGGCGTTGACAAACGGGCCGGGTTTCCAGGTGGAGTGAGCAAATGGGTCTGCGAGATTCTGGGTCCAGTCTTTGAAGATCAAGAAGTAGAATCCGGTGATAATGATCAGAAGAGTTGCTGCAATCTTTGCAAAGGAGGCGAGGATCGAAAATCGTTGGACGAAGGTTTTCAGGGAGAAGAAGTTCATGAACATTAGCAGGATGATCAAAGAGAAGCCCAACAGCTTCTTGGCCCAGAATTCAGAAGTCTCATCGAGCTCCACATTGGCTCCCTGGAGAAAAGGACTTTCTTTTTGAGTAAGTTGAACCTTGGACTCACTCGAAACACATACTCGGCAAAGGTCTGTGCCTGAACTGCAAGTGTCGCCGGATAGTTGATAGTACACCCAATACACATGAAGGCAAATGCAACGGGGTACCTGCAAAGAACGAATGAAAAGTTGTTGAGACATGTGAAGTGCACATGCCATTTCATGAAGCACAGGTAGGCGAAGTCACCACCGGATAATCGGATAGACGTTCCAAGTTCTACGTAGCAAAAGGAGCCGAGCATTGAGATAAGGGCGGCGAGGATCCAGATGACGAGGGAGAGACCGACCTGGAAATCACGTTTTTCTGAGTTATTTTGATCTCTTTCAGCTCAATTTAGCTTGTTTGCACAAGCGCTCAGTTTTCAAAACACGAGAGAAGAACAGGTCTTACCGAGTTCACGTTGGAAATGATTGACGTGGGAGTGATGAAGATACCGGATCCGACAATGTTACCAACGATATAGGATATGGCACCCAAGAGGCCCATTTTCTGGGAACGGGAGTCATCGGGCATTGCGGCGGAGACTCCTGAAAGTGCACAAAGGTTGAGAGGGGTTCTGGGAGTTTCAGAAATTGTCAATTTGAACGAATGAACCTGACAACGCCACAAGATACTGATGCGTTGAGAATGGCGTGGAAACCGAAGCTTCAGAGCTTACGGAAGCTTCAGAAGCTCTAGAAGAAGATCCGGAAGATTTGGAATTGCTGATTTTTGACATTTTGAACCGAATTTTAACAAAGAAATGAAATGAATGAATGAAAAAATGAAACACTGACTAAAACATTTTCCCGTGTACATACATAGTGCCCCGGTAAGCCATCACATGCCCCACGGTTCGTAATCAATTTGGACTCTAAATTTTTGCCGGTTATCAGAGTGAAAATGAAAAAGGTCTAACTATATAGACGAACCCCGAATCGATCTTTGACATCAGAGCGAAGGTGTGAAACTCAGAGTCAAAAACAATTAGGTCAAACACATCAGTGAGAACTAGCAGTCTTATCAGCTTCAAATGATAGTAAAAGTTAGTCCAAAGCTCAACTGAAAAACCAAATGAAAACTTCCACCAAAAGAATGCCAATAAATCTGCAGCCGAAAAACGCAACCAAAAGGTGCTAAAACAGTGGAAACGTGCGCCCGCCAGTCGCCCGACAATGATAAGCGGGGAGAAGCCACGAATTTCCGAGTTTTTAGTGATAAAGTACATGTGTAAGTCGCAGCTAAGCACTCGCCATCCTTATCATTATGTTAAGTTTGATGCGGGGAGGGAGTTGCGTCCTAAATTGGAGTGAGTGAGAGAGAAAAGGGGACAGGAGCATGAAGGGAAGATAAGCTGACATTCAAATAGAAGGAAAAGCAAAGACGACTCACCAAAAACATTGATGTTGATACGATACATACAGAAAAGACAATACAACTATTTGAACCTGGAGTGGTCTCATACTCATTTTCACTTGAAACATAAAACACATGTTTGTTTGTATTTCGAGGGATTACCCCGGGTGTTTTTGGATGGATTAGTGGGGCGAAATCACATGTAACAGAAAGGTAAAAAGGTATGTAAAACATTCTGGGCAGTCCTATAGGCTATACACAGTACAGTTCCAGTTATCATTGATGAGACCAAAGATGATGGACACTTTTCAAACTCTACATACGTATGTATTCATGATGATTTATCGTACGAGTAGTGATTACAGTGATTATTTGATAACTCAAGAATCATATAATGCTTGATAAATTGTCAGCAATTCAAAAAAACGCATTTTGTAGGTTGGCCGAGAATTCTTGGTACAGAATGTAACAGGAAGAGTCATGTGGAATGTGGTCTATTGTGCTATATTGTAAGGTCTTTTTGTACAGTTTTTCTCATGTTTCGGTTTTGATGTGTTGTTTTCTATCAAATGTAAAGTTTTAGGAATTGATGTGTACAATCTCTTGAGAGTTTTGTGTTATTATTATCATCATATCAAGAACAAACCTCGTCTATAACCTAGAATGCAGCTCCCTGAATTCTGGAATCTCTTCCTCAAAACCACCCAATACACCAGCGCCATCATCTCCCTAACCCTAAACTCCATTCTTATCACTCTAATCATCACCCGCTCCCCTAAATCTTTAGGAATGTACAAGTACCTCATGATCTACATTGCTATCTTTGAAGCCTTGTACTCCATCCTGGATGTTATCGCAGAGCCATCCATACTATCCTACAAAGCCGCGTTTATTGTTTTCCGAGACTTCAAACACTCTATATTTGGCAGAGAACAGGGATTTCTACTGCTAGTGGTTTACTGTGCCTGTTTCGGATTCTCTCTTGCAATTTTTGGTGTTCACTTCATCTACAGATACAGTACAGTAGACATCAAGTTCCGGAGATTCTTCCTATCCGGGGACAAAGTTTACGCTTTGTTCTGGATCCCTATAGTCTACGGGATATGGTGGGGAATTGTCAGCTACATTTTCTGCCACTACTCTGAAACCACAAACAACTATATAAGAAATGGGATCCTTTACAATTATGATATCCGATTGGAGAGCATCTCATATGGAATCGCACTTTTCTACACTGCGGAAAATGAAGCTAATGTCAATGTTTTCCTGGGAGTTATGTGTTACTGGTTCATGATTGTGAGCTCCTTTTCATCGGTACTCTTTTTTGGTATTCGGTGCTATATCAAACTCTCTAAAGCTTTGACTACATCGGATTTGACGTCCTGTGTCACAAAGTCCTTACAACAACAATTGTTTCAAGCATTGGTTTGCCAGGTTTGAGAATCACAGAATCCAGAATTGAATGAGAATTCCAGACAATGATCCCTGTAATCCTGATGTACATCCCTATCGCGGGACTCTTTGCATTCTCAATGTTCAACATTGATGTTGGATTTGCCAGTAGCTTTGTGACAGCTACCATTGCCCTCTACCCTGCGACAGATCCTCTTCCAACTATGTTCATCATCAAGAACTATAGGAGAACATTGTTCTGTAAAACTTGTCGGGCTGGACCTCCACACACAGTAGGAAGCAGCGGAGATGTAGTTGACAACTGACTTCTTAGAAATGCCTTCACACAAATAGTATAATCCCAAAAGGAATTCAGTGTCTACCAACACGTTATTGAAGTTTGTATCCTTCGATTATGTGAAAATGCAGCTCTTCGAGTTTTGGAAAATCTTCCTCATCGCCACCCAACTTGGCGGTGCAATTGTTGCAGTGATCCTGAACTCTATTCTAATCCTGCTTATCCTATTCCGCTCCCCAAAAAACCTCGGTTTTTACAAGTACCTAATGCTCTATATTGTCTGTTTTCAAATCATCTATTCCATCTGGGATGTTATCACAGAAGCCACCATCCTGTCTTATAGCTCTACGTTCATCATTTTTCGGAAATTCAAGCAATCGATCTTTGGAAGAGAGCAAAGTTTCTTCCTGGTTATAGTGTTCTGCGGATTCTTCGGTGTCTCTTTGGCACTGTTTGCTATCCACTTCATCTATAGATTTGGAGCAGTGAACATAGAATTCCGGAAAGCATTTCTTCGAGGGAACAAGATCTTTGTCCTTTTCTCAATCCCCATTATCTACGGAACCATTTGGACCACTCTCTGCTACTTCTTCTTCCATTATGACGCCTCCACAGACCGATTCGCAAGAGGACTACTTCTAGAAACCTATGACACCCGAATAGAAGACCTTGCCTATGTCATCGTCCTCTTCTACCCCAAAGATCAACACAATGAACCTCACCCCGACCCCAAGATCTTCTTTGCTATAGGTTGCATGTGGCTTCTAATCTTTTCCACCTTATTCTGCGTCATATTCTTTGGCATCAAGTGCTATCTCCAACTCTCCCGAGCCCTTGCCTCTACGAAAATGATCTCTAAACTGGCGAAATCTCTACAACAACAACTTTTCATGGCGTTGGTGGTTCAAACTGTTATCCCTGTGATCTTGATGTACATCCCTATTGCCATTCTGTACTCTTTCCCGATGCTTAATGTAAATGCCGGGTACTTGGGAAGCTTCATAGCGGCAACTGTAGCTATTTTTCCGGCGATTGACCCATTGCCAACTATTTTTATAGTCAAGAACTTTCGGGATACGGTGATGTGTAAGTTGAACACGAGAAAGAAAGCTTCAAAAGGCATTTTTCAGGTAGAAACTGTGGAAAGAAACCTGCAACAGAGCCTACATTGGCAATTGGGACCCCAAAGCTTCCAGGATTCTGAAGTCACTCTATCTGATAACAATAAAGCTTTTTTATCACAGATAATACTCAAAACAGTCATATCCATTAGTCGTTTTAACCCAGGCACTTTTTCCAATGCTTTCTTCCATTTCGTCCATCTTCAACGTGTCCCTATACCGATACTCTATTGTCACTGTACTCTGTCCAGATCTCTGGTAGAGTATAACAGGCGTTGGGTTCAGTTTTGATTGGTATTCATGATTGAGACTTTCGGAGCAGCAATGCCTAAACAATACAACTTTTTTGGATTCTCTAAGATCCTGTTAGCCTTGCTTACACTGGATTCGTGATCCTTGGGTCTCCCATGAACTTGATCTCCAGCCCATTTCTGTTACAACGATTGGAGCAGTCAATATTGGTGAGGTTCATGATTCTAACTCCAATTATCTTATCAATAGGAGCAGTTATAATGATGTAAGAGTAGAAGAAGGTAGTAGTAACCAATCCCTCTGTCCCAAAGGTCTCAGAGTAGCTTTTCCAGTCTTCTGAAGCCTCCAAAATCGTAGAATTCTCAGGGAACCCATCACAAAGCACTCCGCCATAACCAGAAGGGCAAATACACTCGGAGCAATTTGCAGGATTACTGTAGCCGCCCATTGCACACTCCAATTCAACTTCACACTTGCAATCATTATGCCAATTGATACTCTTCATATCATAGAAAGTCCCTCCTCTTCGATTTCCCAGTGTTAGCCAGTAACTTGTATCCTTCGCCTTAATGCTGCCAACCACTGTACTATCCTTACTGTAATGCATACTGCTACCGTATTCATACGGCACTGGCATGTAGTACTCGTCATAGGTTCCCATGATGAAGTTAGAGTCAGTACCGACTTCCGCAGTGTTCACTGTCACATAGTCATCACGATCGTAGCGGATATGGACGTGACCCATTCCGAGGACATGGAGCAGTTCGTGGACTCCTGTGCCGAACTGAAATTTGACTTTAGGAAGGTGTGAAAAGCCAGAAAACGCTTACAATCATACAACTGTCTGAAAAATACAACTGTTGAAATCCCTGCTCTTCCGTCAACATTCCAATGTAAGACCCACAACCTCCATCATTGTAAATCCTCACTTTACTTGGAACTGTAGAGTTTTCTGTGAACTTTACACAAGTTTGACTTGAGATAAAGTCCATGGCAAGACGAAGAAAGTCTCGTTTCTCCTGCCCAACATCGTCGTTATAGTAGTAGAAGACTTCTTGGTTCGTCCATTTGTTTCCGTACCTGGCTAGTTGGCGTTTGGATCTTGATCTTTGGGATGTGAGCTTCATTCGAGCCAACTGATTCTTGGATATGAGGACATCACCGTCTGATACTGATACATCTGGACTTCCATTTTGAGGGATAGAGAGGGTTTCATCTCCAGCTTGATCATTCGCTCCTTCGTGAAGAATAGTTGGTCTGATTGCAGCTCCGTTGCTGAGCTGGAAAAGGGAAAGAAAGACAGATAGAAACAGCCAGGAAGTCATTGGGGAACTGTTTTCATCTTGCAGCATTTGATTCGCATGCTTATATATGCAGTAGCTTACATACATCAGCATCAGAAGCAGAAGAAGAAGAAGAAGGAAAAGAAGCTTGAGAAAGTTAAGCATGATGAAATCAAGGTTCAAAGGATCAAAAAGTTCAACTCTTCTCAGATAATACTCATAACAGTCATTTCCATTAGTCCCCTTTGTCAGGTTGCTCAGTGGAATGTCCAGGTAACGGTACGCGAAGGAAACCCTGCTTTTACCATATCTCTGGTACAGTATGACAGGTGTAGGGTTCAACTTGGATTGGTATGCAGGAGCATTAACGGGCAGCAGTGCACTGGATTAGTGATCCTTGGATCTCCTCTATACTTGATTTCCACTTCATTTTAGTTACAAGGATTGGAGCAGCAGATGTCGGTTAGTTCAGTAATCCGAATCTCTACTGTCTTGTCGACTGGAGCTGTGAATATCACGTAAAGGGATAGAAAGATGTTGGTTGTTAGATCGCGTGTTCTAAGCCTCTAGAATCGTTGATCCTTCCGGGAACCCATCACAAAGCACCCCGCCATAACCAGAAGGACAAACGCACTCGGAGGGAGGTTACTGTAGCTTCCATTTGCACACTTCAACCCAACTTGACATTTGCAGTCATAATGCCATTTGACACTTTTGAAGTCATAGAAAGTCCCACCCCTGCGATTTCCAAGAGTAGTCCAGTACTCAGGTTCCCTTGGGATCAGTGAGCTATCTGCAAAGGAGTTGCGACTGTAGTGAAGGGAATTATATGCAAATGAACATGGTAATTCTAGACGATCAAACTTCAAGTTTACAAGTTCTCAAGTTCAACACAAGTTTATTCAAAAACGATCACTGATAATACTGATAATCATCATATCCATTAGTTCCCTTTGCATTGTCACTCAACGCCTTGTCCAGGTATCTATACGCCACCGTCACCTTACTCGACCCATATCTCTGATGCAAAACAATTGGCACTGGATTGATCTTCGCTGTGTAGACAGTGTTGAGGACCCCGGAATCCGTTTGACAGCAGAACAACGGGTTCATGATACGCGGATCTCCCATGTACTTGATCTCAACTCCATTGTAATTGCAGCCATAGGCACAGGTGAAGTCAGTCATGTCGATGATCTTGATTTGGATCGTCTTATCAGCAGGAGCAGTGATGTACATGGTGGTTTGGTAGAAGTTGGTGGTGAGGACTTGAGATGAGTACCCAAAGCTCACCCAGTACCCCTTCCAGCTTGTGGTTGCAGTGAGTTTTATGGAGTTTGGAGGGGAGGTGTTACAGAGGTCACCGCCGAATCCCGATGGGCAGATGCAAGTGGAGCAATTGGCAGGGTTTGTGTATCCTCCATTTTCACAGTTTAGGGTTGTGGAGCAAGAGCAGGAATAGCGGGAGTTGATGTTAACGATGTCATAAAACGAAACCTTGCGAATCCCCATGGTCTTCTGATACATTGACTGCTTGGGGAACAATGTTCCATCTCCCCAGGTGTTGTATCGGTATTGCATGGTGCTTCCATACTCAAATGGGACTGCGTTATAGGTAGATGAAGAAGTTTCCATGGCAAGATTAGAAACCATGTTCTCTGGGACTCCAGTGAGGTTCACAATGAGATAGTCATTGCGATCGTAGCGTGAATGAGTGTGGAAGATACCCAGGGTATGCATGATTTCATGGACTGCGGTGCCGAACTGAAAAGTTCAAAGTTAGGGTCAGGATTTTCTGGGAACACTCACAATCTCACAACCATCTCCAAACCACAAGCTCTGCTCTCCTCCATTCATTCCAATGTAGCTTGCACATCCTCCAGTGTTCAGGAACTTGATCCGGTTAGTTGCAGTAGTGCTCTCTTCAAAAGTTACACAGGTTAGAGAGGAGATGTAGGACATGGCGTTTCGGATTAGTTGTTGCTTGATTGATGCTGGAAAGATCAGAGAATCCCCAAAGATCAAAAGCTCATCTTAAACTTACAAACTGCACTGTCAAAGTAGTAATACACCTTGCCATTCGGCCATTTCTTCCAGATCTTTGTAATCTGCCTCTTGACCCTCTTTCCGGATTCCTGGTCCTGGTCCTGAATCTCCGCCAATTGATCATTGCTCAACACAATATCCCCCTCGACGATCCCATCTCTTCCAAGATTCGATTCCACCTCATCAGAATACAAGTAGTCCTTCCGAACAGTAGCAGCGCCCAGGGATCCAGGGATAGCATTGAGGAGAAGGAGGAGAAGTCCAGTAGAAACTGGAAGAAGAACCATCTTGAAGGCTTCAAGTGATTGTTTCAGGGGTTGGGAGAGGGTTTTATAGGAGAGATGGTTCCCATGATTATGCGAAAAAGAAGGCTTTGCTAGATATGCAAATTCTTTGTTTTAGATGCTTAGATATTCAGGAAGAAGTAGAGAGGGAGCTTGGTAAGATCAAAAACCAAGGTACGGTAGCCAAGAATAGAACTTCTAGAGCTTCTGAACTTTCAGGATCTAGATCTGTTTCAAGACCACAAAGATCTAGAGATCAGAGATCACACCAACCCAGCCAACTGCTCCACTTGCATCTGCCCTTCAGGATTCGGAGGTGATCTCTGTTACACCTACCCTAAAAACTTCATAGTTCTCTCTGCAACCACAAGCTGAAAGGGGTACTGGGTGAGCTTTGGGTACTCCTCTCAAGTCCTCACCACCAACTTCTACCAAACCACCATGTACATCACTGCACCTGCTGATAAGACGATCCAAATCAAGATCATCGACATGACTGACTTCACATGTGCCTATGGCTGCAATTACAATGGAATTGAGATCAAGTACATAGGAGATCCGCGCATTATGAATCCTCTGTTCTATCCACACCTTCTTTCTCTTGTTTGTCTTCTATACCTATCCATAACAAGGTATCTATCTCAATTTATAAATGTTCGAATAGGTATCTACACTTCTTTTCTTTCTCTTTTTTTCTCTCTTCCAATCGGAACCCATTCATAGATTTTCTAACAAGTAATCCAGCCACTACATAGATTGAGGCTATTTGTTCCAGGGGCCACAACCAACGATTCAGGTTGTTTCAATGCCCTCTATACTTTCAGAGTCGTTCAAAAGCAGAATTATGTTTGAAGCAACAGGTTTATTAAGTCAAAATCACAAATTCAGAACATTATCAATACAATCCATCATTCTTCACCAACTTTGGATCCCCTGTGACACCTTCTGGACGTATCTTCCCTGGAAAGTCGGCTTGCAACAAGACGTCTTCGAGGGTGATACTGCCGCCGCTTCTTTTGAGCTGAAACAACTCGTTCTAGATGTACATTTGAGCAGGGAACATACCGAAATAGCAGTTGGAGCGACGTCATTATCGATCTCTTTGAAAGCGATCGTAGAGGTGAGCAGGAAGGCCAGAAGCAGCAGGAAAGAAAGGAAGAAGAAGCGAGTCATCTTTTGAAAACCGAAGCCAAGTTTCTCTCTGTTTTATGCTAGCAAAAACTCTCATAATTTGCATATCGTGAGAACAACTAACCCTTTATAAAGTCCTCTACCTCCTTTCCACCATCAGTCTTCAACTGTGAATCAACATGAAACTTCTTTTTACCATCTTCTTCCTCCTCGCCTTCTTCTTCTCAACTGCAACTGCTTTCGAGAAAGCCGCGGATCACCAAATCTACCTGGATCATGGAGTCGTCGAGATCCTCAACGACGGGCCGGACATGCCGGGAGAGATCTCCCCGGATGGAAACCCACCGGTCGCTGTCACTTATCAGGATGGAGGAGTCGAGGAAACGACCAAACAGATCTTTTTTAAATGAGTGATACTATTCTTTGAATGAATGAATGAGTTGAACAGCAGTTGATCTTGAAAACTGTACAGTTCCCTTTCTCTATGACTCAGCATCAGATTCCATGGGTGGACAATTGAAAAAGCCATTCAATAAACCGCAATGTGATAGAATTTTGTATAAAAGACCCTGGAAATCGCCATTTGGAACAGGCGATGCATTGGTTTCTCCTCTTCCTAGCTGTTGTTGTGCTGTTCCAAGAGATTTCTTGCTCTAAATGGGAGCTCCGTGAAAAGCGACAAGCTCTACCGAACATTGAAAAATGGGAGAACAATACGTTGAACTACTACTTTGCTGAGGATTTCCGTAAGATCCCACTGTTTCAGTGATATTGAGCTCCTTTTTTTAGCCCTAATCTTCGAGCAAATGTTCATCGAAGCCATGGAGTACATTGAGCAACACACCTGCATCAAGTTCCATGAAGATCCTCATGAGAAAACAGACTACAAGATCCGAATCCAACACGACAAAGACGAGGACGTGTGTATGAGCAACTTTGGTCAAGGGAACACCGATCTAAACTTTGGATACAGTTGTGGAGCATGGGGAGTTGCAGTTCATGAACTCATGCATACTCTCGGAATTGATCACACTCAGGCGAGAGATGATAGAGATGAGTATATGGTAGTGGACTCTGATGATCACAATGATGAAAAGCAAGAAAAAACTTATAACCCAGTGCCATTTGACTATGGAAGTGTGATGATGTACGAGAGGAACAAACACCGGTACCCAAAGGATCCAGAGTACAACTATACCCTGGGTAACCTTCGAGTAGCCTTCTACGATATGATGCTTCTCAACATCTACTACAATTGCTCCTGTCCTGGAAAGCCATTAGAGTGTCAGAATGGAGGGTACCAGAACCCATCGGACTGCGACAGTTGTCTTTGTACCGATGGATTCAAGGGGAAGCTGTGTGATGAGTATGATGGAATTGTTCTACCTGCAAAAGAAGAGTGGAAAGAAAGTGGACAGTACTTGGCTCGTCGAAGTGGTACTGACCACAAAACCAAAGCAGATGATGTGATCTTTGTGATAACTGTAAGTGGTCTTGTTCTAATCAAAAAAGACCCCAAACTTTTAGGCTCCCCCTGGCGCCAGAATCGAAGCTCAAATCACCGAACTCACTGGTTTCTTCTGTCAGGTCACCTGTGACTACAATGGAGTGGAGATCAAGTACAAGGAGGATCGGAGGATAGTGAGCCCCTTGGTTTGTTGTGATGAGGATAACCTGTGGAACAAGACAAGAAGCACTACGAACAGTCCATTGGTTATTGTGAAGTATGGAAATGATAGAGGACCGTTTTTGCGGTTCCGTTATCGTTATGTTCTGGCTGGAGGAGAGAAGATGGTGTTGAACAATGAGGCCGAGCGACATTAGAGCAATATTTATTTGATATTGAAATTCAATAAAGTTAAAATCAATGTGTATGCGGTGTAGAAGTAGTAGGTTCATGATGGGTTGGTTTTTCAGAGGAAAACAAGAAGCCTCGAATCTCAGGGTTACAAATAATGACTACCAAGCCATCTGCGGCGTGTACTGCCACCCAGGCAAATGAGGTAGCTAGAAACACAATCCATCGGTTCTCGAAATACTGGGGGACAAAGAAATAGGTCAATAACTCTAACATAAACACTCCTCCCTGTGACACAGTTTGTTTCAAGAATCGAATCTCTTTCCTTGATAATCTGTGTTGGGTCTCTGTGTCGACACATGTAGCGATCTTCTTGGTAACCTGTCGAACCTTGATAACAGTGATAAGATCAATACACATCACTATCGCCACTATCAATGAGTTCTTGAGGAAATCTCCATACCACCCAATGTTCCCGCAAAGCGCTGAGTTAGTGAACGTCAAGAATTGAGTTTTCTCATCGTAGTAGAAGTAGCAGAGCTCTGAAACTTGAAGTTAGATAGCGTACAACATAGGAAAGCTCACTTTCATAAAACAGAATAGCCACAGATCCTGTATAAACCCATATCAACACTATAAACCCTTTCGTCTTGTTATCAGAGAAGATTGTTTGGTAGTGGTGAGGAATGAAGACGGCTAGGAACCGATTGAGAGAGATGACAAGGTGAGTGATAACTGATAACTCATAGCAAAAGAGCAACAGGAATCCGCAATGATGGGAAAAGGCTTTCATCAAGGGTTGGTCTCTGAAAACACTTGCTACAGTACACCTTTTTTCCCTCTAGATGTGACTTACAACAAAACCATTGGACAGAAATAAAGGAGAAAAGTGGTTGAATGAATGGCATCTGCTAATGCTTGATTAGCGGAAAGAAATCCAAAAGAATGAGCGAAAGATGGAAGTTTGAAGATGCTGAATAGAATGCACCAATTCAAAACAGCGCCGAACAGCGAGACAGGAAGCAGGGCAATGATGGTTTTCTCTTGGATGTCATTCATTTTGAGTTTCCTTAACTGATAACTCAACTGATATTTGCTGCTTTATGCGACGAATTTCTAGTTGATCACACGCTTTCAAAACGAGTTGTTATTCTCGTTTTTCAATGAGAGGCCTCCTTCACTAGATTTGTGAGTTAGTCACTACTATCAAGGGAAAGGGAGACGAAATTTGTAGCGCTCGGATAATCAGAAATCGAGGGAGGTAGTGGGAAATGGACAACAATAGTTCATGTGAGTAGTAAGTGGAGTTTGTGAAATGACTAATCCCTTCCATCTAGATTCTAGGGTAATGGAAAATGTTGCAGGTTGGGATTTTGGCTCCGGAAATTGGACTTTTCACTCGATTTTCACAGTGAGCTATGACGCTTAGGGATTAAAATAACAAAGGAACCATTTATTTTTGATCAATCTTATTCTTCAAGACCTTCTTGTCACTTGCTCCTGCCGCAATGGTCGTGTTCCCCTTTCCAGCAACATATCGATACCGGAACTCCAACTTCGGTCCTCTGTTGTTTCCATACTTCACAATAACCAATGGATTGTTCGTAGTGCTTCTTGTCTTGTTCCACAGGTTATCGTTGTCACAACACACCAGCGGGCTTACAATCCTCCGGTCCTCCTTGTACTTGATCTCCACTCCATTATAGTCACAGGTGTTTTGACAGAAGAATCCAGAGAGTTTGGTGATTTGAGCTTCGATTGTTGCACCAGGGGGAGCCTAAACGTTTGAGGTATTTTCGATTAGAACAAGAACACTTACAGTTATCACAAATACCGTATCATCTGCTTTGGTCTTGCGATCAATACCTCTACGACGGGCCCACAAACATTGCTGCGACTTCCATTCTTCTTCCGCTTCGAGAACAATTCCATCATACTCATCACACAGCTTCCCCTTGAATCCATCGGTACAAAGACAACTGTCGCAGTTCGATGGGTTCTGGTATCCTCCATTCTGACACTCTAATGGCTTTCCAGGACAGGAGCAATTGTAGACGATGTTGAGAAGCTGCATGTCGTAGAACGCCACTCGAAGGTTACCCATGGTGTAGTTGTATTCTGGATCCTTTGGGTACCGGTTATCATTCCTCTCGTAAAGCATCACACTTCCATAGTCAAATGGAACTGGATTCCAGGTGTTTTCAATTTCATCATTGTAATCATCAGAGTCCACCACTAGATAGTCATCTCTATCGGATCTCGCCTGAGCGTGGGCGATTCCGAGAGCATGCATGAGTTCATGAACTGCAACTCCCCATGCTCCACAATTGTATCCAAAGTAAAGGTTCGAGTTCCTTTGACCGAAAGAGGCCATGCACTTGTCCTTCCTCTTGTTGTATTGGATTCGAACCTTATAGTCTTCTTGTTGATAATCATCTTTAGTGAACTTGACGCAGGTGTGTTGCTCAATGTACTCCATGGCTTCGATGAACATTTGCTCGAAGATATTGGCTGAAATTGAGCCTAAACATAAGCCAAGTGGGTAAGATCTTACGGAAATCATCAGCAAAGTAGAAGTTCAACGTGTTGTTGTCCCATTTGTTAGTGTTCTGAAGGGCTTGACGCTTTTCACGGAGCTCCAAGCCGAGACACGAAACCCCTGGAAACAGCCCAACAGCTAGGAGGAGGAGGAGAGACCAATGCATGTTGCCTGTTCCTGTCTCAAATGACGGTTTCTAGGGTCTTTTATACAAAATTCTAGCACATTGAAAAACCATTTAGTGAATGGCTTTTTGATTGTCCACCTACGGAATCGGAATCAGATGGTGATTCATACAGAACTGTACAGTTTTCAATGTTCATTCGTTTTATCGCAAATCAATTGATTATGTTATCTGTCAATCCAGAATCCACATATCGATATCTCCAAGCCAACTCCGGTCCCCGATCCTCTCCATACATCACAATAACCAGAGGGTTATTCGTAGTGCTTCGGGTCCTATTCCAAAGGTTATCGTTGTCACAGCAAACCAAAGGGCTCACAATCCTCCGGTCCTCCTTGTACTTGATCTCTACTCCATTGAAATCACACGCGTCATGACAGAAGAAACCACTGAGCTTGGTTAACTGAACTTCAATCGTTTTGCCTTGTGGGGCTGTGACAAAGAGGTAGTGCTCTTTGAGACGGGTGTTTTCCGATGGGCCATACATATTTTGAACTTTGAAAGAGGCGTCTTGCCAATCTACAGTTGCTTCGTAGTGATCTTCGTTCTGCTTGGTTTCTTCACAAAGAACCCCTTGGAATCCATCGGTACAAAGACACTCATTGCAGTTTGAAGGGTTCTGGTATCCTCCATTCTGACAGGTTAATTGTGGATGATGTCCATCACAGGTACACTCGTAGAACTTGTTGAGAAGCAGCATGTCGTAAAAGGCCACCCTCGGGTTTCCCATGGTATAGTTATGCTCTGGATCTCTAGGATACATGTACTCGCTTCTTGGGTAGAGCATCACACTTCCATAGTCAAAGGGAACCAGGTTGAATGTGGATTCAAGATTGAAGTTATGATTGGTAGCATCAACGACGAGATATTGGTCTCTATCGGATCGAGCCATTTGGTGGTAGATACCGAGAGCATGCATGAGTTCATGGACAGCGTTGCCGAACTGCAATGTAGAAAAGGCCATTTCCCCTCAGATCTCGAGATGAACTTACACTAGCACAGTTATAATCAAACCGTAGTGTCTGCTTTCTTTCAAACATGCCATACGTCGAGAAACACTCCTTTCTCTTTCTATCATGACGAATTCTCACTGAATAGTTCTTCCTGGAGTGCTCATCATGTCGGAATCGAATACACGTTCTGTCACTGATATAGCTGAACGCGTCACGGAACATTGCCAGGAATTCCAGAGCTGAAAAATGGGACTTACAATTAGGTATCCTCGATTTGAGGCTATTAGATCTCACGCAAATTGGAAGAAAACGAGTAGTACAAAGTGGCATTTGGCCACTTGGGCTTGTCAGTGGCGGCTTGTCGCTTCTGGAGGTGACGATCTGGCTTCGAGAGGACTCCAAGGATTCCCAAGAGAAAGATCAGAACCATAAACTTCATGATTCTTGATGGAGAAAAGTGTTCGCTTATCGTTTTATATACTCAAAAACTGAATAGAAATGGTTGGGGCTATTGTGTTATTATGTGTGTTGCTGTGTTGTTGGCAGTTTTCCCAGTTTCCCATAGTTTGCATGAAATGTGGCGGGCTCAAAAAAACTCGCTCGGTTTCGTTTGGGCCCTTCTTGACTCTTGCTCCATTGTCCATTGATCAGACATCACCTTTTCACCTTATCAGCTCTTTCTAATGCTATTCATTCCGTCTGATTCTGAGTCACTTCAACCCCCTGAAAAGTCACTGAAAAACACACCAAAAAACCACGAAATGACGAATTCCCGAACAAAGAGACGCAGACAGCAAGGCGCGGCGCAACCGAGTCGAGCTTGAGAAACATTTCGCAACACCTCTAGCGATATATAAACCATTCTTTTTTCTTCTAAACTTGATCAAAATGCCCTCTTATCCATCCTACAACCGTCTCATGTCCTTGAGGCTTCGAAGAATGGCTCGCTATGGGTCAATTTTCAAGATTCTTCATGCAGATCCAAGTGTTATTGACGTGAGTTGATTTCCAGCATGATTAGCCTAAAATTTTGTTTCAGAAAACCCCAGATACAGACTTGGTCCTCTTTGTTTTGTACTCTTTGAACAAGCAAAAACGATGGGAAGTGTTGGACCACGTTTCTGAAGCTTTTATGGAGAATCTTCAAGAATTGAGCTACCGCATGGAAGTGATGGTTCTAGAGCGGTATATGACGGATCCATTTGGAGCACATTGGGCTCATATTCTTCCACATTTCCATCATATTATGACTGGTTCTAAAGTCAAAACTATGCACTCCATTCCTTCAAAAATCGACCTGAAAGATCAAGGATCTTCTTCCTCCTATTCTACAGAGAAATTTAGAGGAAATGGAAGATATGTAAGTCGTTTCTTTCCCTTGAAAAACATTGAAGGATTAAAAAGCTTTGTTTAGATCAACAAAACCCGCCATAACAAGACTTACTTTGAGCCAAATGGTATGCAAATTGTCACGTATCATGTCGTCCGAGCCCCTAAAAACTTTAACAAGATCTTCGAGCATGGTTTCAAGAACTACAAGCGTCCAAAAGGTACCTATTTTCTCTCTGGATATCCTTAATCCTATGGAACACGTATCAGATTCTACATACCACCGCAAAGCCCAATTTGATCCCATGACCACCAAGATTGACTTTGATGAGTATGTCTGGGCAGAGTTTGCCTATTGCTGTTGGGATTGTGAATTTGGGGATTTCGATTTGGATTATAATTGGCCACAAAGTGTAGAAACCCTTCATCAAGAACCTAAAAAGTACTATGATCTCTTGGAACATGTTGTAGAAAGATCTCAATGTAAAAAGAAAACCAAAACCGGTGGATTTGTGTTTGTTGAATAAAGACTGAATTCTGTGATCTGTGCAATCTTCGATGTCACTTTTTAGCACGAGAAACAGGTGCTTTTCCACTTTTCAGACTCCTAATTTTTCAGTAGCTTTTCTTCAAATCATTCTAATCATTTCACCAATCATGAATCCCTCGATCATGAATCCCTCCTGCATCTCCAGTTTCACCTACTACGACTCCCCTCAATTCCTTCAACTCTCCCTACGCTTACTAACCATTCTCTCCACCCCAATCTACATCCTCGGAGTGTACTGCATTGTAGCCAAGACTCCAACCGTCATGAAATCCGTCAAATGGTACCTGCTAACCCTTCAAATGTTCATAGTTACTGGTGAATACACATTTGCTTGGTTTTGTGTGCCGTATATCTTGTTCCCAAGCTTTGGTGGGATTTCCTATGGGTTGTTTAGTGACCTGGGGATCCCAGTTTCAATTCAAGTTGTGTTTTGCATGGGCTTGATCGCTTATGGTTTCATCTGCAATGCTGCAATTTTCGAGAACCGCTTTTTCATTCTTTGTGACTTTGCTGGGAAGGTGTATTGGGAGAAGTTTCGAAGAGGGTGGTTGCTCTTACACATTGTGGGAGTCTGGATTTGTTGCGGACCTGTCTTCATGTTCATTCCCGACCAAGAAACAGCGAAAGAGGAGATGTTTCAGGTATGGATATTGTCCGTCCGTCAATCGGTGCCCTCGAGTCCGTTTTAGGCGGTTCACGGTTTTTGCTTCAATTTCGCTCATTTTTGACTATTTTTCTTAGACATTTTTGTAAAAAACATTTGAAAACACGATTGTCTGAATGTCTTAACAAAAAAGTTTGAGAAAAAACGGTCAAAAATGTGCAAAATAAAGGCGAAAACTGTGAACCGCTGAATGTTTTCCCTTGCCGATGGGACGCTGCTACGCGAAACGGAAAAGTTAGTGGTTCACCGTTTTTGCCTCAATTTCGCTCATGTTTGACCATTTTCCTCAACTTTTTTTGTGAAAAAAATTTGAAAACACGATTGTCTAAATGTTTTCACAGAAAAGTTTAAGAAAAACGGTCGAAATTAAGCGAAATAAGGGCGAAAACGGTGAGGGCGCTGGCCGCCGCCACTGACTCGATGGAACAGATTGACTCAAATCTTTACAATGTTGTTTAGAAGCTTCCCTGCCTCCCAGACTACATCTACAATGGCCCGGTGTTCGTCTTAAGAGTCGGTGTCAGTAATTTTTCAAAGATTCAACAGAGGGGTGTCACAAGCCCCCCGCGAGCTCGCGCGGGCTCAGTTTTACTTCAAATCATGTCAAATTTTTAGCATAGACCTAAAAAAACCCAAAGAACACGATTTTGACAATAACTAAGCATGAAAATGTTTCGTTACTGAGATACTTACAAAAACTTTGATCAATCATAACTTCGTTCAAAGTGAACATTTTTTGATTTTCTTTTTTTTAATAGATTGCAAACATGTTTGTCTTTCTTTTTTGTATTGACAACTTTTTTGGAAAAAATTTTTTTACAGTTGAAAATTTGATTTGAAAATTTTAAGTCATTTTTTCTCAAAAATTTTCAACCCTTACCCCAATTTAATTTAAGTTCATTTTGTTGGCCGTTTTAGAATCTATCAGAAAACTGAACAGACTTTTTATTTTAGCGTCCTGAAAACAATGTTATCTTACCTTGAACGTTAACACTCGTTTTTTTTACTTTTTAAAGCTTAAAACATTTTTTTAATTTTTTTCGTTTATAAAATATTATGCAAAATTTACTCTTCTACATTTTATCAGTTGACCGTTTCTTGATATCTCTTATGGTTTCCGAGATATGAAGCAAAAAGTGAGCGCGAGTCAAAAATTTCGGCCGACCGGCCGACCGCCCCGACCACCAGTCAGTGGCTGCCGCGGGCACAATTTCGCCTTTTGTGTCACTGCGGCAGTAATACTGGACGAAAAAATGAATGAAACATATGGATTGATAGAGAATTTTCTCTAGTTTATTTTATTAGTTGATCTCTTTTTGATATCTTCTACAGTAACCCGACAAAAATTCAAAATGTGCGCGCCACCCCAAAAAGTTGGGGTCGGCGGCGGTCGGAGGGCGCGCGGCCGACTGATGGGGTGCTCTCACTTGATGGTCTCTATCTCAAAAACCATAAGAGATATCAAAAAACGGTCAACTGATGAAATGTAGAGGAGAAAATTTTACACATTTTACTCAAAACACAATCATCAGAAAATTTTTTTGAACAGTACAAAAACGCTTTGGAAGATTTTTACAATGTGTTCAGGACGCTAAAATGAAAAGTCTGTTTAGTTTTCTGATAGATTCTAAAACGGCCAACAAAATGAACTTAAATTAAATTGGGGTAAGGGTTGAAAATTTTTGAGAAAAAATGACTTAAAATTTTCAAATCAAATTTTCAACTGTAAAAAAATTTTTTCCAAAAAAGTTGTCAATACAAAAAAGAAAGACAAACATGTTTGCAATCTATTAAAAAAAAGAAAATCAAAAAATGTTCACTTTGAACGAAGTTATGATTGATCAAAGTTTTTGTAAGTATCTCAGTAAAGAAACATTTTCATGCTTAGTTATTGTCAAAATCGTGTTCTTTGGGTTTTTTTAGGTCTATGCTGAAAATTTGACATGATTTGAAGCAAAACTGAGCCCGCGCGAGCTCGCGGGGGGCTTGTGACACCCCCTTTTGAATCCTAACTGACATCGACTCTTAATCTCAGACACCACTTATCACCTTACCATGGAGATTGTCATGTTGCCAATATTCTGCGGAGAAGTCGGATTCTTCATCTACAAACTAATCAAAAACATTCACGACCAACAAACAAACTTGAAGGTCTCCCAAAAGACCATCCAACTTCATAAGCAATTCCTAACCGCTTTGATCCTTCAAATCTCGATTCCACTAGTTTTAGGGGTGTTCCCGATTGCTCAGTTTTGCTTTAACACGTTGTTTGAGTATTTCAATCAAGCTGTGACAAACTTCACGTGTGTTATTGCAACGAACTATGGTTTAGCGTCAACTGTAGTTATGATAGTTGTTCATAAGCCTTATAGAGCGGCGGTGAAGGACATGTATCATAGAATGGCAAAAAGGACTGTTTTGTCATCATCAGTTAGAACGAAGATTTCTGTTGTTGTTGTTTCGAATGCGTTTTGATAAAGGATTCATAGGATTTATTAAATTGCATTGGTAAAGGGGAAAAGGAGAGATCTAGAACATTCTCTACAGCGGCAGCGTATCTGGTAGAACCAAAAGATCACTCATTTCCCAAGCAACATGCCAAGAAGTCCCGGACGGTACATTCCCATGCCTCCCATTCCATATCCTCCATATCCTCCGTATCCTCCATATGGCATTCCGTATCCTCCCATCATTCCAGGACCCATACCATAGCCACCCATCATTCCGGGGTATCCACCATAGCCTAAAAAGTAACATACAAGGTTCGAAGATAATCAAAAAAGGCTCTAGAACTCACCATATTGAGCAGCACACACGGCAACAATAGCCAAGAACATTAGAAGAGAGCGAATCATTGTAGAAAAGAAGGCAGAAGACAATGTTTCCCTTGATCCTAATTTCCCTTATATACCCTTTGGAATGATGCGGATCTCCTCATCTCGACGACACTGATTTGACGAATACGCATGACGTCATATGGGTCGGCGTTTATCTCTGACTGTGATTCGGTTTTTGTTCAAAGGGATGGTCAGTTGTGTGTCATGCGTCTGTGTTTATCAAATCGGAGACATGAACTGTTGATGGACAAGTGATAAAATGGGAAAACCGAACTTTGACAAACGTGTTGTTTTGTCTTTGATACAAGGAACGTGGCAAAATAAAAATGTTTGCTGAAACTTGAGTGTTTTTACTGTTTCGAAGGATTTTAGAGTGATCAGAAGACAGGTAGTGGTTCATAGATCAGAAAGTGTTTGATGGAAAGTTTGAAAAGATTCGACGGATGTTTCTGGGCCAAAAAGGACTTTCCTACATAAAGAAGCGCAATCTTTGACTTTCCCTGAACGCTTTACCACTAGACCACGCGATCGCACGACGTGGTCGCTGGCAACGTCCCCGTCGCCTGCGTTGCAAAGGGTGAGAGAGCTCGCAAAGAGGAGAGACGCAGACAAAGATCAATACATCATTGACAACGGTGCGCGTTGCCTGGGTGTATCGAATTTTCAGGAAAATGTCTCTTCATTCGGTCGTATGCTAGTCTGGGGGTACGCCGAATCAATTGACTGTGCTTGTTGTACCCTAATCTGCGGGTATGCTGGCGATGTTTTTTTGATTGTGCTTGTTGTACCCTAATCTGCGGGTATGCTGGCGATTTTTTGTGCTTGTTGTACCCTAATCTGCGGGTATGCTGGCGTGTCCATGGCCGGACAATTTACCTTTTCCCTTTCACGTGCTTCGCCTCTTCGTGGCGAAAGGGATCAACCGTTTCTCCTTGGAGAATCGGGCCAAGAAGCACAACATTCTCATTTCCATCCTAATAATTCTTCCAGACCAAGTGCTCACTGCTTCAGCTCCCCTCCCACCAACCAGCCAACTCTCTTCTCGACGCGTTCAAGAGTTGATGTCGACTCGCTGTTCCCTAACGGATGTGGTTCCTGCTCACGCCTTACACTTTTCATTTGATAGAATATATTTGGAAGTGAATAAACGAGTTTCAAACTTGATAAAGATCAGATTTTGTATAGCCGCATACTTTATTTGGCATCATTGAGAATTTATGTAGCTGTAACTTTTGAAGAACACTTTGAGAAGAGCACTGTTACTAGACTATTTGGCACAACAGCGTAACCAGTGAAAATCACAAAGCCAAAACCTAATTTTGATGACTAATCAGCTCTCTGTAATCAATCCCAAGGTCCCCTTCCACGAGCCTACTAATGAGGAAATCTTCTGGGATTTGCATTGAGTTGAGTTGTCGCCATGGTTCTATGGATTTCTGCTTCATTTCTGCTCACTTCGCTTCTTTTTTCTGTTATTACTATTCTCATACTATTCTCATCAAACCTCCCCTTCCATACCTTCGAAATGTGGACTTCCTGGCTTTACTACCTTGTTCCAAAGTTTTCATGTATACTTTCCTACATTCTAAATCTCCTCTTGGTTTACATGATTGTGGCGAATAACTCGGTGAACTTTGGCTACACCAAACACCTTCTTTTCATCTCTGTTACCTGGAATATGGTCTTGGCTACCTTTCATGCACTTTTGCCCATTGTAAGTGAAGACCCGGCCCTTCTGTTACCAGTTACCATGTGCGTTTAGGCAGTCCAAAACATCAATAACACCTTTATCATTTTCCTCACCGATGGCTTGTTCTCCATGAGACAACAAAGTCGTGAGCAAGCAGTGCCTATCTTCTTCCGGATTTCCTGTGACCTTGTGACCTTCTCCATTAACACTTTACACTTCCTCTACCGCTATTACCTACTCAGTTATGGTCACAAAATGGAAGCGGTGTTCCAATTCGAAAAGGGTTGCGTTTTGGCAACGATTTTAGTATTCCAAATCTTATTCACAATCACCGGATTGGATGTGGCGACAAAGTGGAGCTCGATGTCGATTGGGAAGTTGTACTGGCAAGAGTATTTCAATAAGAGCTATAGCTTTGACGTGGATAACTTGATCTATGTTGCGGGGGTGTTTGGGAGTCCCCAGGAGTCCGAGTCCCAAGAGGACCTGATCTCTGATACATGGATCATTATCATTACCCTAGGATCCTTTTTCTTCTTGTATACGATTATATGGCTGTTTTTCGGAATCCGGGTACCTAAATCTGTGTCTATTTCACAATAGAGAGCTTTCAGACTTTGCAACGACTAATCAACAGAGAGACAGGGATAACTATTAGTCAGAGGAGCACTCAAGGATACATAAAAGTGACAAAGCTAGTGTTTCTGATGGCTTTTCTGCCAGCTGGTATCAAGTTTTTGATGTTTTTCGAGGTGTTTTGTGCAGCATGGATTGGTGTGACGATACATGAGTAAGTTCTAGGAATGAAGCGTCTTTTTCTGGTGTTCTAGAGTGCATAGAAACCCGATTACAGCTAGATATTGTTTGTCCGCCAATCGGCGCCCTCGAGTCCGTGGCGGCGGCCTGCGCTTTCGGCCACACAAAACAAGAAATTTCAGTGTTTCACAAGTTTCGCCTTTATTTCGCTCATTTTGACCGTTTTTCTTAAACTTTCTTGTGAAAAAACTAGACAAATGTGTTTTCAAATGCTTTTCACAAAAAAGTTCGAGAAAATTAGTCAAAAAAGAGCAAAATAAAGACGAACACGGTGAACCACTAGTTCGTCAATGAGACGCAGCCACCCGAAACACAAATTCCAGTGGTTCACCGTTTTCGTCTTCATTTTGCTCATTTTCGACCGGTTTTCGTAAACTTTTTTGTGAAAACATCTAGACAATCGTGTTTTCAAATGTTTTTTACAGAAAAGTTTGAGAAAACTGGTCAAAAATGGGCGAAATTAGGGCGAAAACGGTGAACCACCTAAATTTCTTGTTTTGTGTGGCCGAGTGCGCAGGCCGCCGCCGCCACGGACTCCTAACCCTTTCAACTTTTAGATACCTCTACCTCCCTTTCTGCCTCTTATTCTCCATGTCCAATTTCGCCACCCCCTTGGCAATGATCCTCTTCATCCCCACCATGCGTTACCGCCTCTTCTCCTTTTTTTACTGTCCCTGTACCCCTGCAAAACGAATCGTACCTCTTGGAACCGCAACAGTAGCGACAATCGCTTCTCGTACTTTTCCTCTTGTAGGGTAACCTTCAATGAAAGATTGTGAAAATGGAAAGTAAAGCTCAAAACGTTTCATTTAAAAGCAAGCAATTCAATGCAATATTATTATGATACGAAACGGGAGACAAAACCGAGAGAGAGAAAGGCGAAAAAGGAGAGGAGAAAATGACTAGAAGAATTCAGCAATTTGGGGGAGGACTCAAGACTAGATCAAAGCGATCCTTATATACAAAAAGAAAGTGCATTCAACAGATCATAAGGGACTATGACTAAAGGCTTTGTCTGTCATTAGAAGGCAGCAATTTCCAATGACAGAGTTTGCCTAAAAACGTGAAAACAAGCTTTGCACCGAATCCAAAGGGCAGCAAACCTAAGGAAGGGGCGTGGCTTGAAGGGTCCTAGATTTAGCACTAAGGTAAAGCATTATAACTCAGAGAAGTTGCAAAAAAAAGAAGAAGAAATGAGCGTTTTTATGGCAGTTACAGAAAGGAAATACTACTCGTTTTGGATTGGGGGTGATAAGAAAGAGTATTGATTCATTGGGTATCCATGATGCACATTTTGTTTGAGAAGATTGGTTTAGCATTAACGACCTGAAATGAAGGATTTTGCGAGGGAAGGTGGTGTTAAATGGAAAGTTGATGAGTTAGACGAGCTGGCCTGGGGGTCTTTGAGAGAGCAGGAGTAGAGAGGTGGATGAAAAAAAGTGAAAGTGTTTTGCGTGCATTTTTTCTCTAGTTTTCAGCATTTTTTTGGTAAAGCAAGGTTCTTTGAGCAAGGGCCATTACGCACTGAGAGTGAGCTTGGCTTGTGAGGTGGCAGCTCCTTTGTCGTTGCGAATGACGATCTGGTACTCGCCGGCGCTGTCCGGGGTGACACGAGCCAACTCCAAGATTGCGCGTTTTCCGTCACGGGAGATCTGAAAGTGGATTTAGGGATGAAGCAGAAGGACTTAAAACATACCTTAACATTACTAGAAGCGCTGAGGGGTTTTCCCTTAAACTGCCAGGTGACACTTGGCTCAGGGTTTCCATCAACTTCAGCGCTGAACTTGACAGTGTGGCCTTGACGAGCAGAGATGTCTGACAGTTTTGCAAGGAAGTGTGGGGCATCTGCAGCGGCCTTGTCGGTGGATTGATAGGCGGCGGAACCTCCACGAGAGATGGTAGACTTTGCGATTCTTCCGGAGCGAGCTAAAAGGGGGAAAGCGTTGGGTTTAGAAACTTGGGGATTGAAGTTTGAAGCGAGGGAATAAGCAGTAAGCATAACTCGGGAAGTTCTGTTTTCTCGAGTCTTTTTGCAGTGTTTTTGATGTCGTTGGATAGAAAATTTTTGACTGATCATGTTTTTGCTAACGGACCTTCCTAAGGGCACTTTTGACGCCGAAAGTCTCAAAAAGCCCAAAATCGAAAGTTTGAGGACCGATTTAGAAAGGTTCCTGGCTGTTTCTAGAAAGTTCAAATAGTGCTATAGATAGATCTAAACGGATAGTATTACTCCCAAACAAAATCTAAAAATTTTCGGAAAAAAATTTTTTCGAAAATTTTCAACATCCAAAAAAATTTTTTTTCGAAAAAAAAATATTCTCCGAAATTTTTAGATTTTGTTAAGGAATAATAGTGTACGTTTAGATCTACCTATTGCACTATTCGGTTCTCCTGGAAACCACCAGGAACCCCTTCAAACGGGTCCTCAAACATCGGATTTTGGGCTTTTTTGAGACTTTGAGGGTTCAAAAATGCCATTAGAAAGTGTTTTCAGCAAAAATCAACAACAGATTCGTAATCAGCGTGCTAAAATCTATCTATTAGCATAAAAAAGTGCAAATAGGCTTGGAAAAAAAAACTTCCCTAGTAAGCGAACTGTAAGCGAACTGTAAGCGATCAAGAAAAGTAACTCACGAGTCAAGACCAAATTGGCAACCGAAGAAGCCTTTCCAGCTGGATTGCTAGCCTCAACCTTATACTCGGCGACATCTTCACTCTTCGCAGCGGATATCCTCAACACGGCTTCACCCTTCGATTGCGAAATCTCGTAACCATCGGCGTGCTTCACCGGCTCATTGTTCCGGTACCACCTGATAGTCGGCTCCGGGAATCCGTTGAACTTGGCACTGAACTGAGCGCCCTTGCCCTCATCCACAACGATGGGTTGGATTTGAGAGGAGAAGCGTGGGGCTTCGTAGCGAGGTCCCTCTTCTGCTCCTTTTCCGGTTTTCTGGAGGTTCACGTTGAGGCGGGCTTTGCAACGAGCCTCTCCTGCTCCGTTCTTAGCAACGATTTCGTAAACTCCGGCGTCTGTGGCAATGATGTTAGCAAACTTGAGCTTGTAGGCTCCTCCCTCCTCCACAACTGCGAACCGATCGTCGTTGGGAAGTGGCTGTCCGTCCTTGAACCATTGGATCGTTGGTTTTGGCTCTCCACCAATCTGGCAGGAGAACTCGGCGGGTCCGTTCTGTTGGATACGAAGGTCATTGAGACGAGCCGTGAAGTCTGGGGCCTTTCCAGAGGTGCTTGGTGGAGCGACGGAGAG
Source organism: Caenorhabditis panamensis (assembly GCA_900883565.2). NCBI lineage: Eukaryota > Metazoa > Nematoda > Chromadorea > Rhabditida > Rhabditidae > Caenorhabditis > Caenorhabditis panamensis. The sequence continues at coordinate 173,219 of LR538276.1, forward strand.
GGAAGCAAGAGATTCAACTGTTCCAGCGGCGTTTTCAAGACGGACGGTGTACTCGCCAGCGTGCGAGTTCTCAAGGCGTCCGATATGCAGGGAAGAGTTGGTGGGGGAGGTCGTGATCTGCATGAGACATCGGGTTTTGATTTGCTAATATGTGGGGCTCACCTGTGATCTGAACGTGCTCTTGATCTCCTTTCCATCCTTCAACCAGGTAACCTTCACTGGAGCAGCTCCAGTGAACTCAATAACAAACTTAGCAGCCTTTCCAAGCTCTCCTTGCAGTGGTTTCAACTGTTGGGAGATGGATGGCGGGGCTTGCTTGGATTGTCCGATCTTTGTGGGTTGTGGCTAAAAAAGTCCAGGTCAGTTAAGGATCTTCAATCTTCGAGATAAGAAAATCAACATTCAGAAAACATTCAAACATGCCAACCCTGATCATATGAAAACCAATGACACGCTCTCTCCTCGGACTCCTTGGGCTATACTCCAATCTTTGCACTTGTGAGTAGGAATCCGCTGTTTCAACATTCAGGTACACCTAAACACTCAAAGAACATGACAAGACACAAGACAACAAGACACACATCTGAAGAGGACGACTCTTTGTGCTCCCTGTAGGCTTGATAAGTCACACGACCTTGATTGGTAGTGAAGGAAGAAGAAGAGGAGGTGTCGAGGGTTGCAGATTCATGCCTTGAGGAAGAAGAATACTTGACATTGACACTCTGCAATCAAATCCATTCAAAACGTTAGTTGTTATCAAGACCAAGACCAACAAGCCGACAATGTTAAGAAGACTTCTAAATGTTATGTGCTATCTCTATACCTTATTACTAATCCTGGTCTCCTCGATAACCGGCTTTACCACTGCTGGAGTCTCCTTGAGATCCTTCTCCCGATCAACTGTGAAATGATCGCCCTTCAGGCCTGTTTTAGGAAGTTGTTGGGTCTGAAAGGGGTGCTTTAGGGAAGGTGCTAGGGTTCTGGGGGAGGGAGTTGCAGTGCGATATCGGGTCCTAGACTTACCTTAAGTTGAACTGTATCTTTGTGAACAATTGGCTCCTCCTTGGGGGCTTCTGGTTTCTGTTGGATCTCCTTGATCTTTGCCTTGTCGGTCTTCAGCTTCACTCGCTCTCCAGCCTCCAGATCCTTGCCTCTAGTTGGCTTAGCGGTCTTCAACTTCACTTGGTCTCTAGCCGGGACGTCAAGCTCTGGTGGTGGAGTTGGAAGCTTCTTGAACTTGGCCTCAGCGGCTCCTGGAAGCCTGGCAGCTCCGTCTTCTCCAGCCCAATCCGGTCGCTCCCACTCGGTTCCCTTCTGCTCTTTGTCAGGGATTCCCTTCAGGTTCACCTTCTCCATTTCTTCCACAGGTGGCTGATACTTCTCGACCTTTCCAGCCTTGAGATTCACATTCTCCAACTCCATTCCCTTGAATTGTGGCTTTTGGAGCTCCACGTAGGAGAGCTTGTTGTAGAAGTTGTCGTCGCGTGGGCGAGTGAACTTTTGAATCAGCTCCTGAGACTCCAATGGCTCAATAGGGCTCTGGGCTCTCTCCACATGCATCAGTTTCTGAGCGTCTGGCTTTGGAGCAGCTTCGAAGGCAGGTCCTAGAGATCCAAGGGTATCGCGTTGCCACTGCAACTCTCTTTCTCTCATCTCCTCGGACGTCTTGAAGTTTGCGGGCTTCAGTTTCGCTTGGCGGAAGTCGTTGTTTTGGAAGATATCCAAAGTGGCAGTGGAGATTGTTTCTCCCTCCGTGTTCCTGGCAATAGCAACAACTTCTCCAGCGTCCGAGATTCTGGATTTGCTGACAGTCAAGTAGTGAAGACCATCGAAGTTCAACTTGAAGCGATGACCATGAAGGCATTGATTTCCATTGATAAACCAGGTAACCTTTGGACGTGGATAACCAACAACAGCGCACTCAAATCTAGCAGGTTGGTTCTCAGTAACCTGAAGATTCCTAAGCGGGATAGTGAACTGTGGTGGTTGCTTCTGCTTCGGTTGAGCTGGAGCGCCTTGTTCGCTCCAGTAGACACTCTTGTTGTCTTTCTTCACATTGCTCACTCTCAATCCTTGAGGCATCTGGCTGTCAGTAATGACATGGGATGCTCCTTGACAGGCCAACTTTGCACTGATCATTGCTTGGCCATGACGGTTGGTAGCCACGCAATGGTACTCTCCGGTGTCATCCGGAAGAGCGTAAAGGAGATCGAGGCATGCGAATCCAAAGTCGAGGTTGGATCGGAATCTGTGTCCGAGGAGTACTGGCTTCTTGTCCTTGAACCATTCAACTTTGAGGTATGGGTCGTTGATAGGGGCGACTTGGGTTTCGAAGCGACAGAACTCTCCTTCCAACACTCCGATGTTCTGGAGTTGGGTGCGGAACTCTGGGGCCTTCTTATCGGACTCATTGTAAATGTCCTGGGCGGTAAGTTGAAGCTTAGCTTGAGAGTGTTGCTTGAAGTGGGACTCCAATGAGTCTTGCTGGTTTCCATGCGTCTGAGAGGTGTAGTCCAGGGATGGTCTTGGAAGGACTGTGATCTTGGTCTTGGTACGAGCCTCTCCCTTATCATTGATAACCACCAATTCGTAATCTCCATTGTCTTCAGGGTATGCGTAGAGGATATCCAAGCTGACAAATCCAAACTCAAAGACTGGCTTGAATCTGCTGGCCTCTGGGAGTGGCTTTCCGTTTCTCAACCACTCGACACGAACTCTTGGGTCGTTGATTGGGGTTACACGGCATTCAAGATGGATTGAATCTCCTTCAAGGATGTTCTCAACACTGTCAACCAATGGCTGCACAACTTGTGGAGCGTCGATCTGGGTGGCGGACTCCACAGCGACCTTTCCAACAGAGCTGGCGGATCCCTTGGCGTTAGTGGCAACGCACTTGTACTCTCCGGCGTCAGCGGCAATGAGATGCTTGATGAGAAGCGTGGCGACACCGAATTCGTTGGTGCAAGAGATACGGTTGGAGTATGGGATTGGATGACCGTTGTGCTCCCATTGAACTCTCAAAGTTGGGTCTCCGATTGGCTCGAGAACACAGACAAACGCGGTGGCATCGGCCTCATTTAGTTGTCCAAGATCCGTGAGATCCTGAGAGAATGATGGAGCTGGATAGTCCACTGGAGGAAGATTGAGGTCCTCCTTAGGTCTATGGATCCAGTCTTCCAATTCAGTGATGCGTTCCTTGCGTTGAGCGGGACTCTGCCATTCATAGGAAACACCTCCACCTCCAACGACCTTGATGTCAGTGGACACTTCATCGGATCCGTGCTGGTTTGTGGCTTTGCAAGTCCAGGTTCCCGAGTCTTGTGGCTCAGCGGGAGACAACTGGAGAACAACGAATCCAAAATCGTGAATCACCTTCATTCGGTTGGTATGCTTCACTGGCTGTCCATTGTGGAACCATTCGATCTTCAGTTTCGGATCCGCAACTGGAGTAACCTGGCACTCAAGATGAGCCTGTTGACCTTCTTGAAGCTCTGGTGGTCCTGCCAAAGCCGATGTGAACTTTGGTGGTCCATGATCTGCATCTGGAGCATCCTCCCGAGCTGGTCTTGGTGCTTCAATCTCCGCGATTCTTCTTCCAGCGTTAGCCATACGTTCTGGAAGCTGGGTGGAGCTGATAATGGTGTCTTTTGGAGAGCAAGTAAGCTTTGTGGAAGTGACTGCTTCACCAACACGGTTGATAGCACGGCAAGTGTACTCTCCATTGTCTTCTGGGTAAGTTGGACTGATCTCCAAGACAACGTATCCAAAGCTGTTGATCGTCTTGATACGACTTCCGGTCTTCAATGGACGTCCATCATGATACCATTGCACTTGAAGCTTGTTGTCATTCACCGGCTCATATCGAGCAGTGAAGTGTGCTCTTCCTCCCTCCTCTGTCTCCACTGGAGCTGAAAGTGGCTCAATGAACACTGGAGTGGCTTCCTTGAGCTCTTGCTCAATCTCTTCTGGACGTCTTCTGAGGTGGTCTTCCAGAATCTCGACGGCCTTAGCCTTCTGCTCATTTTGTGGCTGCAAGATGAGTCCGGAGCTTTCAGAAACTTGGAAGGTGGTTGAGGTAGAAGCATCTCCAGACTTGTTGGAGACACGGAAAGTGTACTCTCCGGCGTCGTGCTTCAAAAGGTGGAGAATGTCCAACACAGCGAATCCAAAATCGTGAACCATCTTGTAGCGGTTGGAATGGAAGATGGGCTTTCCGTCCTTGAGCCATTCAACCTTGATAGATGGATCGGCGACTGGGGTGAATTGAGTTTGAAGATGGGCACTGCCGCCTTCCTCCAAGGCTCCTTGGACTTGCAATGGAGCAACAATGACTGGAGCCTCGAACTGTTGATCTGGGCGCTCTTCTGGGGCCGGTTTTCCTGCTTCAATTTGACGAATTCTATCGAGAGATTGTGGCTGGAGGGAGTCATGAAGAATAACTTCTTTGCCTTGAACTCCCAAAGTGGTGGTAGAGACAGCTTCTCCAGCAGCGTTCTTTGCGACACACTTCCACTCTCCAGAATCTCTTGGCTCAGTTTGAGCGATATCCATGATGACCCATCCGAAGTCGTTGATCATCTTGACTCTGGAGGACGCTGACACTGGTTGTCCGTTCAAGAACCAGCTGATAGTCAAGGTGTTATCATCCACTGGCTCAATGGTAGCTTCAAAGTGAGCCGGTTGAGTCTCCACAAGCTCTCCAGGACTGGAAAGTTGCTGGATGAAGCGTGGAGGTCCCTTTGGCTCTGGGTCAGCCTCCTCAAGCTTGGGCTTCGGAGCCTCGATCTCTTGGATGCGCTTCCAGCTCTCTTGGTGTTGGACGTCTCCCAAGATTGCGTCCTTTCCGTGACACTTGAGAGTAGCAGATGACACTGCTTCTCCTTCTGGGTTGAAGATACGAAGCTGGTAGACACCCTCATCTTCTGGGTAGGTGTATGCAATGTCCAAGGTGCAGATTCCAAAGTCTTGCTGAATAGCGTACTTGGAGCCGTGCGCCAGTGGCACGCCATTTCTGATCCATTGCACTTGAAGACGTGGGTCATTGACTGGGACAATAAGGGCTTCAAAGTGAACATGATCTCCTTCATTGCACTCCTTATCATCGATCTGCGTGGTGATTGCAGGGTGGTCGTAAATTGGAGCTGGGGCTTCTGGCTCTGCCTCCTTTGGCGCTTCAAGAATCTGGATTCTCTTCCAGGATTCCTCATGTCTAGTGTCTCCGAGAATCGGTCCGGTTCCAGCGACTCTGATAGAAGCAGTAGAAACTGCTTCTCCTTCACTGTTGGAAATGGTGAGGGTGTACACACCATTGTGATCCTCGTTGACTGAAGAGATGTCAAGGGTGGCCCATCCGAGTTCATGCTTGGTTTGAATGAGTTGCGAAGCTCCAAGTGGCTGGCCATTCTTTTGCCAGACAGCCTTGAGTTCAGAGTCTCTAGCTGGTTGGAAGGTGGCCTCCAAGTGAAGTGGCACGCCCTCTGGAACATTCTCAGCGGATTCCAGCTGGGTAAGGAATTGCGGCTTCTCCTTGCTGATCACTTCCTCGACCTCCTCGACAATCTTCGGAGCCTCCAGTTCTTGAATTCTCTGCCACGAGACTGGATGCTGGGAGTCGTAGAGGATTCTCTCGTAGCCAGCAGTGGTGACAGTGGCAGAAGTGGAAGCTTCTCCTTGCGCGTTGTAAGCTCTGCAGGTGTAGACTCCAGAGTCGTGTGGAAGGACGTGGACGATGGTGAGAATGGCGTTTCCAAACTCGTACTCTTGGCGGAACCGGTTAGCATTCATGAGTGGAGTTCCATTGAGGAGCCACTCAATTCTAAGGTTCGGATCTCCAGATGGCTCGACAAGACCATGAAGAGCAACTGTCTGACCTTCACCAACATTCTCAAAGTTCTCGAATCCTTGCACCCATTGTGGCTTCTCGTATTCTCTCTCAGGAGCCTCCAATCTAGCGTACTTATCAATAGCTTCAAGCTCTTGAATCTTCTTCAACGACACCGGATGAGCGGTATCCAATAGAAGACTCTCGGATCCTTGAACTCCAACGTTCGCAGATGTAACAGCATTGCCATTATCGTTCCAGGCCTTGCAAGAGTACACTCCAGTGTGTCTAGCATAAACTGGAGCGATTCTGAGGGAGACGCATCCAAAGTCATTGGAGGTAGAGATCCAGTTGGACTCCATGAGTGGTTGATCGTTGAAGAACCATTGAACACGGAGGTTTGGATCGTTGACTGGAAGGAGGCGGGCTTCAAGGAGAGCAACAGATCCTTCTGGGAGGTCCCCGACTGATTGGAGTGGCTGAACGAATGATGGCTTTTCGTAGACTGGACCTTCTGGTTCTGCTCCCGGAGCTTTTGGTGCTTCGATCTCTTGGATTCTCTGCCAAGACTGCGCATGTTGAGTATCTCCCAGAATCGAGGCTCTGGAGGTGCAGGAGAGGGTTCCTGAGGTTCTATCTTCTCCCTCGGCGTTCTTGACCATGACACTGTACTCTCCTGCATCTTCTCCAAGAGTGTACTGAAGATCCAGAGACACCAGTCCAAAATCGTTGCGAAGAATTCTCCTGGATGACGCGGAAAGTGGCTTTCCATTAAGGAACCATTGAACGGAGGTCTTTGGATCCGAGAATGGAATGAACTGAGCTTCAAAGTGAGATGGTTGACCCTCAACGACACCATCCAAGCTGTGAAGCTTTGTGACGAACTTTGGTGGTCCATGCTTGACATCTGGGGCCTCTTGTCCCGGAGCTCTTGGTGCCTCAATGAGTTGAATCTTCTGCCAAGACTGCTCGTGTTGAGTGTCTCCAATGATCGCGGCATTTCCACGAACCGTAAGCTGAGCCTTGACCTCTGCTTCTCCCTTGGCGTTACTGGCCTTGACAGAGTAGACTCCACTGTCTTCTGGGACAGTATGAGCAATGTCTAGGGAGATGTATCCAAAGTCAGTGGTGAGCTTGAATCTGTTCGAGTTCATCAATGGCTGACCATCCTTGTACCATTGGATTCTCAACTTTGGATCTGTTTGCGGGGTGACCTTGGTTTGGAAGTGAGCTGGTTGGAACTCAATTCTCTCAAGACTCTCGAGTGGCTCGATGAATTGTGGAGCATCATGCTCAGCATCCGGTCGTTCTGGAGCTGCAGCTCTTGGCGCCTCGAGCACCTGGATCTTCTGCCAACTCTCTGGATGTTGGGAGTCAGTGTAGATGGTGCCGCGGGGCAGGACAGTGAAGTTGGCAACGGTCTTGGCTTCTCCGAAGCTGTTTCGAGCGACACAAGCCCATTCTCCGGTGTCTTGGGCGAAAGCGTAGAGGATATCGAGAGCGACATATCCGAAATCGTGTCGGGTACGGAAGCGATGTCCATTTGCAAGAGGCTGTCCGTTATGGTACCACTGCACCGTAAGCTGGTTGTCGTTGGTTGGCTCCACTTGGCATTCAAGGTGAATTGGAACACCCTCTTGAAGCTCTCCAAGAGCCGGGTTCAATGGGACGACAAACTTCGGAGCAATCTTCTCTGGCTCTGGATCAACGGCCTCGAGCTTCTCACGATTCTCAATCTCCTGCACACGCTTCCAAGAGGCGTCGTGCATGGTGTCAAGGAGCAGGGCCTTGGAGGCTGCGCATTTGACAGTGCACGACGTGGCAGCTTCTCCGAAGGCTGAGACAGCTTTGCAGGTGTAGACGCCAGAGTCTTCTCCGTACAACGCAAGGATGTCGAGATTGACGTAGTCGAAGTTTCTCGCTGGCATGAATCTCGAGGCCTCTGGGAGTGGCTGTCCGTTTCTCGTCCAGGTGACTCTCATAGTTGGATCGTTCACTGGGATCAAGCGGCACTCAAGTCTATGCGATTGTCCTTCCAATGCATCAGTCTTATCAGCCAACACCTCTGTGAAGGTTGGTGGCTGGAAGGTAAGCTCAGGCGTCGGCTCACGCTCATCCACACGATTCTCAATCTCCTGGATCTTAACCCAAGAGGATTCGTGGTGGGTGTCGAGGTAGATGTTGCGACGGGACTTGCACTCGAGGAAGATGTCCGTGGTGGCTTCTCCGATGAGATTGATAGCCTTGCAGGTGTAGGTTCCAGTGTCCTCTGGGTGAATGTGAAGGAACTCCAGACCAACATAGCCGAAATCGTGGATAGTGCGGATACGAGATCCAAACATCAATGGCTTTCCATCATGATACCACTCAATCCTCAAGCTTGGATCATTGATAGGCTGAACCACACAATCCATATGCACAGATTGTCCCTCTTTGAGTGGCTCCGTGGGTCCAGTGAGTGCCTGGGTGAACACTGGTGGCTGAGCTGGTCCATCATCATCAGATGGCTTGGCTGGTTGCAACTGCTCCATCTCTCGGATACGACGGAGAGATTCGGGGTGCGCGGTGTCAGAGAGGATGGATTTGAGGCGATCCACTTGGAACTCGCAGGAAGTTTCAGCGCGTCCGGCAGCGTTGTAGACCACTAAAGTGTACTTTCCACTGTCTTCCGCGATAATGTAGTCAATGTCAAGGGAGACGAAGCCAAAGTCATTGAGAACACGGTATCTGCTGGAGGCCTTGAGTGGGTTGCCATTGAACAGCCATTCGTACTGAAAGAGGAACTGGTTATGGGAAATGAGCCTTGGGGACTTACTCTAAGAGTGTTATCATCAGTTGGTGTAACCTGGGCTTCTAGATGCAAGGTCTGCGACTCATGAACCGAGTCAATGGACGCTGGGAGTCCCTTGACAATCTTCGGCACCTCCTTCTCCTTATCCGCAGCCGGCTCGGCTCTCTGAATCGGAGCCTCAAGCTCAGCAATACGGTGCAATGAGTTGGGGTGGAACGAGTCGGTGAACTGGAATATCAAGTTACAATATACACAGTCCTAGGTAGACAAAACCCACATTTCCTCCTCCAAATCCACAATTGATGTCAACGGAAGATTGCGCTTCTCCTGCACGATTACGAACAACGAGGGTGTAAGTGCCGTTGTCTTCTGGGTAGCAGTAGAGGATGTTGAGGGCAATGTAGCCGAAATCTTGGGAGAGGACGAAGCGATGAGCCTTCATGAGTGGCTGACCATTGACGAGCCATTCGTACTGAAAAACAGAGCTATAAGGTTCTGGATCCCTAATCATTAGTCCTCTAAGCCCTTTTTTCCCTCATTTTCCCCGGCATCTTATAAACAAATATTTGCGGTTTTTCTGTTCTGTTCACCCTTCATGTTTCTTCTCTTCTTGCCTGCTTGTCATTTGTTTAACATCGAAATTTGACCAGGAAACAGAAAACTTACCGTCAATGAATTATCATCAGTTGGTGTGATCTGGGCCTCCAGATAGACATTGTCACCTTCCATGCATTGAATCGCTGGTCCCAACTGTTTGACGAATTGAGGGACCTGAAATTTTCAAAATAAGGAGTGAAAAACCAAATAGATCACCTGTTGCGGAAGATCGGGAACCTCTTGTGGTGGTGGTTTCGGCGCCTCAATCTCCTGAATCCTCGCGTAACTTCTCGGGTGCTGGACGGCTCCGAGAATCGCGTCTTTCGCTGAACTCGATAGGTTTAGTAGTCCCATGCCATTCGTTTTGGGTTTAGGCTTGGGTTTCCCAGTCAGAATGTGTCCCAACCCGCTAAGATTGCTAGTGGTTGGTTTGGGACCATAACTGGTGCCGAATACATATCGTGGGGGTTGACTCATGGGGACGAAATATTAGTGCGAACAGTGTGGGCGAAGTAAGAGGAAAAAGAGTCAAGTTACGCGGGGAAGAAACCTGGGCGGTAGCGCAGGAATCGAATAAGCTAAAAGTTCAACATAGTTTTGCGCACAGTCTTGCTCTTGCTCCTAGCTGATGGTGGGAGGCGTAGAAGGGATGGGAAATGGTTCTAGAAAAGACTTACGTGCACATCGAATAGCAGCCTGTGTTTCTGCCTGTCCCAAGGAATTCTGAGCGTGACAGGTATACGTTCCATTATCTTGAGCATAGAACCCAAGAATATCCAAAGAAACAAATCCAAAGTCATAGAAAGTCCGGAATCTATGTCCATGAGGAATCGGCTGTCCATCACGAAGCCAGGTAATCTTCAAGGTGTTATCGTTGATTGGGTTGACCTGGCATTCAAGGTGAATTGGTTCTCCCTCCTCAACCTCTCCAAGATCTTGAAGAGGAACAACAAACACTGGTGGACCCTCCGGACCCTTGTCTTCAATCTCCACTCTTCCGTACTTGTTGAGATTCTCCAGGTAATTGATCTTTCCAAGAGATTCTTGATGTTGGGTGTCAGAGAGAATCTGTCCGGCTGGAGTCACAGTGATCATGCACTGACGGATAGCTTCTCCTAACATGTTGCTAGCGCGAACTGAGTAAGTTCCCGAGTCCTCTGAAATCGCGCCCTTGATATCGAGGGCAATGAAGCCGAACTCGTTGAGGGTCTTCACACGACTTCCAGTGAGAAGTGGACGTCCATTGACAAACCATTCGATAACCATGGTTGGATCGTTGATAGGGGTGACACGGAGGTCCACATGGATGTTTTCATGCTCATTGAGCTGAAGATCGGGGAGGTCGTTGAGGAACTTGGGGGCAGCGTCACAGGATCGGTCTTCAACTTCTGCGATTCCTTGGCGACGGTCTTGTTCGAGTTCCTTAAAATTAGAAAGTCATTCATTAGCAAGGTGGCTTTGTTTTGCCCTAGATAAGTATCCTAAAACAAATAAACAGTCCCTCCTTATATAGTAAGCAAATAGGCTCCTATCCTCCAAGGACCGCCTTATTGACACATACACTTCCCGCCTTTTGACCTATTGGTTCTGAGAACTTCTCACTTTATCATTTGATTACTATGCAAGCTGTCCTATTACTCTCTCTGATAACTCTATCAGTTGCTTATAACTTTAACCAGTTTAAAATTCCTCGGCTAAACCTTCCATTCACCGATGAGCCAAGATACTATGCTCCGGAAAGGGTACAGAGAGGTATGTGTCTCAAAAACAAGGTGACTCTCATGAAGATTTAGCAAAGTCAATCCCTCTCTGTGAATACTGGAAGATTCTCGGGGTTTATAGAGAAGAATGTCAAGAGGATGGAGTGATGAATGACGATTTTGAACAGGATAAACAAGCGCTATCTTTTGAGAGTGAGTAGCCGGACTAGCTGCCTTCTAAATCTCAATGTAACTTTCCAGTAGGTCTCCCCGTATGCCGTCTAAAGTTCCTCACAGCTTCCTGCGTAAAATCTACAAAATGCCCATCGGGAACCGTTTGTCTAGACTTCTCAACTCAACGCTGTTGTCACCCGATGCCTGGTACCTGTCCTACCCCCACTCAACTTGGATACAAGTGTATGGTGTACACCCCCATAAGTTGGTGTACAACTGACAAGGATTGTAAGGGGAAGAAGTGTTGTCCTACTGGGTGTGATTATAATGTTTGTGTCTAACTAAGATGAATGTATAAAGATGTTTACTTAAAACTCACCTTGATACGTTCAAGTCCTTCTGGATGATGTGGCTCGAGGTAGAGCACCTTTTCAGTGCCTACCACCAATTCCACACTGCTCTGCGCCTCTCCCAATTCATTCCGGGCAACCAGGGTGTAGGTTCCAGAGTCTTGAGGATAAGCATAAAGAAGATCCAAAGCGACATAACCGAAGTCAAACATTGGACGGAATCTATGAGCAGCTGGAAGTGGCTTCCCATTGTGGTACCACTCAACAGTCATCTTCACATCGTTGGCGGGTTGGATTCTTGCTTCAAAGTGCACTGGTTCATTTTCCATGACTTCTATCTTGGTGGCAAGCTCTCTAGCGAACTTGGGAGCTTCCAAAGAGTTGAACTCTTCAGGCCTGTCAACGGATTGTGGGCCAATGTGGACTTGATGGCTGTCGAGGTACCCGATGATTGGGAGACTGTCAGCGTGCTTAGAGTCCAGTTGCAGAGTGTCGATCCAAACGGTAGTAAGCTCAGCGGATGATTGAGCTTGGCCGTGGGAGTTGAACAAAACGCAGGTGTAGACTCCTTGGTCCTCTGGGTAAGTTGGGTGAAGAGATAGGGACACTACTCCAAAGTTCTGGAAGGTCTGGATCCTATTCGCATTGGGGAGTGGTTGCCCATCCTTGAGCCAGGAGACACGAAGAGATGGATCGTTGATTGGCTGGATACGAGCCTCGAAGATGGAACGACCGAGTTCTTGCTCGCAATGGAAGGGCTTCAATTGGGAGAGGAACTTCGGGGTGAGATCCTGGGTGGAATGGGCGAACTGGATCTCCCTAACATCATCAACATCCAACTGTCGGTTTTGCTCGAATTGGTGAAGCTCAACCTTTGGATGAACAATGATGGTTGCCTGGTTCTTCGATTCACCAAGCTTGTTGAACGCCCTGCAGGAGTAGTAGCCGGAATCGTCCTTGGAAGTTTGGGGGATATCGAGGGTTGCAAATCCATGAGAAAGGGATTGACGGTACTTGTCGTTTTTGACCAATTCCTTTCCATTCAAGAACCAAACTACTTTGAGGTCAGGGTCGTTGATTGGAGTGACCTTGGTCTCCAAATGAATCGGCTGTCCTTCGAAGATCTCTTGGGATCTGAGGTCCGAGTGGAAGTTGGGAAGATCCAGTTGAACACCAGCTGGAGCAGGTTGTCCACTCTTTGATTGGAAAGCAGTGCCACCAAACTGGGTGCCGGATGCAGATCCTTGTTGCTGTTGAAGAAAGGAACCGTGTCCAATAACTGCTATGTTTGCAGCCACACGAGCTTCTCCAAGAGGGTTTACTGCCACAACAGTGTACTCTCCTTGATCGAAAACAGTAACCGGGTTGATTTCAAGAGCTGCGATTCCGAAATCTGTCACTGTCTGGATACGAGAGGAGGCTAGAATCGCCTTTCCGTTCAAGAGCCAAGCGATTCGGAGGTTCGGGTCGTCCACTGGGGTGTACTTGATCTCAAGTCTTGCTGATTGTCCCTCAATGAGCTGCTGGGATTGAAGAGAACCATCGAACTTTGGAGCGGATTTTGACGCGGAGATATCTTGAAGTTGGTTCACAGGCGTTCTGGATCTCTCCACCTTATCCACCTTTCTCAAAGTTATCATTTCTCGATGCGCGGGGCCGGTGAACTTCTGTCGGGAGTTCACAACAACTCTACCCTTCAGAGTGGTGGTTCCATGCTTGTTGGTGGCGTCGCATCGATACCATCCTCCCTCCTTCAAGGTGGCATTGTTGATGAATAGGGTTGTCTCATTGCCCTTGTTCTCCACATTGTAGCTTCCACCAGATGAGATTGGCTCGTTGTCCTTGAACCATTTGAAGCTCACACCTTCTCCAGCTGCCTTGCAGTAGAGCTTCACGGAGTCCCCATCGTAAAGGGTGGTTGATTGGAACTTTCCGGTGAACTCCGGGGCTTCAGGGGACTTTGCTTGAAGGACATTGAGTGAGAATCGACTCTGGAAGCTTCCTCCATCATTCCTAGCCACCAACATGTACATGTCGGCGTCATGGGCGTCGACCTTCTCGATGATCAGCCGACCGCTGCCGTCAGGCCCATTCTCGATCTTGTACTTCCCACCGGACTGGATCACAGTTCCGTCTGATTTCTGCCATGTGAGCTGGGGAGTTGGGGTGCCCACAACTTTCGTGCTGAAGGTCACTGTCTCAAAGGCCTTTGCTGCGACGGACTGCGGATGGACGAGGAATTGTGGTGGTCGGGCGTTGACAAGTGCTGCTCCATGTTCATGCCCTCTAGCGGCTCCTCCGTTGGCGTGCTGCGCGGAGCCGTTAGCCGAGCCGTTAGCCGAACCATTTGCTGCTCTATTAGCCGGCTTGGCACTTCCATTAGCGGATCCATTTGCTGCTTTGGGTCCGCCGTTGGTCACCTGGGTTGGCTGCTGCTGTCTGAAAACTGGCATCGTGTTCTGATGATGCTCTCGAATGTGCTGCTGGTATTGATTGAAGTGGTGGAACCGTTCTTGGGAGGGTTCCGGTTGTTGTTGTTGTTGTTGCTGCGGTTGATAGAGTTGCTGCTCTCTATTCAACTGCTGGGCTCTACGATGCTGCTCGTAGAGTTGTTGATGGTTTTGGGGTTGTTGTTGGTACTGCTGCTGCTGCTGTTGGTGTGGTCGAATCTGCGCGTAGTGCGGTTCTTGATACTCGTCAGAAACGTATTGAGGTCGATGAACGAGGTCAAAGTGGGCTTGAGGCTGTTGTTGTTGGTAGTGAAGGTGATAAGGCTGAGTTTGCTGCTGTTGCCTTATACGCTTCTCGTGCTCCTCCAACCGACGGCGTTGTTCCTCTAGCCGAGCTCTCTCCTCCTTCTCTGCCTTTTCGCGTTCGAAAAGCTCTTGCTGCTGAAAACCATTGGATTACTCTTTGTCTAGGTTCTAGGTCAACTTCTCACCTGCTGCTGCCGCAATCGCTTCTCGTGCTCCAACTGCCGACGCTCGTGCTCCAATCGTTCGCGTTCCGCTTTCTCGCGTTCGAAAAGCGCGCGAAGACGGTCCTGCTCGTCACGGATGCGTCGGGCCTCGGCGTCGCGTTGTCTCTCTCGCGCGAGACTCGCCTCGACAAGCGCCTGTTGTTGGCGATCACGCTGAAAGTAAAGCTTTTTAGGGTGGTTTCGTAACTTTTTGCTCTTTTGGTCTCTGTTCGTTTTGAAATGACTGACTAGTCAAGGTGTAAAGTCATTTGGCTTGGCCAATTTGCGGGGGAGTGTCAATGATCGATGGGTGGGGGAAGGCGGCGGCAGGCGAGAGCGGAACGGGCAAAAAACTAGGATAAACTTCTTGGGCTCAGAAATCTTTGCAATCCCATCAAAGCAGCAGTTAATGGTGATTGATGTATTGATCAGGATTGGTCTGGGAGAATGGCGTGTTCGCGACGTGATTGATTCAAAAAGTGCCCTAAGTTCAGGGTCTCCTGGTGACCTCAAACTTCGAGTTCTGATCCTCAAATTAGTTTGATTTGTTACTTCAAATCTTCAACTCTTTTGTGTCAAAATTTGAGCCAAAGCAGAGCACTTTGAGGCAAGTTGTGCCCGGAGAAACATCTGAACCTCTAAGTTTCAAACACCGGCCAGAGAAGGTCTTGTTTCAGGAAGCGTAATAAGCTCAGTTTACTAGATAAACAGGTGAAATTTCTCATGTACATTTTCAAGGATTTCAGCTAAATTGTGTCAAAACTTGAGCGAAAACGGAGCATTTTGAGACAAGTTGTGCTCTTTCAAAGTTAGCAGTGACCTCGAGGTTTCAGGTTTCAAGGCTTAGGATCCTTGAGCCGACTCTTGTTTTCCGGTTGTCTCAAAGCGTTCTAAATGTTCTAGACCTAGTCTTTAGTTTCCAGCCTTGTCACAACTCTCCTCCCAAACCAATACCAATACCCCATACCAATCAAATCACCCATAAAAAACGGGGCGATCCAAGAGAAGTGTGCCAATTTGCACCGATCATTTCATTTCGTAACATTACACACTCCCCCGTCTTGACGCAATTGTTATCCACTGGCTGGCCGGACCAGGTGTGTTGTGGCCCGGGGGGATCTGGCCCATGGGGAAAAAAACAACAAGACGGGTCCAACTAGTTGGATGGTCAAAACTTGAAAGCCAAAACTTTTGCACGTACCTCTTGCTGCTCGCGGAGCTGTGTCTCCTTTCGTCGTTCGTCCGGCACACTCAAGGGGTAGACCTCGATGCGTGCTGAACTTTCGACCTGTAAGAATATGGATATGAAAGGGTGTTATGGATCTGTGATATCTTGGAAAAGAGGGGGAGGATAAAGACAATGGGTTAAAGAAAGTGCAAGATGATTTCTGATTGTGGAGGGAGAGCAAACAGTAAATGGGGGAGCGGAGCCAATCGATAAGAAGAGAACGCGCGGAGCAATGAGTTGCAAAAAAAGTCAAGGACTCAATGGAAAGTTCTGGAAACTCTAACTAAAGAACCCGAGCTCCTAGGTGCCCGGGTACCCGGTACCAAGGTATCTAGCAAAGTGTTTTTGTTTACCAAGCTTCTTCTAGAGGCGGAGCCATCCCAACCAAGATCGCCTAGTGATAAAGGATAATGCAGACAAACTGATAGGTGTGAAAGAAAGTTAGAAATCCTCATCCTTGCTGCCATCCAACTCAGCGGGACCACTGATGGCTCCCGCCCCATGGATCCACACACAACAAGGCAAAATATCACTGACGATAAAGAGGAAACGATGGCAGATGGCGCTGATCGGTTGCTGGCTGCTCTCAGCCTATTTCACAGGGGGCCATCTCTCGGGGGCGCGCGCTGTTTATCCTCTCCTCCTCTTCCCCCGCACACACTTTTTTTCTTTTGGTGAGCCAGCCACCAGTGGAACTCTTCTCAGGAGCTCTGCGTATGAGACAATTAGCACAATGTCTCGAGGAAAGGGAGCGGGAAGATTGCAACACACACAGACTGACTGAGCTAGGATCCCGGGCTCCTGGGCTCCCGGGCTCATGGGCTCACATGTGGATATGAACACTTGGATAGAGATGAATGGATAGACGAAGGAACGCAGAACGAATGGATTGAAAGGGAGCGTGTGAAACCGTGAAACTGGTAACGTTCCATATCTCATCCCCCCTTCACTCTAGATTTCAAGTGTCTGCAAAGCAAACACGTGCACTTTTACCTTCCCGAATCGATTCTCCGACACCACCATGTACTCGCCGGCTTCTTCTGGTGTGACCATGGAGATTTTCAGCACTGCCATGGATCCCTTGTACGTCATTTGCATGCGAGGACCCGAGACTTGCAGGGGTCGACCGTTGAAGAGCCATTGGATCTGAATTGATCACTTTGTTTGCTGGGCTCTGTTCCAAAAAAGAGGGATCTAGAAAAAAAAGAGGGATCTGGAAAAAAAAGAGGGATCTTAAAAAAAAAGAGGGATCTAAACAAAAAAGAGGGATCAAAACAAAATAGAGGGATCCGGAAAAAAAAGAGGGATCTTAAAAAAAAGGTAGAAATATTGATAGTTTTTAGTCAGAAATTGATGTAAATGATACCTGGCATCTTTTCTGTGCCTATACGTGGCCTGTTGTCTACTATTACAAAACATAATTTTACAATGAATGAGCCTTTTTGACAGATTTGGAAAGATTTTTCATGAGTAAGAAGCTATTATTTGTGTTTCTGGTAGGGTAGAGACAATGTAGAAGAGCCATTTCATCGTTTTTGGACCTCAAACCCGCATTTTTTTGTAAAAAAGTGAACGGTGTGTACTAACAATCAGTTAACATAAACATCGGATCGGGGTCATAGGTTATATTCTCTCTATTTCCTGACGATAATCTTTTCATTTTCACATGTTTTTCTAAGATCCCTCTTTTTTTTCTAGATCCCTCTTTTTTGTTTTGATCCCTCTTTTTTGTTTAGATCCCTCTTTTTTTTAAAGATCCCTCTTTTTTTTCTAGATCCCTCTTTTTTTTTAAGATCCCTCTTTTTTGGAACAGAGCCGTTTGCTGCAAGACGTTCTAGAACTTACACGTGGTTTCGGGTTTCCCACAATATTCGCCTGCAAGATCGCATCAGTTCCCTCGGTGAGTCGAAGTCCGCGAAGAGGGGTTCGGATAATGGGCTTGGTTCCCACTCCACGAGCATCTAACGCCGAGAGCTCCGGCTCTGTCTCTGATTCAGAGATAGTCCAATGCATATCCACGCTGCCTTGATCCGTGTCATATCCCTGTTTCTGCATCTGCTTCTGCGCAACACTACTCGGCCTCAATGTCTGTGACAACATCCCCTGCTTTCTGTCCTTGGTGAGTCTTGTCTGCTCATTAGAAAACCATCTATCGTATTGCTCCCTTGGAAGTAGCTGAGCTCCACTGATAGCCTCTCCATGCACATTCGTCGCCTTGATTAGGTATTCTCCAGCATCATCATTGAACATCTGTGGAATGATCAGCGAAATGATACCGGTTTTCGGGTCATGTTCAATCTTTGCTCGATAGTTCTGCAGTGGCTTTCCATTCTTCATCCACTCAATGTTAGGTGGAGGGACTGCAATAACCCTCCCTTCGAAGGTAACTCCTGCTCCAGGCTTCAAAGGTTGGTGTCGAAGTTCCTTGAGGAAGATCGGAGCAGAAGGCCCTACTGGTGTTTGTGGTGGTGCCGGGGAGGCAACAGCGGATTTGGCGCCAGGGACCGGAGTAGGTGCAGGTGCGACAATAAGGATGCAGGTGGATTGCTTGGTACCGACGGCGTTTGATGCTTGAGCGGTGAATCTTCCAGAATCCGCTGCCTGGACCTGTGGGATGACTAACCGATGTTTCAGGCCGTCTTCTTCTACCTAAAAAACACCAAATTTTCCATTGAAAAGGGCTCTATTTCTCACCCTATAATCAGGACACGTCGACACATTATGTCCATCTTTGAGCCATTTGATCACCGGATCCGGATGACCTTCGAGCTGACACTCCAGAATGATCGTCTCGCCAACTACTGCTCGTTTGTCGGCTAATGGCTGAAACATATTCATTACCAATCTTACTACAGCACGTTTTTGAAGATGTCGACATACCCGAATAAAAGTCGGCGCAACCCGATTGGCGGCGTCTCGCTCGCCGAGCGGTTGCTTGAACGGCATGCTCTCTTTTTCTCGTTTTCTAGTTCTTCTGGTGACAATACTCGCCCATGCGCTGAAAATATGGTTGGATTGATTGGAAAGGGGCAAGAAGCTTCCCAGAGAACCGAACAAAAGAACAATGGAAAAGAGGTGCACAATCAGCACAATCGGTCTCGAGTGTGTACGGGGAGGAGATATGAATATTCGTTGAACATTAGGCAACCGCAAAAGAAAAATATATATCGTCGGGAGCCCGTGCGGGAGATGAGAGATCGCAAGGCTTTGAGAGGCACAGACTCACTCTCTCTTTCGACTCGAAAAGGCAAAGATAAACAGGGAAAGGATGGGTCTCCTTGGCTAATCATTTTTACGTGTTTAGCTGATACCTTCTTTCAACTTTTACAGAGATTTGGAGAAGAAAAACGCCACAAAAAAACGATCTAGTAACGAGGTAAGCAACTCACAGTGTTGCTCGCCAAGTCAATCCCAAGTCAATGTTTACCGAGCTCTCAGAAAGTAGATCAAAGGTGAGGAGACAAGTTACAAATCTACTATAGATGTCCCCCTTCAACAGACATCCAAATCAGAGAAAAAACAAGTGCAAAAAGTGAGAAAAGAACCTCAAAACATCCATCTAGTAGTAAGCTACAACGGCAGCGAAGTGTATGTCATGCCGACTGACCCTTCTCCGTTTCGCCAGTTTTCTGCGTCTCTCAGTGCTCTTTGCGCTCGGGAGGCTCGGGATCCCGAGCAACTCTCGACGGGAAGGGAGAGCCGCTGTAATAATGTTCCGAGGACAGGGAGAGAGAGATATAGACGGGCGGTTTAGTAAACAGCGCTTCTCGTCTTGGTTGCAAAGAAAACGAGGAGAAACATGAAAGTAAATACACCATTTATTCATCAGACTTGAGTTGAGATCTACATGTTACAAACAATCAAATAGTCATATCGGTTCTGTGCAAAAACGAGGAGACAGAGGAGTACGAGGAGGACGACGTGTCGAGTTCGCTGTGATACGGATTGTCAAAGTACTCGAGATCGAGGCCTTCGCGGAGGTATGGGGTGTATGGCGGTGGGGTGGTCGAGTTGAGGACCGCGTCAAAGTTGGTGTCCATGAAGAACGGGTGCTTTTTGACGTCGTCGGTGGAGTAGTAGCCGAGACGCGCTTCTGGGTGGCTTGACATGAGCTGAAAGTTCAGTTTGGTTATGTCGTTAGATAGAGAATTTTTTGCTGATTGTTAATTTAGGCTTGGTTTTCGCGAACAGGCGTTTCAAAAAATACTTTTGAGCGCTCAAAGTCTCAAAAAGTCCCAAAATCGGTACTTTGAGGATCGATTTTGACAAGTTCCTGATCATCTCAAGAGGATCCAAAAAGTGCAATGGAAAGATCTAGACGTATATTATCAATTCTAAACAGATTCTGGAAATTTCGAAAAAAAAATTTTCATCATACGAAAAAAAAATTTTTTTTTGGAAAAAAAAATTCCCGGAAGTTTTCAGATTTTGTTCAGAATTGATAATAAACGTTTAGATCTATCGATTGCACTATTTTCTATTTTTTTTTCTCTCTGGAAAAAGCCAGGAACCAATCTAAGCTCATCCTGATTTTGTGATTTTTCGAGACTTTGGGAGCTCGAAGTCTCGAAAAGTCACGAAACCTGTATTTTGAGGATCGATTTTGACAGGTTCCTGATTTTTTTTTGAGGGTCCAAGGTAGATTTGAACGTATACTATCAATCCTGAACAGAAGTTGGAATTTAAAAAAAAAAAATTTTTTTTTGAAAATTTTTCAAGACGAAAAAAAAAATTTTTTTTTGAAAAAAATTTTTTTTTGGAAACGTTCAGATTTTGTTCAGAATTGATAGTATTCGTTTAGATATCTCTATTGCACTATTTGGAACTTCTGGAAAAGGCCGGGAACATATCTAAATCAGTCCTCAAACTCCCGATGTTGTGATTTTTCGAGGCCCCAAAGTTTGGGGACCCAAAAGTGATTTTAGAAATCGTTTTTCTCAAAAATGAAGTACTGAAATTTTAAGACCCACTTTCTCTAAAACCCGAACTTCCCTTGGCACTAGCGCCGAAAGTTCCTCCGATCTGGCTGATTTTTGGCACAAACATGTACCCAGATGAGGTCTTTCAAAAAATGTAACCAAAAAGTTTGTACCATGTACCTACCAGATTTGGGATCAACGAAACAACTTTTTGGGTCAAAAAATCTAAAAAATTCAAAGTTTCAGATTTTGTTCTGAAACTTTGTACATATGTTTTAGGGTACAAAAAGTGTGTTTTAAAATATTTTAAGCTCATGAAACCTTCTGGAAGTGTGACTTTTGACATCACTTTTTTGGTTTTGTCTTCCTATCTCGGAAAAAAAGTATTACCACACATGGATTTTATTCTTTTATACGATTTGTCATGTCTTTGTGCACATTATGATAATAAAACCAACTCCCAACTTTAGGTCCATCTGGAGATATATAGCTTCAAAGATGACCCACTTTTCAAAAAAAGCGTCGCATCAAAAAATAAAAATCTTCAATTTTTGTTAAATCTTATTTTTCAAACTGGAAATGAGTAGGGCATTTCCTCCTGATCATTTTTCTGTTTAGCACTTGTTGATAGCTTTACTGGTTCATGAGTTATAGCCGTTTTCCCGAGACGTGTCCAAAGTTTCCCCGCGGCGGCCGGTCGGTCGGTGGGCGGCGGGGGCAAGGCGGCGCCCAAAAGTGGGGTGTGCAAGATTGATCATAACTCGGCGGCCAGACAATATTTTTACAAACGGTCAACTACAAAGTTGTAGTTCTAGAAACAAGCTATCGATTGATTATAATTGTTGTGTGATTTTGTTTGAATGCAACGAGTAACACGTTTGTAAACTTGTCAAAGTTCTGTCATTTGTATACATCTGATTTTTGGCTAAAATCATTGCAAATTAACATCAATCGATAGCTTGTTTCTAGAACTACAACTTTGTAGTCGACCGTTTGTAAAAATATTGTCTGGCCGCCGAGTTATGATCAATCTTGCACACCCCACTTTTGGGCGCCGCCTTGCCCCCGCCGCCCACCGACCGACCGGCCGCCGCGGGGAAACTTTGGACACGTCTCGGGAAAACGGCTATAACTCATGAACCAGTAAAGCTATCAACAAGTGCTAAACAGAAAAATGATCAGGAGGAAATGCCCTACTCATTTCCAGTTTGAAAAATAAGATTTAACAAAAATTGAAGATTTTTATTTTTTGATGCGACGCTTTTTTTGAAAAGTGGGTCATCTTTGAAGCTATATATCTCCAGATGGACCTAAAGTTGGGAGTTGGTTTTATTATCATAATGTGCACAAAGACATGACAAATCGTATAAAAGAATAAAATCCATGTGTGGTAATACTTTTTTTCCGAGATAGGAAGACAAAACCAAAAAAGTGATGTCAAAAGTCACACTTCCAGATGGTTTCATGAGCTCAAAATATTTTAAAACACACTTTTTGTACCCTAAAACATATGTACAAAGTTTCAGAACAAAATCTGAAACTTTGAATTTTTTAGATTTTTTGACCCAAAAAGTTGTTTCGTTGATCCCAAATCTGGTAGGGGTATGGTACAAACTCTTTGGTAACATTTTTTGAAAGACCTCATCTGGGTACATGTTTGTGCCAAAAATCAGCCAGATCGGAGAAACTTTCGGCGCTAGTGCCAAGCCTCTTCACAAAAAGTTTCAGAATTACAGAAAGTGGGTCTTAAAAAGCAAGTTGAGATCTATCGATCCATATAATCAAAAGTAGAAACAAGAGGCTTACCCCGATGAGAAGATCCTGGAAAGTGTACCACTTGTTGACACGCGAGTTGGGCTCCATCTCGGCTTCACGGGTTCCGTAGAATGGCTGTTCACGGGTCTGGAACAACGAATTAGAACACTTTCCTTTTCGTTAACTCACTCTCAACTGATACAAAGACACTCCAACAGCCCACCAATCCATCTCAATGCCATAGGGTTCACGTCGGTGAATCTCTGCTGCCAAATGAGTCGCCGTGCCCACAATATCACACATCTTCTCGTTTCTCGACTTCAACTTCTTGCACAGCCCGAAATCGATAATCTTCAGCACACCCTCCCGAGTCAACATCATGTTCTCCGTCTTCAAATCGCGATGCACATAGAGCTTCTGGTGGAGGTACTCGACTGCAAGGACAATGGAGGCCGCGAAGAAGGTCACTTCGGCTTTGTTGAAGCCATGGGCGGTACGGGAGAGATGCGTGTGGAGGTCGCCGGCTTCACAGAACTCTAGGACGAGGTGGAGAGCGTCGTTCTCGATGAAACTTGCCATTAAGGAACAGATGAACGGGTGATGGATGACGTTGAGGATATGGAGCTCCGGGGTGTCAAATGCTCGGGTTCTCAAGTCTCGCTCGATGATCTTGATGGCACAGTACATATCATCATCGACGCGTTGAGCCAACTGAACAGTTCCGAATGCGCCAACTCCGATGACTGTGTGCAGACGGTAACTTTCCAGAGAGTCGATTCTTCGGGGTCGCGATTGAATGGCGGGCGTGGCGGGCGTGAATTGGTTCTGGGAGAGTGTGGGTCTCAAGCGGAAGCGTCGTTGGGTGTCTCTAGCGAGCACTTGTCCGTTTCGACGGACACTGAGGAAAGCTCCGGCTCCGTCTTCGTGGTTCTCTCCGAGACGCTTCTCCATAGACTGCTCCGGATCCGAGTAGGTTGTCTACAAGAGAAGAAACGTTAGAAATAAGACCTAGAAAGCAAGAAAACAAACCTGAAAATGAAGTGTTCCCTCCGGAATCAAGTTAACCACACGATGAGCGAAACTGGAGAACGTCGACTTTGCGTCATGCTCATCAAGCAACGCCTCCAACTGCATTGTTCCAATGGCGCACAACGATCGGCTGTCGGTGTGATAGACCTCAAAGTCCAATTGACGCGATTTGTGGAGTTGGACGGCTTCCTCGTCGCCAATCACCATTGTCTTCTTCTCGTTCCACACCACTGTCGCCACTTCTTTTCCGCCGACATGGAGCACTACGATGTAGTCGTTGAAGGTGGGATCGCGATGGATGGAGGGGCGTCGGAAGGCGTGTCGTGCGAACATTGACTTTTTCTTCTTGACCATTTGAGAGAGGTATTCGGATGCGTACCTTCCAATCCGTGGTTTTGTGTTCTTCGGGAGGCCCGATAGTCCTGTGACACGGATTTTGAGGAGTCCGGAGACCTGAACGGGGAGACTCCGCTTCTGAGAGTCCCTGGATCGACGGACACTGATGGGAGTCATAGGGCCTTGCGGTTGTCGGTTGGCACATTGAATCAACAACTCCAACTTCTCATTGAGCACCAGAATCGCTTGCTCTGTCTCACGGAGCACTTTCTCGTTGGGGGATTCCTCGCGGATCAGACTGTCCCTGACTTTCTTGGCGCCATGGCACAGGAGTTGGGTGTTGAGGATTTGCTGGCTGATGTTGGAGGAGGTTTGCGGCGAGAAGTTGTTGTTTTGCATGTGGAACAGTCGCATTTTCATCGATGAGATTTTGGACATTGAAATCTAAAGAAACACCTAGTTTTGGAGGAGCAAACAACGCTTATAGAACTCACATCAATCTGCTGCTTCATGGAGAGCAAATCGTACGGCTCCTTGCGATCGATCGACTTCTTACACCGCTCCACGATCATTTTCTCGCGACAAATCTCGTTCTGAACAAGACAAAACATCACTTTTCCTGTCTAGACTCCCCTTCCAACTCACCATAAGCTTGTCCATGGTTTGCACGATTAGAAACTGTCCGGGGCTGCTGCATGATCGTGTTGGCGATGAGGCGGAGGAGGCCGATGACGTGGACGCGTGCACTGATAGGATGCGGTGAGTGAGTTTTTGCATGCGTGAACGTGAACTCTGAAAATGGAGGGGTTACGTAAGAACTGCGTGAGAAAAGAGGGAAAAGAGATGGAGATCAAAACGAATATGGAATGGGGAATGGGAATGAGGGACTGGGAGCGAGGGAGAGAGAGAGAGAGGGGAAGGGGAGAGACGCAGAGAAACGAGAATGGGGCAGGTGACCAATGCGGTCTAGTGGGACAGTGGGACTGGGACACTGGGGGAGGAAAGACAGTCTGCAAGTGCGCTCTATTGAGAAGAGGGTAATAGATAACTCTAGAGTGCCTATCTTATTGACTTCCCTATGATTTGGGGCCGATAAACGTCTTTTGAGCAGGGCAAAGAATCATTATAGATTTTCTAATTTCTGTCCTTGACATTCCCGCTGTCCACTCTGCGTGATGTTAGGTGCCTCTAGCACGTGCTACAGTACCCTCGGACTGTTCTTTGAATCTTCAAATGAGTGTCCCAAGTCCGCTCGACCGGTCAAATCCTTGAGTAGCCAAACCTAATCGAATGATGTCTTTGAA
Organism: Caenorhabditis panamensis; assembly: GCA_900883565.2. NCBI lineage: Eukaryota > Metazoa > Nematoda > Chromadorea > Rhabditida > Rhabditidae > Caenorhabditis > Caenorhabditis panamensis. The sequence goes on from LR538276.1 coordinate 198,182, forward strand.
AGTGTTTTAGTATACAAATCCTCACGTACGCTTCGGGAATCACATCATTGGAATGCAGGGGGTCTTGGGACTCTTCAGGGATCTCTAGAAGAACAGGGAGTTGATCCTGGTTCCTTTCCAAAGTGTCTCTGACAATGAAGCTGGATTCCTTTACTTTCAGAGCACCTAGAACCACAGGATCAATGTTTTGTGGAGTCTAAAATCTAGCATCAAGTTCTTGGAGTCTAGATCATAGATTCAGGAGCCTTCTTCCTACTTTTCAAGCCTCCAGACACTCCTCCACACCATCAAACCAAATGATGTCAACCTTCCCTAAAAACTCCCGCAGACGACCTTCCAAACATCATTCGAATTCTCTTTTCCACTCTATTGTTGTTCTTCCTAATTGTTTTTCACTTCTTCTCTCGCTCCCACTTCAACTGTATGTTGTATGGCGCCAAATCGGATCAGTAAATTGAATTCCGAATCAGACAAAAACATCAGTATAAATAGACAGGGGCGGAACACTTTTTGATCCATTGTTTATTGTTACAGCAATGTCCAGGTTTGAAGGCAAGAGTGTTATTGTAACAGGTACTTTATCCTTGGCTCTTAGCTTCTAACATCAAGTTTTGTAGGTTCATCCAATGGAATCGGAAGATCTACTGCTCTCCAATTCGCCAAGGAAGGCGCCCAGGTCACCATTACCGGGAGGAACGTTCAGAAGCTTGAAGAAGTGAAGCAGGAGATTCTAAAACTTGGAAGAACTCTAAACGACGTAAATGTAGTAGTAGGAGACATCTGCGACACTTCCTGTCAAGTAGAGCTTCTTGAGTCAACGTTGAAGAAGTTCGGGAAGCTGGACATCCTCGTCAACAACGCTGGTGCCTCATTTACGGACCGTGAAGGGAAGTTTGGGATTCAAGGATCAATGGAGGCTTTCGATGAGAACATAAAGCTCAACCTGCGAAGTGTTGTAGAACTGATTCAAAAGTGTAGACCTCATTTGATTGCCACCAAAGGAGAGATAGTGAATGTATCCACCATTGCAGCGCTTCAGCAACCCGTAAGATCTCTCTATCTCTGTGTAATCAAGCTCCTATTTCAGTTCGTCTTCTACACCTACTACGGAGCCGCAAAAGCTGGTCTGGACCTCATTACTCGAGCCTTGGCTATAGAACTCATTGAACATGGAGTACGTGTCAACTCGGTTAGCCCTGGCCTCATAACCACTGGATTCCTAAATGCAGTGGGAATGGATCAAGCATCTTCTGAAAAGGCGCAAAACTACTATGGAAGTCACAGAGATTGTATCCCTGTTGGTCATCCTGGATCTCCTGAAGACGTAGCTCTCTTGATAGCCTTCCTCGCTGATCGCAAATCCTCTGGATTCATTCTAGGACAGTCGATTGTGATTGATGGGGGGACCTCGTTGATTTGTGGCATGGCGTCGCATGATATGAATAAGGTTTTGGGGTGATATTATTTGTATTAAGTTGAGAATAAAACGTTTTCTATGGTATGGTTACATTCACTACAGTTTTTGACACACTTTCAACAAAAACCGTGTCCAAGGGTGACAGACCACAACTTATAAAACCCCTTATAAACCCCTAAACTTGAAGCATTGATAGTTTACTAGTTACTTCAAAATGTCTAGATTCACTGGAAAAGTTGCTGTGATTACTGGTGAGTGAAAGGAAAGGAATTGTGCCCTTCCAATAGTTTTTTCTAGGCTCTTCTAATGGAATCGGTAGAGCCACAGCTCTCCTGTTTGCTCAGGAAGGGGCAAAGGTCACTATCACCGGGAGAAACGTTGCTAGACTCGAGGACACTAAACAACAACTTTTGGCAGCTGGAGTTCCAGAAAACCACATTCTCGCGGTTGCCACTGATTTGGCTACGGATGCTGGTCAAGATGACCTTATAAATTCCACTATCAAAAAGTTCGGGCGCCTGGATATCTTGGTTAATAACGCTGGAGCTGCGTTCAATGACGATCAAGGACAAGTTGGTGTCTCTCAAAACATCTCAGTCTATGATAAGAGTCTGCAAATCAACCTTCGAAGCGTAGTGACTCTTACACAGAAAGCCAAACCTCACTTGATCGAGGCAAACGGGGAAGTTGTGAATGTGTCGAGTATCGCTGCAGGACCGCAATCTTCACACAACTACATCTACTATGGAATGTCCAAAGCCGCCCTAGATCAGTTTACAAGAAGTGCTTCGATCGACTTGATTCAACACGGAGTTCGTGTGAACTCTGTGAGCCCTGGAGGAGTTCGTACTGGGTTTGGAGACGCTATGGGAATGCCGGATCAAATGATGGATAAGATGATTGCACATTTGGAAGCCCATAAAGAATGCCTCCCATCTCGAAAGATTGGACAACCTATGGATATCGCGTACATTATTGCTTTTCTGGCAGATCGCAAGCACTCTTCGTATATCATTGGCCAGTCGATTGTTGCTGATGGAGGATCAACATTGATAATGGGGATGAACACTCATGATATTCAAGATGTCTTGGGACAATAGTAACTTGTCCTTTTGTTGATTTTCTCTATAAACGATCAACATCACTTATCATCGCTATTTTCACTATCACTTTCATTTTTCTGCGACTCTGTCCTCAGTGTGGAGTCCACACTACGAAGTGCACAAACCACAGTCTAGAGTGTGACTTTTATCAGACATTCGAGTATATAAACCTATGCGAAAGAGAAAGTTATCATTTCACATTGAAACAAACAGTATGCTCCGATTCGCTAACAAAGTTGCTATCGTCACCGGTTCGTTTTTCCTTCACTTTTTCAATAGTTTTCTTTCATTTTCTGCTTCCTTCCAGGTTCCTCAAATGGAATCGGTAGAGGAACTGCTCTCTTGTTCGCCCAAGAAGGCGCCAAGGTCACTATCACCGGAAGAAACGTCGCTAGACTCGAGGAGACCAAACAGCAACTCTTGGCAGCTGGAGTTCCAGAAGATCATATTCTTGCAGTCCCTGCAGACTTGGCTACAGATGCAGGACAAGACGACCTGATCAACTCTACAATCAAGAAGTTTGGACGTCTGGATATCCTGGTAAACAACGCGGGAGCTGCATTCAATGACGAGCAGTTCAACACAGGGGTCTCTCAAGACATTTCGGTGTATGACAAAGTTCTTCAAATCAACCTGCGAAGCGTGGTTACCCTTACCCAGAAGGCCAAGCAGTATCTTATCGAAGCCAAAGGAGAAGTTGTGAATGTCTCGAGTATCGCTGCAGGACCACAAGCTGCTCACACTTACATGTACTATGGAATGTCCAAGGCCGCATTGGATCAGTTCACCAAAAGCGCAGCAATCGATCTGATTCCTCATGGAGTCCGTGTGAACTCTGTGAGCCCTGGATGTGTGTATACTGGGATTGGAGAAGCGATGGGAATGGGAGATGATGGGTTTACCAAGATGATAAAGTTCATGGAAAGCCGAAAGGAGTGCATCCCAACTGGCCAAGCTGCTCAACCCGTTGATATCGCCTATATCATTGCGTTTTTGGCGGATCGAAAGATGTCTTCGTATATCATTGGGCAGTCGATTGTTGCTGATGGAGGATCCTCGTTGATTATGGGAATGCAGGCTCATGATATGATGGATGTTTTGAAGGCGTGATAATGAGATTCTTGAATGTGTATAGATCGATAAATATGGATACTTTGAACTGTTTTATTGTTTTGAACTTTTCGAATACAGATGATTGTGATTCTGCACAATGATCTTGACATACAGACAATGAGGAACCTCTGATTCACTCTCTTCGTTGTTGTTGGTTCTTGGTCATTCTAATCCGTGACACGAATTTTGAGGAGTCCGGAGACCTGAACGGGGAGACTCCGCTTCTGAGAATCCCTAGATCGACGGACACTGATGGGAGTCACGGGGCCTTGCGGTTGTCGGTTGGCACATTGAATCAACAACTCCAACTTCTCATTGAGCACCAGAATCGCTTGCTCTGTCTCACGGAGCACTTTCTCGTTGGGCGACTCCTCGCGGATCAGACTGTCCCTGACTTACTTGGCACAGGAGTTGGGTGTTGAGGATTTGCTGGCTGATGTTGGAGGCGGTTTGCGGCGAGAAGTTGTTGTTTTGCATGTGGAACAGTCGCATTTTCATCGATTAACGAAACAATAAGTAGCACTTTTCAATGTCAATCACAAACCACGCTTGATATCAAACCGTGCGCGAATACACACACAAATCGGTCGAGACCTTGGCTACAAAACACGCATTCAGAATCGTTGTCAAACTACACACAGAACTATATAATGTTGGAGAGGATCTAGGCAGTACTAAAACATGTCCCGCTTCACCGGAAAAGTTGCTGTTGTTACTGGTAAGATCCCTGAATCCCATTCAAATTATAGCTATCTTTAAAAGGATCTTCCGATGGCATGGGTCGAGCGACCGCTGTTCTAATGGCTAGGGAAGGCGCGAAGGTGACCATTACTGGAAGAAGAATAGCTAAACTCGAGGAGACTAAAACCATGATCCTAGCCGCTGGAGCTCCAGAAGCCAATATCCTCGTAGTTGTCGCTGATCTGTCTTCTGAAGCCGGCCAAGACGACGTCATAAACTCTACTATCAAGAACTTTGGACGTATGGATATCCTGGTGAACTGTGCTGGAGGATTCTTCAATGACGAGCAAGGATTGGTGGGGATTGATCAAAGCGTCAAGATCCTAGATAGCTATATGCAAATCAACATGAGAACCGTGGTAACCTTGATCCAGAAGGCCAAACCGTATCTTATCGAGGCCAAAGGAGAGATCGTCAATGTCTCAAGCATCGGAGCAAGTACCCATGCGGTACATAGAGCTTATGTCCTTTATTATAGTAAATTTCGAATGTTCAGACCCCCGATTTTATGTACTACGCAATGTCAAAAGCCGCCTTGGACACTCTCACCCGTAGTTTGGCAATCGAACTGATTCCCCTTGGAATCCGTGTAAACGCTGTTAGCCCTGGATTCGTGAGAACCGGATTTGGAGAAGCTATGGGAATGACGAAGGAAATGGTCCAGAAGTACGAAACTTTCATGGAGTCCCACAAAGAATGCATTCCTTGCGGGAAGATGGGAGAATCGGAAGATATCGCCAATGTCATTGCGTTTTTGGCGGATCGAAAGGCATCTTTCTACATTCTTGGCCAATCTCTTATTGTAGATGGAGGATCCTCACTGCTCATGGGCATGAATGCTCATAACATGATGGATATGATGAAGTAACTTGTTAGATTAGAAACATAAAAACTTTCATTTCTTAAAATCCCATAATCTCTTTAATATTATGAGCATGAACACCCATCATCAAAGTTGTTCCTCCATCTGCTACAATTGTCTGGCCAATGATGTACTCTGATAGGTTTCTATCTGCCAGGAAGAGGATGAGATTTCCAATGTCTTCAGGGCGTCCGGCTTTTCCAATTGGAAGGCATTCACGGCGAGATTCGAAGAACTTCACAAACTTCTTATTCGCCTCTTCAGGGATTCCCATAGCGTCCGTGAATCCTGTAACTACTAATCCAGGGCTTACAGAGTTCACCCGGACTCCGTACTGAATGAGGTCAATTGCAATGTTTCTTGTGTACTGATCCAAAGCTGCCTTTGCCATTGAATAGTACAAAAAGTCCGGTTGAGCTTGAGGTCCCGCAGCAGTACTCGAGACATTCACCATGTCTCCTTTAGAGGTGATAAGATGGGGTTTTACTTTCTTGGTAATTTCCACAACGGCTTGAAGGTTGATTTGGATGTTTTTGTGGAAGGTGTCCATGGATTGATCTGCTCCGGTTTTACCGTGGGGATCTGGGATTGCAGCGCCAGCGTTGTTGATCTAAAAGTGATCATGTTCATTCAGTTGATCGTACGGGAACTTACAAAGATATCGATCCCTCCAAACTTTGCAACAGTGGAGTTGATGATATCATCTTGTCCTTGAGGAGTTGTGAGGTCCGCAACCACCATGTTCACTTTATCCTCTTCAATTCCAGCCTTCAGAATCTGCTCCTTGGTCTCCAGAAGTCGTTGGGAGTTTCTTCCAGTGATGGTTACATTGGCTCCTTCCTTGGCAAACATCACAGCAACAGTTTGACCGATTCCATTGGAAGATCCAGTGACGATGACGGTTTTTCTAGAGAATCGGGGCATTTTACAACAGATTCTGTTACTTTTTGAACAACGAAAGGCTCCCTTTATACCCTCCATGATCACAAGTGACCTCCGAGGAACTGTATAGAGTTGAGAGAGTACCAGCGGACAAATATGTGTCTCACTATGAGAAATTGGCCGCCTGACCACAAAAAGTTGTGTCGAATGAAGAGAGAAAAGAGGAATAGACAAGGAAAGAGTGAATTGTTCATTGAACCACAAATACAGCAAATAATAGAGGTCTAGAACCTCTTCACATCCCCAAAATCTTCATCATGTCATGAGTCTGCATTCCCATCACCAAGTTTGATCCTCCATCAGCGACAATTGACTGGCCAATGATGTACGAAGAGAGTTTGCGATCCGCCAGGAACAAAATGATGTTGGCAATGTCTTCGGGACGACCGGCGACTCCAGCTGGGATGCATTCTTTGTGATTTGCTAGGAAGTCGTAGAACTGAAAGGAATGTTGTAAAGATATAGAACTCAAAACTCAAAAGCCTTACCTTGTTCGACGCTTCAGTTGGAAGTCCAATAGCATTGATGAATCCTGTAGCCACTACTCCAGGGCTCACAGAATTGACTCTTACTCCATGCTGAATGAGATCAATCGCTGTACTTCTGGTGTACTGATCCAAAGCGGCCTTGGCAATCGCATAGTAGACAAACTCCGGTTGAGCTTGAGGTCCTGCCACGATACTCGACACGTTTAAAATCTCCCCTTTAGAGGCTATAAGGTAGGGCTTCACCTTCTTGGTCATTTCCACAACGGTTTGCAGATTGGTCTGTAGGGTTTTGTGATAGGTGTCCATGGATTGATCAGTTCCAGTTTTCCCATGCGAGTCTGGGATTGCAGCGCCGGCGTTGTTAACCAAAACATGAATAGCACCAAACTTGGCAACAGTAGAGTTGATGATCTCATCTTGTCCTTGGGGAGTTGTGAGGTCCGCAACGACAGAATTCACCTGTTTCTCCGAGACTCCAGCCTTCAGAATCTGCTGTTTGGTCTCTAAAAGTCGTTCGGAGTTTCTTCCGGTGATGGTAACATTGGCTCCATCCAAGGCAAAAAGGAGAGCTGCAGATCTTCCGATACCGTTGGAAGATCCAGTGACGATTACAGTTTTTCCAGAGAATCGGGGCATAGTAGAAGAAGAGGACCTTTTGCTTTTAGAACAACGAAATGGCATGGTACTAAGAACTCCAAATTTCCTTTTTATATACCCTCCGTTCTTTGTAAACACAGGTCATTGAGACTACGTTGAGCACAAAAAGACACAGCGGATACTGGGTAAACACTAGGCAAACGTGAGAGAGCGATAGACAAGGAAACTGTGGTTCAACAGAAAAGTAGGAGGGGAAGACACAAATGGTTACAATTCAGCAGAAAAGTGACCACAAAATGGGGAAAAGAGACAGAGAAAGATATCTGTGACTTCATTCATTCATTTTATTACAATCCCAAAACCTTCGTCAAATCCTGCGCCTGCATTCCCATCACCAAAGTGCTTCCTCCATCAGCAACAATCGACTGGCCTATGATATACGAAGAGAGTTTGCGATCCGCCAGGAACAAGATAACATTTGCAATGTCCTCCGGTCTTCCAGCAAGTCCCGCGGGGATACACTCTTTGTGGCTCGTCATGTAGTCATAGAACTTTTGTGCAGATCCATCAGGCATTCCCATTGCATCGAAGAACCCTGTGGCGATGACTCCAGGGCTCACAGAGTTGACTCTAACTCCGTGTTGAATGAGGTCGATCGCCGAACTTCTTGTGTATTGATCCAAGGCGGCTTTTGCTATCGCATAGTAGGGAAAGTCCGGTTGAGCTTGAGGTCCAGCAACAATACTCGAGACGTTTACAATCTCTCCTTTGGAGGCTATCAGGTAGGGCTTGACCTTCTTTGTCATTTCCACAACGGTTTGGAGGTTGGTCTGCAGGGTTTTGTGATAGGTGTCCATGGATTGATCCGTTCCTGTGTTTCCTTGGGGGTCGAGGATTGCAGCACCGGCGTTGTTGACCTAAAAGTTATCCCGGATATGGATCTAGTGTCACTAGCTTACCAAGACATCAATCCCTCCAAACTTTGCCACAGTTGAGTTGATGATCTCATCTTGCCCCTCTGGAGTTGTGAGGTCCGCAACCACCATATTCACCTTCTCCTCCTCAACTCCAGCTTTCAGAATCTGCTTCTTGGTCTCCAGAAGTCGTTGGGAGTTTCTTCCGGTAATGGTAACATTGGCTCCTTCTTGGGCAAAGAGGAGAGCTGCAGATCTACCAATACCGTTGGAAGATCCAGTGACAATCACGGTTTTTCCAGAGAAGCGGGGCATTGTAGAAGAGAGTTGGACTGAATTGACAATAAGAATGACGGAAAGAGAGAAAGAGAATGAAATTTGATTCTCTGTGAAGTACAGGGAAAGTTTGAAACGAAACGTTTTTTTGTCTAATCCGATTGAAAAGTCAACATACTGGTTGGCAATGTACAAATAGACTACTAGAACTACATGTCAAACTTTATGTTTTATGAAAAGAGAAGACTTCAATTCGTAACACTAGCAGAAACGAAAATCCGATCCGTCCCAGTTTCCCTGCTTATTTTGAGCATCTTAGCAAGGTCTCTCTGCACATTGGTATCGTAAATCAACAGGATATAAGGCAATGATAAGGTCATCTGAAAGAGACATAGATTTAGTTGCACTCCTTGGAATCTACCATATCCGACGCTGTAACCATTAGCACGTTATTGAGGGTTTTGAAGAATTGCGGCATAAAGTTGAAAAAGCCATCTATTACTGTTACAGTGCTATAGAGCAAGATTCCGGCGTATACAAAACAGTATGTTAGGGCGATTTTAGTAAGTTTTTTCCCGATTCCTTGATCGGAAAGGCTCAACCCTCAAAAAACGCATTACTGAAAAGATGCATGGCCCAGATCACTTACTTTCAAAAGTCCCCTTTACCAGAAACGATGTATAAAGCCCTACAACAAACAGACAAACAAAATAGATCATGGAAAACACTGCAATACTAATTCTCAACTTGTACAACCCTTTGATAGAATAAGAAGATGTCAAGGTTCCATTGTCAATGAAGTTTTTCACTGGGTTTGTGTCATCTAGGAGCGATGGTAGATAGCTGTAGAATCCACAGAGGATAGCAAAGATTGGGTAGAAGCTAGACCACAGTTTTTCGTATCTCTGATGCATAACGACCGATGTTATTCTATGCGCACTTAGCGCGATGGCTGTGACAAATTGCAGGTGCATGAAGTAGTTTGCGAGGTATTTTGTGAAGGTTAGAATTCCAGGAAGTAAGTATTCCAGAGATTTGAGAAAGTGCACTCCAACAGGATCACTTCCAATGCGAAGGGAGATCCAGGTGTTTAGGTAGCACAAGATGTTCTATAAATAGAGAAGGTGGTGAAGAATCCTTGAGAAAAACTTACGGCTAGAAGATCCAACTGCACTAAACGATAAAAAGAGCTAGTATAGTTTTTGGAGCATTTTGAGCATCCGGAAGCTCCTAGGAAGAACAAGAAGAAGATCATTAGGATAAAAGAAGGCAGCCCATAGGTGAGTTGGACGATGGTGAAGATCTTGGTGGTAAGACTAGAAGGTATGCCTTCCATGGAGGTGATGAGGAGGTCAGAGGCGTTCATGATGAAGCTTGGAAAGTTTCGTAAAGACTCGATTGGCCAAACGTGAAAGGAAAGGGAAAGCCCAGAAACAGGTGAAAAACTTGTTGACTCATGGAGAATGCATATTCAAATTAACATATGAGATCCGATCGTGATTTCCGAGATAAGCTCTATCATCCTTGCTTGTCTTACATCTTGCATCTTGAAACCTGGACTCTAACATTTTCAGATTCACAAAGACAAAGAACAGGAACAGAATTGAAAGTGGTGAATCTACAGGTGTGCGCCCCGTACCCTGAAGGCGCCCTATCCTCCAAAGGCGCCCTAAACCCCAAAAGCGCCCCTGCGCCCTACCCTTAAGGCGTCCCTGTGCCCTGAACCCTAAAGGCGCCCTTGTGCCCTAATCCCCAAAAGCGCCCCTGCGCCCTGAACCCTAAAGGCGCCCCTGCGCCCTGAACCCTAAAGGCGCCTCTGCGCCCTACCCAAAAGGCGCCCCTTCGCCCTGAACCCCAATGGCGCCCCAGCGCCCTGAACCCTAATTGCGCCCTTTGCCCTTATCCCTAATGGAGCCCCTTCGCCCTACCCTAAAGGCGCCCCAGCGCCCTAAACCCCCAAGGGGGCCCAGCACCCTAAGCCCTAAGGGGGTCCAGCGCCCTAAGGCGCCCCTGCGCCCTACCCTAAAAGCGCCCCTGCGCCCTAAACCCCCAAAAGCGGCTTTCCCACTGAGCCACTCTCAACGAGTGGCCCCGTGGCGCCTGTCCACTGAGCCACTCTAAACGAGTGACCCCGTGGCGCCTGTCCACTGAGCCACTCTAAACGAGTGACCCCGTGGCGCCTGTCCCACTGAGCCACACTTTCCGAGTGACCCCGTGGCGCCTGTCCCACTGAGCCACACTTTCCGAGTGACCCTGTGGCGCCTGTCCACTGAGCCACTCTAAACGAGTGACCCCGTGGCGCCTGTCCCACTGAGCCACTCTAAACGAGTGACCCCGTGGTGCCTATCCCACTGGGTCGCTCTACCCGAGTGACCCAGTGGGTAATTGAACCGGCCATTGCTGGTTCCTCTGGACTATATCTACTCCTAGTGTACGGACATCTCGCGAGTTCCGACAATAGACGTGGTTTGTGTGGGGGGGGAGGCGGGGCACACTGTTTATGTGTGTGCCTGACCCCGCGCACCGAAACATCGCCGTCCTGCCTTGCGTCGGGTGCGCGCGCGGTTTATATTAGGAGACACGCCGCTAGGTCGGTTTAATTACCCAATTTGAGGTGCGTCCCGTGCTCTAACCCGACGAAAGTTGGCGTTCGTCATAAATTTTGAAAGGTCTCCTTCAGGGGAGACAGCAAAACTTGAAATTATTGAAAAAGGTTCATCCGTCGTTGAGATACGGTCAATCTAAGATTTCAGATTCGCAAAGACAAAGAACAGAGGAATTGAATCATGTCTAACTGGAGGGTATTGCTGAACAAGGAAGTTATGAATCCCCTGGTTCCGAATGTGATGTGCAAAGTGTGTTCTAGACCCACGCAAAGATCCCAAATCTGGATTCCAGATGTTTCCACTCACCCAGACACTCATTTTCAGGTTTGTTTTCTTCTAGTTTTGTTTGACTCACGGCTTCATTTACAGCCTGTTTCATAACACGATTCGCTGTTTTTCCCAGCTCTCTTTCAGATTCCCAGACGCTGCTCACAACTCTTCTTGAACTGACCTGGTCTGGTTCTGACTTTCATCTCTTGGTTCACACAGTTCAAACAGTGCACGCAATAATCCGATTCCCAAGATTCTATTTCATTTTCTGTACCCATTCCCTAGGTTCATGTTCTGTCTTTTTCTGGGTAAGCCCTTGTTCCGGTTCTAGGTCTAGACATTCGACGCTTTCTCATGGACTTTCGAACTTCAAATTCCTAATTTGAAATCTCCTGGATGTATTCTTGGATCTGACATCACTATGCTCCATCACCATTGACTTCATCACCTCTAACCCACTTGTGCTGTGATCCTTCCAGTCCAGTTTAGTTCCTTCTAAAGATCACTGTGCTTTCATGATTCATTCGGCGAATCCCAACTTCAATTAGCAATTACCTAGAGCCCTGTTTAGCCCAGCTATACGAAATTACACATGGTGTAACCTGTCATTGCTCATCCGCAGAGACACGTTCCAACGTCAAATCCATTGTGGGCTCATTAGTGAAAAGGGGGCGGAGCTTGGAATGAGTCTTCCTCAGCTTCAGTGTTAACGAAAGTGGTGTTTTCTTTTCTAGAATTCTCTAGGCTTTCTCTCATGATTCACTCTTTATAATCTTCTAATCCTTTCAATTCCAGATGTCCCAAAATCTAACCTCTGCCTCCGCTGAAATCACCGTGTCTCCTGACTCTACAACCTTCACCATAACCATCATCCAAGTGATCTATGGCCTCCCATCTTTCATTTTCCTCATCTTCTTCTTCATTTTCCTTGGACTCGGAAAGAACTACTCTGGATCCTTCTACCGTATGGTGCAATTTGACCTACTTACTGTAAGACCCCACCAAACTTCTCCTAATCTGACATATTTTTGTTTCAGAACATCGCTACCTACGCCAATACCTGGATTGCAATCCGATTGCTCAAGTACCCATCCGGAATCATGTTCCTAAAGGGGTTGGAGTCTATTTTCCCGGGTATTCTAACATGGTCTGTCTACCTAACCGGATGGTTCATGCACATGCAGTTCCTCTCCGCTGCAGCCCTAAGCTTTCATAGAATCACCTCGGTGATCTGGCATCACAGCTATGAAAGAGTCTGGTCCCGCTACTACCCCCTATTCGGCCTCCTTGTCTGCATCTATAGCACCCTTTGCGAAGCGATCCTACCCGGAAAAACCATTTACTACAGTATCGTCGATGGAGTGCTTACACAGTCCAGAGACGCAGCACGTGGCGGCCAGGCGATGGGTCTAATTGCGTATTTTTCCGTCTTCTATTTCTTGTTACTGGCCACGGTAAACAGTTGTACTGCGTATTTTGTCGCAAGGAAATTCAAGGGTAAGGTTTGGACTCTTGATTCTGGGCCTGCACCTAACTGTAACTGTCCTTTTCAGCCGCAAACATGTCCGATCGTGGAGTAGGTCGAAAACTCACAAAGATCGCGATTACCTACTGCTTCATCTCCATTGGAATCATCTTCTGGACAGTCACTACACTTCTCAATGCAAGATTTCAACTCGTCAAGTCTCTCTTTGCTATTAGTCTAACCCTCCTGTCCTTTGTTTCTGACCTGATGACCCTAGCCCTTCCATACATCTTGTTCCTGTACGATACCAATGTGAAAAACGATTTGTGTATTGGAAAAAACAAGCACAAGGTCTCCTCTGTTGTGGTGTCAATCGGACCGACGTCGAAGAGTCTTGGGACTACTTCTTAAGTGTTTTGGTTTTGGATTCGTAATGTTCTTTTTCTGTGTGTAAATACATGAATATTTGGTCTAAACTCTTGATCTCAATCTCTTAGACAGGGTCCTTAGAGAGTATACCAGGAAATGGCGTGAAGGGGGATGATCTTGTTAATACTAAAACTGGATCCCAGGAGTCTTGGTTTAGTTCCAGGACCTTTAAGGACCTGCTGAATCTTCTAGCGTCTTTTCAGGTTTTTCTGAATGTCAACAGGTGCAAATTCCTGAATCCTGAGTCTCGAAATCCTGACTATGAGAGCAAAGACTGCCTGTGTGTCCGTATGTCTTCGAGAAGCGTTTTCTCAGAGATGACTAGACCGCTTGAGCCCATTTTTTGCAGAGTGGTTCTGTTTACTGACCGGAAGATGTATATTCAATATCTAAGAGATTGAATGAAAATGAGCTCTTCTGGAGCACATTTTCTGATCCCAGCAGTGTTTTGTCGGCCGCCGGCGTCAGTGTGTCGGAAAGTTGCAAGACCAACGGTGGCGCAGGCGGTAACGCGACTGCCATTGAGTCTTGCTCTCCCGGGTTCGAACCCCCTTGCTCAAAAACTCTTTTGCTTTTCTCGGAAATGAAAACAAAGGTGTAGGTACCTAAACAAAACCTGATCACACACTTTTCAGTCTAAACAAAAACTCAAGTGATCAAAAATTCCTTCGTATTCTCAAATGTGATTGCCATTTTGCGCCCGTTATAACCTGCAATTTTGTTTCGCCGCTTCTAGGCCAGCCTAACACCTCTCCTTCTATGTACGTGCCAGCCTCAACTTCCTCTGCTCCATCTCCATGTCGAATGCTACACAAATCAACTCAACTGGAGAGTATGGCAGTGATATTGTTACCTATTCAATGGAGACTGTGGTGGCTACTACTGCTAATAAGGTGATCGCTATTGTGCAGATGGTTTATGGAATACCAAGTTTTCTGCTTATCATTGCCTTTTTCTTTATGTTGGGTTTGGGGAAGGATTATCAGAACTCGTTTTATCGATTGGTACAGCTGGATCTTCTCACAAACATGCTTTGCTACTTCAACAATTGGCTTGACCTACGTCTCCCTAAACACCCAACCGGCATCGCTATTCAAAAGTCTATAGAATCCACTATTCCCGGTCTTCTAACCTGGTCAGCTTGCTTTGCCAACCTCTTCCTCCACATGCAATTCCTCTCATCGGTGTCTTTGAACATTCACCGTATCACTTCTGTGGTGTTTTTCCACCAGTATGAAAAGATCTGGTCCCGATGGTATCCTCTATACTGGATTGTGTCTATTGTCTACTCTTTCGGGCTAAGTTGGCCTAACAGAAACGCCATCGAGATTCGGATTGAGAATGGGATCTTTGTCAACGTCTGGAATTGGTTGTATCTTGGAGATTTGGTGTTCCTCAATGCGGTTTGCTCCATTGTATACTTCATTTTGATCCTTGGAATCGGTTTGGTTACGGCGTTTCTTGTTTCAAGGAAAGTTCGCTCTGTAAACAATGACGATCGTGGGTTGAACAAGAAGCTTACCAAAATCGCCTTGACCTATTGTGTTTTGTACATGGGAACCTTGTTCTTTAGTGTTATCACTGCAATCGAAACGTTCTTCCCTTTTCTTCCCAAGGTTTTCATGACTTATCGCACGGATATTCTCTCATTTGCTAATGATATGGTACACATGATGTTGACAACATAGATTCTCATTTTATTCAAATTTCAGGTCACCCTCTCTCTTCCTTTTATACTTTTGGTTTACGACGCCAATATCCGCCGGCAAATGATGAAGATCATTTCTAGGGAGAATGGAACAGGGACTTCTAATGTTTTTGTCTCTTCTACTACTTCCAATCCAAGATAAACCTTTTCTATGACAAATCAGGAAATGTCTTGTCTAGCTGTCTAGCTGGGGTCTAAAGGGACAGGTGCAGAACTGCTAATGACTAACTTGAACTTAAAGACACGAAAAACAACGCAAAAAGCATTTCCCCTGAGCTACAAAACACGTGCTTCTGATCTGATTGGCGGTTTAGTTTCTTTAGACGAGACACAGCAAGGGCTAGAGCTTTCACTTCAAATGTCCTCCAACACCTTCTCTCTATCCCTGGAAGAAACTTTCCCGAATGGCGGAACCAAAGTGATCGCCCTAATCCAATTGCTCTATGGAATCCCTAGTTTTATACTTATGATTGTTTTCTTTTTCGTGTTGGGGTGCTCGAAGAACTATCAAAACTCGTTTTATCGTTTGGTACAGTTGGATCTTCTTACTAACATTCTCTGCTACTTCAACACCTGGTTCGCAATGCGGTTAGAAAAACAAGCAACAGGGGTGCAACTCTTGAAGCTCATAGAGTCGGTGCTTCCTGGGTCTTTGAATTTGTTCAAGTTCGGCATCAATTTCTTCCTACACATGCAATTTTGCTCTTCTGTGGCCTTGAATTTGCATCGGATTTCTTCAGCGGTGTTTTATTCGAGTTATGAGAAGGTTTGTTTTGGGGTAATCTGATATTAGTGGTAATTAGGTTAGTGACATAAAAGAGCTGTTGAAGTGGATAGAAAAGAAAAACACAGGAAGAGAACAAAGTTCATGAGAGTAATTGCGTTTTCTATGTAGGTGAGGAGGTCTAGTTGATCTTATTGAGATTAGGAATGTTCACTAAGGAAGTTCGTTTTTCCATTTTTTTAACGTTAATAGATAAAATTTGACACACTGATAACTAATCTGTATATAAATTTTGCAAGGGACGCTTCCTAAAATCACTTTTGGGCGTTCAAAGTCTCAAAAACGCCCAAATTCCGATGTTCGAGGACTTATTTGAAAGGGTTCCCGAGGGTTTTCAGACGATCTAAATAGTGTTTTGAATAGATCCCAACGTCTTTTATCAAACCTGATAAGAGTTTGAAAATTTTCGAAAAAATTTTTTTTTCAAATTTTTTCTAGCCTTGAAAAAAAATTTTTCTGAAATTTTTTTTTGAAAATTTTTTCTTCAGAATTTTTTTTTAAGTTTTCAAACAGGCTATATTAGATTTTTAAAACCCAAAAGTGCTGTTAGAAAGCGTTTTCAGCAAAAAAAGTTTCCAGTTCTGAAATCCCTTTTGGGCGCTCAAAGTCTCGAAAACGCCTAAATTCTGATGTTTGAGGGCTCATTTGAAGGGGTTCCCGGGGGTTTCCAGACGATCCAAATAGTGTTTTGAATAGATCTAAACGTCTTTTATCAAACCTGATAAGAGTTTGAAAAATTTCGGGAGAAAATTTTTTCACATTTTTTCAGTCCTTGAAAATTTTTTTTGAAATTTTTTTTTTGAAATTTTTTTCTTCAGAATTTCGAAAAAATGGGTTTTCAAACAAACTATTTCAGAGCATTTTTTGGCAAAAAAAAGTTTCCAGTTCTGGTCCCGGTTCTACCCAATCTACGGCATTCTCTCCGTCATCTACAGCACCTCCCCATCCTTCCTTGTCACAGGGACATCCATCAAAGTTGGGATTATCAATGGAACCCTAACAGCCACTTATAACCTGGATGCAATAGACAACACTATTTACCAGACTGCTGTTTTAACAGTCATCTATTTTGTATTGATATTAGGGATTGGTCTGGTTACAGCGGTTTTGGTGTCAAGGACTGTGAAGAGTAGGTTATCATTTTGATCAATTGATCAATCATTTTCAGCCTATAACAATGATGATCGAGGCCTTAGCAAGAAGCTAACTAGAATCGCCCTAACCTATTGTTTTCTGTACACCGGTATTCTTCTCTGGACCCTAGTCACCACTTTGAACTCCCTGTTTCAATTCTTTTCGGTTACAATGATACTTGTGAACTCGGATCTAATGGTTTTTGCGTCGGATATGGTAAGCCAAAAAATAGGACTACTGTTCAAAGAGTAGAAAGTTCAGATGACATTGGCACTTCCCTACATCCTCCTAGTTTATGATGCAAATGTGAGAAGAGATGTTTTGACAATTTGCGGAAGAGGCGGTGATAATAGCGGGACTCAAGTTTTTGTATCTTCAAGCTCGTATAATCAAAGGATATGATTGTTTATTGTTGAATAAAAAAGTGTAACCAGAGCTTATCTCTTCACACAAACATCGTTTTCATAAAGTTGAAATCGAGGTGCTGTAGCACTAGCACAGCTTTGCTCAACCCAGACATAAATGTTAGCTCGCCATTCCTCAGCTAATTACCACTCTTCCATTTGGTTCGAGCTTTCCTTGCCACTCAACTTCCCATTCCCTACTCCTTCCTTTCTGATGATTCCCTCGGGAACAGTGTCCATGGAGATTGCCTCTTCTAGTACTTATACAAAAGTGATAACTATTGTTCAATTGGTTTATGGAATCCCTTCTGTAATGGTTATGACCTTTTTGCTGTTCTTCTTGGGATTTGGGAAGAGTTATAAGAACTCGTTTTATCGATTGGTTCAGATGGATCTTCTTACTGTACGTAAGGTGACTTTAGAGGGCTGTAACTCATAAAGGAAGCTAGCTATGAAAAATTTGTCAACTGCAAAAATGATCCTTATACTTTTTTCTATAACTTTGTAGTTGACACTATTCATCCTCCTCTTTTTCTTCTCAAGATACAGGGCAATCTTTCTTCCAGAACATCCTCTGCTACACCAACACCTGGCTAGCAGTCCGTGCCGCAAAGCACCCAACAGGCATCACAATCCTCAAAACCATTGAAACCACAATTCCCGGTTCTCTAACTTTCATAATCCATCTTGTACCATTCTTCATGCACATGCAATTCCTTTCCGCCGCTGCTCTCAACATTCATCGTATCACCTCTGTGGTCTACTTCACTAATCATGACAAAAACTGGTCTCGGTTCTACCCACTATTCGGGATGTGTTGTGTGGTTTATAGCAGTCTCCCTGTGCTTTTGATGCCCGGTAGAATGTATGAAATCAAAGTTATCAATGGTATTTTGCTATCTGATTGGTACTTGGAAGTGATGGATAGGTCACTCTTTCAAGCCGCTGTGTTTTCCTTGGTCTACTTTATTCTATTGTTTGTCATAGGGGTCTCAACATATTTTATAGTGTCTAGAAAGATCAAAAGCATCACCCCGGACGACCGAGGAATCAGCAAGAAGCTCACTAGAATCGCTGTGACCTATTGCGCAATATACACGGGAGTCCTGTTGTGGTGTATAGTTGGCGCTATACATGAAGTGTCTCGGTTTCTTCCGGATTTTCTTATTGAAATACAATCAGATTTACTCATGTTCTCCTCTGATATGGTTTGTATCATTATCACTGATCATTAGCTACCCAAAATCCAAACTTTTTCAACTTCCAGATCACCTTGTCTCTTCCCTACGTCCTTCTTATCAATGATGCCAATATCCATAGAGATTTGAAGGCTGTTTTTTGCAAGCCAACAAGCCAAATTACTCCGATTCTTCCGTCGAGTTTGGCTTGATTTTGGGGTCCACTTGGATCAAGTGGTGATCTTCAAAAATGCCATGAGCACCATCATGCAAAACGTAATTATAAGGTTATGGGTGTGCAAGATGCATACATAGAATTCACAGAATTTCACGCATTTCACTAGTTCTTCTGCACTGCTAAACTCAGTTGTTACCATTTGTGTGATGCTCCCCTCTGGCACCTTCCTTGTTGGCTCTAACCCCACCACTACTACTGATAAAGTGATCACGATTGTTCAATTGGTTTATGGAATCCCTTCTGTGATGGTTATGACCTTTTTGTTGTTCTTTTTGGGTTTTGGGAAGAGTTATAAGAACTCGTTTTATCGTCTGGTGCAGATGGATCTTCTTACGGTACGTAAGGTGACTTTAGAGGGCTATAACTCAAAAAGGAAGCTAGCTAGCAAAAAGTTGTCAACTACAAACATGATTCTCATACTGTTTCCTATAACTTTGTAGTTGACACTATTCATCCTCCTTTCTTTCTTCTCAAGATACAAGGCAATCTTTCTTCCAGAACCTCCTCTGCTACCTAAACTCCTGGCTAATCCTCCGAATCCAACAACACCCATCCGGAGTCAAATTCCTCATAACCCTCGAGAAAATCTTTCCGGGATTGCTAACTCTTCAAGTCACCCTTTTGATCTTCTTCATGCACATGCAATTCCTCTCTGCCGCTGCTCTAAACATCCATCGTATCACTTCTGTGGTGTTTATAACTAGTTATGACAAGTACTGGTCTAGATGGTACCCTCTATTTGGAGTATTTTGCATTGGTTATAGTAGCCTGCCAATTCTCTCAGTTACTGGGAGACCTTTTGATGTGAAAGTTGTTAATGACAGTGTCATTGGGTCCTGGTACCAGGAGGTTATAGAAGTTACCTTGGTGCAAACTGCAATCTTCGTTTTGCTCTATTTCGTGGCTCTATTGGTCATAGGAGTTTCCACGTATGTTATGGTGTCTAGGAAGATCAAAAGTGAGTTAGTTTTAGAGTTTTTCAAAGATTGCAGTAGCTTTGTTTTCCAGCCTTTACGGACAATGACCGCGGAGTAAGCAAAAAGCTAACCAAGATCGCCATGACCTACTGTTCAATCTACATTGGAATCTTGTTGTGGTGCATTCTTGGCGCCCTGAATGAAGTGTTACACTTTCTCCCAGACTTTATCTACCCGATTAGAGGCTATTTGCTGATGTTTGCATCGGATTTGGTAACCAGAAAGATCGTAGCTATAGAAAATAATGAAGTTCAGATAACCCTCGCCCTACCTTGGATCCTGTTGCTAAATGATACAAATGTTCAACGAGATTTGAAGAGTTTTCTTTGGACTCCGATGGAAGTGGATCCGGGGATGGTGTCTGCGAGTATTACATAGTATTCAAAATGATACAATCCCAGTTCCTTGTTTTCGGAAATCTGACACAGAACAGTAATGTTATTGTGCATTCAGGATAACAAAAAACATGTTTTCAACATTGAAAAAACAATTTTGAATATGATATTCAATTGTAACAATACAATACAGGACCATAACACACTCCTACATTTCCTGTTTTCGGTTCACCACCCCGTGAATAAAAAGGCTCCTCATGAATGGGAAAATAGCATTTTTCAAAATGAACTGTTTCTTCTTGCTGGTTGCCGTCATTTTCTGTTTCCAATATGGAATTAATGCAATGGTGAGTGGAAGATCAGTATTTCAGTAAGATACTCCAGTTTGCAGCCTACCGGTCTTGAATTGTTTGAAGATCGGATTCGCGAAGCTACCGCTACCGCTTCTTCGATTGCATTCACGGTCGAAACTCACGAACTTGTAAATTTGAATAACACTGAAGGCATCAATATACTGGGTCATACTATTGAAAGCAATTTTAAGATTTTTGTCTAAAGTCGCTCTGGAAATAAAAGCAATGTTAACCAACAAGTTATTTTCCGATCTATCCCATACTTTATCAAGAGACCGAGTTAAAATTTCGAACTCTCTTTCCAAAGTTATAACGACAAACATATTATCTTATACTTATCAGCCACCCTGTAGGAATAGAGTTCGAAAACTCATCCATCATGAAGATCAACACCAAAACCAAAACCATAGCTCCAAAATGCCGCGGGACACCTTCCCTAGGGTACAAGCCACATTTCCTAACGCTCACCTTGTAATTAGACCCTCTAGAGCCATCAGAACACATTCACACCATCCAATGCCACCTACCGGCATCTTCCTTGTTGGCTCTAACCCCACCACTACTACTGATAAAGTGATCACGATTGTTCAATTGGTTTATGGAATCCCTTCTGTGATGGTTATGATCTTTTTGTTGTTCTTCTTGGGATTCGGGAAGAGTTATAAGAACTCGTTTTATCGACTGGTTCAGTTGGATCTTCTTACTGTAAGTTCTCTGGGAGGATGGTCCCCTGATCCAGTTGAATCTTCCAGAACATCCTTTGCTACCTGAACACTTGGCTAGCCCTCCGAATCTCTTCAACTGGACCCGCTGGCATAACACTCTTGACAACGATTCAAACCACCTTTCCTGGACTCCTAGACTTCTCTTCAATGCTTATCACGTTTTTCATGCATATGCAATTCCTAACCGCCACAGCTCTGAACATTCACCGTATCACCTCTGTGGTCTATATCACCAGTTATGACAAGTACTGGTCTAGATGGTACCCAGTAGTTGGGTTGGTTTGTGTTGTTTACAGTGGGATTCCTGTTTTCACAGTTAATGGGAGAAGTTATGAGTATGACGTTGTCAATGGGAGTTTGGTGGATTACTGGTATTCCGATGTGATAGAGAGGTCGCTCTTTCAAACGGCTGTTTTCTCTGCAGTGTACTTTGTACTCCTTCTTTTTATAAGTATTTCCACTTATATCATAGTGTCAAGAAAGATCAAGACCTTCACTGACAACGATCGTGGGATTATCAAGAAGCTGACAAAAATCTCCTTGATCTACTGCTCAATCTACACTGGCATCTTGTTCTGGTCAATTCTCGAGACAATCAACAATTCTATAGGATTCGCCCCAGATTTCATATTCCGGATACACTCGGAACTTTTGATGTTTTTGTCGGATTTGGTAACCTTGGCGCTTCCCTATATTCTATTGCTAAATGATAGGAATATTCGGAGGGATTTGAAGGGTTTTTGTAGAACTCCAACTGGTGTAGGACCGAGGGTTGTGTCTGTTACATAGCTGATTATAATGAAGTTTTCATTTGTCTTGTTCTTCTTTGAAAATGATATCAAAAAGATGTCAAAAAAGAGTTTCAAACTAGATTCAAAGACACAAAAAGAAGAGATGATGTCTGGCTTTCTGAACTCCGTTTTCCGCATAGACGCGTGACAACCTAACCTGCAATTAGCCTCCTCTAGTCATCAGAGAGAATGAAGTTCTGGACTCCATTCATCATCAGTTATCATGCCTACTACCTCCACGCTAACTGTCCCATTGGAAAACCCAATCCCAAGTCCCCTCTTATCAGTGATAACAGTGATCCAATTGGTTTATGGGATCCCTTCTGTCCTTTTGATGGTGTTTTTCTTATTCTTCTTAGGATTCTCAAAGAACTACACTCATTCATTTTATCGTCTAGTTCAGATGGATCTTTTCATTGTAAGAAATAGAACAAGGCCTCCCTTTTCAATGGTTCAAATTCAGAACATCTTCTGCTATTTGAACACCTGGTTTGCCCTGCGTCTTGACAAGCATTCGACTGGAATCTGGATTCTGAAATCTATAGAAATAATGCTGCCAGGATTGCTAGACTGGTCAACGATTCTAATGGGGTTCTTCATGCACATGCAGTTTTGCTCGGCGGCTGCTCTCAACCTTCATCGGGTGACATCAACGGTTTATTATACGAGTAATGAGCAGACCTGGACTCGCTACTACCCCTTGTTTGCTTTGTTCTGCATTTGCTACAGCATTCTTCCAATCCCTCTTTCTGACAAATACTTCCATGTGCATGTTACCAATGGCTCTCTAATGGGTACCTACTACCAGGAAGCCGCTGAACTGGCCAATCATCAAGCCGCATGTTTCTCCGCTATCTATTTCATAATCCTTCTGCTAATTGGGGTGTATACTTATGTTATAGTGACAAAAAAGGTTCAAGCATTGAATATCGATGCCGCTGAGATTAGCAAAAAGCTAACACGGATTGCTCTCACTTACAGTGTAATCTACCTCGGGATACTTTCCTGGAGCATCTTTGGATCTCTAAACCGTTTTTTCTCTTGGGTACCGGACCTTTCCTACCATCTAAACTCTACTATCCTAACATTCTGCTTGGATGTGGTAAGCAGTGCCACATATCAGAGACTCAATTCAACTTGCAGGTAGTCTTAGCTTTGCCGTACATCCTTCTAATCCAAGACTCCAATGTTCGCCGAGATCTAGGAAGCTTCTTTCATAAACAGGAGGTCTCTGGGACAACGAGGAACTTTGTGGATTCGTCTACAAGAGTTTGTGTGTTTTGATAAACTTACTTGAAAATAAAGTTTTTTGTTGTTTCTCGGCGTCTCAAAGTAGAAAGAAGAAGAAGAAGAGGGATCTTTGATTGTGAAACTGATCTTCGAAGCGTAGACGTCTAAAGCTCCTCGGCTAACCAGCAATTATACTCTTCAGGGACTCGAGAAAAGTCTAAACATGATTCTGATTAGTATCATGATTGTCTCTTTCATTCCTTCTACACTCTAACAGAATGGCTGCTGTTCTTACGGGTCCTCTCGACAATCCATGCCCGAGTACCACGTTATCAGTGATAACAGTGATCCAGTTGGCGTATGGGATACCTTCTGTCCTTATGATGGTGTTTTTCTTATTCTTCCTAGGATGCTCGAAGAACTACCAACATTCATTTTATCGTCTTGTTCGATTAGATTTGCTAGTTGTAAGGAGCAGAACAAAACCGACCTTTTCAATGTTTCAAATTCAGAACATCTTCTGCTACCTGAACACTTGGTTTGCCCTGCGTCTTGACAAACATCCAACTGGAGTCTGGATTCTGAAATCCATTGAAATGATCTTTCCGGGATGGTCAGATTGGTCAACGATTCTAATGGGGTTCTTCATGCACATGCAGTTTTGCTCGGCGGCTGCTCTCAACCTTCATCGGGTGACGTCGATTGTTTATCTCTCCAGAAATGAGAAGACCTGGATTCGCTATTACCCCCTGTTTGTCCTTGTCAGTGTTTTCTACAGTGCAATTCCAACACTGCTAACAGAGAAGTACTACACAGTGCAAGTTATCAATGGGAGCTTGATAGGAACATACTACCCGGATGAAGCTAATGAGGCAGTCGAGCAAGCCGCTGCGTTCTCTGTTGTCTATTTCATAGCGCTTTTGCTGATTGGAGTGTTCACTATTATTCTGGTCACCAGGAAGGTTCAAAGCTTGAACACAGACGTCTCAGAGGTTAGCAAAAAGCTTACAAAGATCGCCCTGACCTACTGCGCAATCTATCTCGGGATACTCTCTTGGAGTGTCTTCGGCGCATTCAATGCAGTGTTTTCCTGGATTCCGGATATTCTATACGAGATAAACTCAACTGTTCTATTGTTCTGCTCTGATGTGGTCACCTTAGTAGGAATGTATCCCAAGTGCCGCGCTCGATTCTCAACGGGAGTAGGGGCAAAAGATGGACCCTTAGTAGGATAGTAATTCCACAAAAGGAAAAGTCTGCATGATTTTTCTTTTCCGAGATCTGACCAAAAAACCGTTTTTTTGAAAATTTTTGAAACTTTTTTTTCAAAAAATTGTATCTCTGTCTAAAATCAAGTTTGGGAAATGAGTCAAACATTATTTTGTGCAGAATTTTCTTGGCTTTCCAATAAAAATAACCGTTCCTATTGAAAAAATTTGTGAGCCGAGTTATGATTGTCCAAGTAAGAGGGTGTCAGGACTCAAAATTTCGTTCTCGAAATTTGACCATAGGTTTTGGTTCTAAGTAGTACCAAAAAATGCGGCGCACTTTTTTATGCATTTTTCTCGTTGACGTACCCCGGGGCAAATGAATATGAACCGGTCAAAAAATTCACTTTTCACTCTAAAATTTTGACTTTTTTTGCTAAAACTTTTCTGGAGCTGCTGAAATTAGTTTTTATTACACCAAATTGTTTGCACATTGTTGCCAGATAATTGTTCTATTGATTCCTTGCAGTTTCTAATTAACCTCAGTACAAAATTTTTGAGCTACGGACCGCCAAAAATGGAAGACATTCTTAGCCTTTTTTGGCAATGTTCCTGGGCAGTAATCAAAAAGTGATGTACTACATTGTTGTAGCCTTAGAAACACTCTATATGATAACACTTTAGTTTGTGGCTTTAGCTCAAACACTTTTTGAGAAACTTGCATTTTACCAATTTCTTCAAAAATGTCACGTGACCTAGTTTTTCAACGTATAGGGGTACGTTCAAAAAAAAGTTGAAAATCGAAAAGTTTCGAGAACTTCAGATATTCAATTTTTACTCATTTTGTGCATAAAAACAACAAAAAAACATAATTTGGAAGTTTTGAAAATTTTTCGATTTTTAACTTTTTTTGAACGTACGTTGAACGTTGAAATACGTTGAAAAACTAGGTCACGTGACATTTTTGAAGAAATTGGTAAAATGCAAGTTTCTCAAAAAGTGTTTGAGCTAAAGCCACAAACTAAAGTGTTATCATATAGAGTGTTTCTAAGGCTACAACAATGTAGTACATCACTTTTTGATTACTGCCCAGGAACATTGCCAAAAAAGGCTAAGAATGTCTTCCATTTTTGGCGGTCCGTAGCTCAAAAATTTTGTACTGAGGTTAATTAGAAACTGCAAGGAATCAATAGAACAATTATCTGGCAACAATGTGCAAACAATTTGGTGTAATAAAAACTAATTTCAGCAGCTCCAGAAAAGTTTTAGCAAAAAAAGTCAAAATTTTAGAGTGAAAAGTGAATTTTTTGACCGGTTCATATTCATTTGCCCCGGGGTACGTCAACGAGAAAAATGCATAAAAAAGTGCGCCGCATTTTTTGGTACTACTTAGAACCAAAACCTATGGTCAAATTTCGAGAACGAAATTTTGAGTCCTGACACCCTCTTACTTGGACAATCATAACTCGGCTCACAAATTTTTTCAATAGGAACGGTTATTTTTATTGGAAAGCCAAGAAAATTCTGCACAAAATAATGTTTGACTCATTTCCCAAACTTGATTTTAGACAGAGATACAATTTTTTGAAAAAAAAGTTTCAAAAATTTTCAAAAAAACGGTTTTTTGGTCAGATCTCGGAAAAGAAAAATCATGCAGACTTTTCCTTTTGTGGAATTACTATCCTACTAAGGGTCCATCTTTTGCCCCTACTCCCGTTGAGAATCGAGCGCGGCACTTGGGATACATTCCTACTTAGCGCTTCCCTACATTCTCCTAATCTACGATGCAAATGTTCGTCGGGACCTTGGAAAGCTTTGGAACAGACAAGACGCGTCAGGGACGACCCGGAACTTTGTTTCCTCTTCGATTACTTTTTGATTTCTTATGCTTAGGTATGTCAACTAAATTTATTTACGCCTCTCTCTACTTGCACCTGTGTCTGAAAGTGTCTGCTAACTTTATAAAACTTGTTTATAAGTTTGGTTTGAAAATTGATTTTCCTGGTTTGGTTTTTTGCGTCTTCTGCGTGATGTGGTGATGTCGTGATGTGTCGGGACTCAAGTTGAATTTTTGAAATTCCTTTGAAATTACATAGTCTGAACCCTTGGATTATTAAAGTTCAACTACAGATTGGTCTCTTAGATCTTATTCCTTGTTTGCAAAGCTCAGAGCACTTGCAGTCAGCAGACTTGCAATGCCCACCACCGCCTTGATTCCTCTTGAAAACATCACCCCGACTGTTTCCACAAATGTGATCACAATAGTACAATTGGTTTATGGAATTCCATCGCTTGTACTCATGATCGCTTTCTTTTTTGTTCTCGGGTGCTCGAAAACATATGAAAGCTCGTTTTACCGTCTGGTTCAGTTGGATCTCCTCACTGTAAGTTGAAGTTTTGGAACTGAAAATTGATAGGCTTCCTTCCAGAACATTCTGTGCTATACAAACACCTGGATTGCGATGCGTTTTGACAAGCAACCCAGTGGAGTTGCCACTCTAAAAATGATAGAGTCTGCTCTACCGGGACTTCTGGATTTCACAAAAGTTCTCACTCGGTTTTTCATGCACATGCAGTTTAGCTCAACTGTGGCGCTTAGTTTGCATCGGATAACCGCTGCAATGTTCTATTTGAAGTATGAGAAAGCCTGGTCCAAATTCTACCCTCTATTTGCTATTTTCTGTGTGATCTACAGTTCCCTGCCTTCATTATGGTACTTTGAAAAACACTACAAGTTCCAAATCACCAATGGCACTCTAACCGGGACTCTGTTCCTCGAGGCTACCAATAGATCCATCGCTCAAACTGCCATATTCTCCGTTATCTATTTTGTACTCCTATTGCTAGTTGGAGTGGTCACTGTGGAGTTGATTACGAGGAAGATGAGAATCGTGAACAGTAACACCTCAGAAGTCAGCAAGAAGCTCACCAGAATCGCTGTGACGTATTGCTCGGTTTACTCTGGAATCCTGCTCTTGAGTGTGTTCTCTGCAATCAACAATGTGTTCTCTTGGATTCCCGCGTTTATCATTGACTTTTACCCAACTATCCTGTTGTTTTGCTCGGATATGATGACCCTAGCACTTCCTTATATCCTATTGGTCCATGATGCAAATGTTCGAAGGGATCTGTTGAGGGTTTTTGGACGGCAGGAGACAGCGGGGACAACTGGAGCTTTTGTGTCTGTTACATCGACTCAACAGAGGAATCCGTAACATTTATAACAAGTATTTTTCCATGTTTGAATCAATTTGCACCTGTCTAGCTTCAAGTCTCTTCTAACTCAATGAAACTTGAAGATTGATTTTCCGTCTTTCCCTGTGCGTGGTGTTGTCTAGCGGCTCTCCAATTATGTAACCTAAACCCTCAAATTATCCTTGGTAAGTTCAACTTGTCACCAGACTCCCTACTTCCCTTCACCCAAAAAACCAAACCAGTCACCAAACTTCTCTTCAATGTCTACCACCACTACCACCTTGATTTCACTTGAACACATTACCCCAAGTGTTTCTACAAATGTGATCACAATAGTACAATTGGTTTATGGAATTCCATCTTTTCTACTTATGATCGCTTTCTTTTTCGTGCTCGGGTGCTCGAAAACCTATGCTCACTCGTTTTATCGACTGGTTCAGTTGGATCTTCTTACTGTAAGTCGTAGTTTCAAACTTTAGCTAGGGTTCATACTGTTGTTTCCAGAACATTCTCTGCTATATAAACACCTGGTTAGCATTGCGAATGGATAAACAACCGAGTGGAGTTTGGATGTTGAAGGGGATAGAGTCTACATTACCAGGACTCCTGGATGTCTCAAAGTTTCTAGTCCGGGTTTTCATGCACTTGCAGTTTAGCTCAACGGTGGCGTTGAGTTTGCATCGGATAACAGCAGCGGTTTTCTATTTGAGATATGAAAAGGTAAGTGTCGATTTTTAGTATCTAGACGGGTCTCGAAACAAACTTATTGTCTGTCCTCGAATCGGGGCCCTCAAGTTCGTGGCCGCGGCGGCCTGCAGTCTCGACGGTTTTCACCCTTATTCTGCTTGTTTTTGACAATTTTTCTGAAACTTTTTTGTGATAAACATTTGAAAAAACAATTGTCTAGATGTTTTCACAGAAAAGTTTGTGAAAAACGGTCAAAAATAAGCAAAATAAGAGTAAAAACGGTGAACCACTAAATTTTTGGTTCGCCGATGGGGACGCGGCCACACAAACACGAAATTCAGTGGTTCACCGTTTACGCCCTTATTTCGCTTGTTTTTGACTATTTTTTGCAAACTTTTTTGTAAAAAACATTTGAAAAGACAATTGTCTAGATGTTTTTACAAGAAAGTTTAAGAAAAATGGTCAAAAACAAGCGAAATAAGGGGAAAAACTGTGAACCACTGAGAGCGCACGCCGCCGCCGCGACCTCGAGAACGGACAAACAATACCTCGTTTTTTACAGCTCTGGTCCAAATTTTACCCCCTATTCGCCATATTCTGTGTTATCTACAGTTCCCTTCCTCCTTTATGGCACTTTGAAAAACACTACAAATTCCAAATCATCAATGGCAGTCTAACCGGGACCTATTCCGTAGAGGCTACCAACAGAGCAATCACCCAAGCTGCATATTTCTCCGTTATCTACTTTGTACTTTTATTGCTAGTTGGAGTGGTTTCAGTGGTCTTGATAACAAGGAAGATGAAAAGTGTAAACCGCACTTCAGAAGTCAGCAAGAAGCTCACCAGAATCGCTGTTACCTATTGCTCTTTATACTCCGGGATTCTGCTCTGGAGTGTTTTCTCTGCAATCAACAATGTGTTTTCTTGGATTCCAGATTTCATCTATGACCTTTATCCAACTATCCTGTTGTTTTGCTCGGATATGGTGACACTAGCCCTTCCGTATATCCTTTTGGTCCATGATGCGAATGTTCGACGGGATTTGTTGAGAGTTTTTGGGAGGCAAAGGACAGCGGGGACGAGTGGAGCTTTTGTGTCTTCTACGTCGACTCATTTGAGGAACTCATAATAAATTACGTTGTTTTGAATCTGTATGATCGGGTACAAGGAACAGGAAATTACCTAGATCTAAACATCAGTGACAAAAAATGGTTTGTCTATGTATAAACCTCACTGTATACACCTTGTAGACCAGAACTTTGGTATAGTGAATACCTTGGGACTAGAGGGGTATAATAAAAGTACCTTTTTCTCAGCACAAAACCCGGTTCGAGCAAAACAAGACACCCTAGGGAACTCTTTTTTGCTATGTATAAAAGAAGAGAAATCTAGCTTTCTATACTACATCATAGTGACATGACGTACTCCTCTGAATCTAGAGAACCTCCTAGCTTTTCTATTATGGGTTTTGAAGTAAGTTGGTCCTTAGCTTCGTAGACTTGAAAGCGTAATTTCCGGTACAAATATGCACATATAGTTCCGTAAACAAGCAAAACACATAGCTCCCATTCCAGATGCTCGGCGGCAATGAATGGCGAAAGCTTCTCAAAACCGTTCAGGATGTCTCTGCCTTCTTTTCCATCACTATCAACATGTTTTTGATATCAGTAATCCTCACAAAGTCCCCAAAGAAGCTAGGCCCTTACAAGTACCTCATGATTTTTATCTCGATCTTTGAGATTGCCTATTCTATCCTGGATGTTGTTCTGGTGCCTGTAAGTTTTGTATTGAAATGCAATGTACTGTATTTTCAATCTATTTAGCAACATTACTCTCACGGCCCTACTTTCCTAGTGATTGTGGGGGTGGAGCATAAGATCTTCAAGCCTTATGGCTTGACAATTCTTACTGCTTGTTATTGGGGGTTTTTTGGAGCGTCTATGGCAGTTTTTGCAGTTCACTTTATCTATAGATGGCTTGTGGTATCAAAGTAAGCGTTCCGAATGGATCTATAGTACGCTAAGATTCAGAAACCCCCTGTTAAAGTCCTTCAAAGGCTGGAGGATCTCCTATTGGCTATTGGTTCCTTTGGGTTATGGGTTGACGTGGGTGTTCACTGGATATGTGTTGTGTGCTCCTAATCAAGTAACAACGGATTTTATAAGGTGAGCGAGCTTGTCAACATGTTTTCACAGAAAAGTTTGAGAAAAACGATCAAAAATGAGCGAAAAAGGGCAAAAACGGTGAACCACCAATTTCGTCGATGGGACGCGGCCACACAGAACAAGAATTTCAGTGATTCACCGTTTTCGCCCTTATTTTGCTTGTTTTTGGCCATTTTTCTCAAACTTTTTTGTGAAAAACATTTGAAAAGACAATTTTCTAAGTGCTTTCACAGAAAAGTTTGAGAAAAATGGTGAAAAATGACCGAAATAAGGGCAAAAACGGTGAACCACTAATTTCGTCGATGGGACGCGACCACACAAAACATTAAATTCAGTGGTTCACCGTTTTTGTCCTTATTTCGCTTGTTTTTGACTATTTTTCTCAAACTTTTTTTAAAAAACATCTATGTCTTCTTTTAGACCCGGTATCAAAGAGCTATTTGGCTTGGAATATGGGGAATACATCTATCTTGGACCCTACCTATACGAGCGGACAAATGGAACCTTCCAGATTCATGTGATTCCCTTTATAGGACTAGGCATCATTTCGGCGACCATTGTACCTCAAAGTCACAAATCCTCTCAAAATGTGATCATTCAGGTCTCCTCCATCATAATCGTCCTCGTCTTTGGTATCATGTGTTACCGAGAAATCAACAAGCTAGTCAAGGTTGCAAGCACCTCTGTAAAAGTCGGAAAACTGCACTCCCAATTGTTCTACGCCCTGGTCTTCCAAACCATGATCCCCTTCATCCTAATGCATATCCCTGCAGCTATAATGTTTGCTTTCGTGTTCCTGGACATTGATTTAGGGGTGTACAGTGCCCTGGTGTCAATGACCATTGCAATTTACCCCGCCGCTGATCCAATTCCAACTCTGCTGATTGTGGATAACTACCGGAAGTTTCTATTGGGTCAGTAAACGCTTCCCTTTATCAATCTCTTATGACTAACAGGTCTTCTAATGTGCAATCGGATCCAGAAGGAGAAATCGGACACAAAGCAGAAGTATACAATTTCTACTTTGACTCATTAGTCTTATTAATGAAACGGATCTGTGAATAAAGCGTGATTTATGATGAGAATGATCAGACTTCTTTTCTTCATGATTACACATAATAAGACGTTAGGATTCAGCCCCTATTATTAGGCACTCCTCAATTATGATGCACACGAGGCCTGAGAAAAGTTTAGTTTTAAAAGTGGAGCCATGACTTCTATCTCCTTACCCCTTGGTTTATCAACCCTAAGTGACAAGGTGATTACACTGATCCAACTCACTTATGGGATTCCTTCTTTCCTTCTTATGATTGTGCTATTTTTCTTTCTCATGTTCTCAAAATCTTATCAAAACTCGTTTTATCGCTTGGTTCAGTTGGATCTTCTCATTGTAAGTCTCACCTTGTTTTCTCCCCTCATAATCCGCTTCAGAACACTTGTTGCTATCTGAACACCTGGATAGCAATGCGTCTTATCAGACATACATCCGGAGTCTGGGTTTTAAAGCATTTTGAACAGTTTGTCCCGGGATTCCTCAATGTTTCTAACCTGCTTACCACGTTTTTCATGCATCTACAATTCTGTTCAGCCCTTGCTCTAAGTTTGCATAGAATCTCTTCAGTGGTCTTGTATGCCAGATATGATAAGATTTGGTCTCGATATTACCTCTTCTACGGCCTGGCTTCTCTGCTCTACAGTGCAACCATTCAATTCGGATTTTCCCCCGGAAACATGTACAATTACACTATGGAAAATGGGTTGTTAACTGGAAAGTTTAACGTGGAGATTGGAGAGGAAGCAATTGGACAAGCGGCTGTTTTCTCTACAGTTTATTTTTTGATGTTTGTGGGTCTTGGTGTTTATACAGCGGCTTTTGTGTCAAGGAAGATGAGAAGTGAGTGTTATAAGTAACAACTTACAATCTGTACTATGCTCTTCCAGCCCTTACCCTCACTGCAAACTCCCGTCAAGTTGGAAAAAAGTTCTGTCTAATCGCTCTCACCTATTCTATAATCTACACCGGGATTCTTTCATGGACAGTGATCCGATCCTTGGGATCCTTCTTCTCCTGGACGATTATACAAGTGATTTATGATTATGAGGATATCATTTTGTTGTTTTGCTCTGATTTGGTAACCCTCTCCCTCCCCTATATCCTATTGATCTTTGACTTGAACATTCGAAGAGATCTCCAAAGGTTCTGGATCAGAAGGAAAGCTGCAGGAACCACTAGAGCTTTTGTGTCTTCTAGTTCTGTTTTTCCTGTGTTGCGGTAATAAAGCGATGTATCTTCTTTACGTGGGCAGGGACCCCAAAAACAGGAAACTCTGTAGATTCTGCGAAAAGCGAAAACATACATACAGAAAGCATGACAATGCATGTTATGTACCGGACTAATTTCCGGTGTATCATTGCCATCAAGCTATTGTTTTTTCTGTCTTTCCTAGCCAAAACACGTGCTCATTTCGTCATTCATTCAACCCACCTCACAACTGATCAGCTTACTTGTTTCGTCACCTAATCCCAATTCGTGCAGTTTCTCGAGGATTAGTAGTAAAAGAAGTACAAAAAAGGGCGAGAAGAAAGATATAAGAAGAGATCAAGCTTCCCATCAAGCTAGAAATGAACAACATCTTCAAGTACGGCTCAATCTCCGAGATCCCGTTGTATAACTGCAGGTAGGTCAGGTTACTGTACCTCTTTAACGAAGGTTTCATAGCGCTCTTACCCCCGAAGAGTGGTCTGAGAGAGATGGGATCCGACGTCCGATTGCAGGGATCATTGATATGACCTATGGGATTGTTATGAATGTAAGTTTTAAAAACTACATTAACGCGTTCAATCTTGATTCTATCTAGATAATGTACATCCCAATCCTTGCTGTAATGTTTGAGAAAGAGCACTTCAAGATGTCCTGCTTCAAAATCATGATCTTCCTCGGAATCGTTGACATGTTGGCTCTCTGGGTCAACTCTATCATCACGGGATTCCTTGCCTTTCAGGGAGCCGTTTACTGCACTTACCCAAACTTCATTTACATTGTGGGAATGGCTGGGTTGGGGTTATGGTGTTGTTCCTGTATCATTGCGATGAGTTTGGTGATCAATCGGCTGTTGGATTTGACAAAGGAGTCTTGGTGCAAGATGATCTTCGATGGGTATAAGACTTACTTGGTGTTGACCTTGCCGATCATCTATGGAAGCTACTTTGTGATCTTCACGACACCGATTGCGTTCTCCAGCAAGTATCTAACCTGGTTCTTCGATCCACTGATCTTCGAGAACAAGACTCAAGAGTACACCAACATCCCCCATGGCTTCAACAATCTCCTGGTCGTCGCTGTCACCTGCTTCCTCTACGCCTCTCTCTGTTGCGTCCTGGGAGAACGCGTCCGTGAAATGGAAGGCAACACCAAGGCCCAAACCTTGAGTACCCAGATCTTCTTCCAATCCGCATTGATCTGCGCTGTCAACCAAGTTGCCTCGATTATCTACGTCATCATGAACTTCATTGAAGTCCCCCTCTGGCTTATCATGTTGGGACACATCCTCTGGCAATGTGGGCATGGAGCCCCTGTTTTCATCTACTTGGCACTCAACCGTACTATCAGGAATGGGTTGTTGAAGCGTTTTGGTGTCAAGGTAGAAGCGGAGAACTCTGTGGCTCCAGCGCCATGTGATAACCATAACCCAGTTTGATCATTCTACTTCACTAACATCCTGTTATTGTCTGTGATAGTGTTTTAGTGTTTTTCTACCATTCGGAAATTGATATTGGTATTGGTATTGTCTAGACAGGTAAGCTATGCATGTTTGCTTTATTTGAAAGCTTCCAACCCTCAAAATTAACTGGATTTCAGAAAATGAGAGTAGTGCAGATAAGTACGCTTGGAAGAGGACGAGCTACACCAACTTTGACTGCTAATTGATTTTCATTCCATCCCAAATAAATATTTATCACATGATTCAAGTCAGTTTTGTATCAATGAGCCGCAGAAATCCGCCGAGCACTTGTAGCTGTCACCACTCCACTCGTACTGACCACTTTGTTTTTCTAAACGATTTGAACACGGCATCGCGATTCAAGGAATCTGTATATCAACAACCTACCTTTCCCTTTATCCGTCTCACAATCCCATTCCTGATAGTTTTGTTCAGTGCCAAGTAGATAAAAACTGGGGCTCCGTGCCCGAACTGCCAGAGCATGTGTCCTGACATAACTAGCCAGAGAGAGACTTCAATGAAGTTCATGATGACATAGATAATAGAGGCGACTTGATTGACAGCACAAATCAATGCGGATTGGAAAAAGATCTGGGTGCTCTGTTTCTGAGCCTTGGTTTGATTGTCCCCACCGATTCCACCAACACGTTTCCCGAGAACACAGCAGAAGCAGGAGTAGAGGAGACAGGTTACAGCGACGACCAGGAGGTTGTTGAAGCCGTGGGGGATGTTGGTGTACTCATGACCCTTTCCCTCAAAGATCAGTGGGTCGAAAAACCATGACAGGTACTTTGAAGTGAAGGCGATGGGCGTTGTGAAGACCACAAAGTACATTCCGTAAATGATTGGCTGCGTCAAAACCAGGAAGGTCTTCTTCCCGTCAAAGAACATTGCGCAAATCTCCGGTTTCGTTAAATCCAACAAACGATTGATCACCAAACTCATCGCAATGATACAAGAACAACACCAAAGTCCCAGCCCAGCCATTCCCGTAATGTAAATGAGGTTTGGGTAGGTGCAGTAAACAGCTCCCTGGAAGGCGAGGAATCCGGTGATGATAGAGTTGACCCAGAGAGCCAACATGTCAACGATTCCGAGGAAGATCATGATTTTGAAGCAGGACAGTTTGAAGAGCTCTTTTTCAAAGAACACGGAAAGGATTGGAATGTTGAGAAGGTTCATAACGATGCCATAGGTCATGTCAATGATCCCAGCGATAGGGCGTCGGATTCCATCTCTCTCAGACCACTCTTCCGGGGTATGAGCGCTGGAATCTTTGGTTATGGTTAGAGGAACGATATCCTGACTTACCTGCAGTTATACAAGGGGATATCGGAGATAGAGCCGTACTTGAAAATGTTATTCATTATCACCAGAAGTGCGAGGTGTATGGAACACGAGATTTGTCCTACTATTTAAAGGTCCTTTTGTAGTTGTACGTGCAGTAGCCACCCACAAATAGCGAGCCAGACATCAGGCACGAGTGAGCTGGCGGGTACATTGCCGTACTCATACCACAGATAAAACGGCAAAGCGAAAGTTGTACTTCTGAAGCTTCTGAAGGTCTCTTTATCAGAAAGTTGGATGTATCTAGATGTTGTGATATGATATCAAGGAGTCAAAACAAGGTATCCAAAATCTATCAAGAATACTAGAATGATCAGTGACAAAACCTTCCTTCCTCCTTCCATTCCTTCTATCCATGAATCACCCCCCTTATGACTAACCCCTCCTGATCAACCATCATAGACAATAGGTAGTACGCAGTACGTACTCATTCGTGAATTACTATCACTCCTAATCCTCCACAGCCCACGAATGAATACGTCTGAGAAGGGTAAGTATTACGATAGTAATATCTTCTTATTTTCAATATGAAAAACGAAGAAAAAAGAGAAAACAATACGTGTTTTGACACGAATTCCATCACGAGATGAGTCGGAGGGGATTAGGTGGTATTTTGAGAGTTAGTTCCGGATGGTATAAAAGATACGGGATATGGTAGATGGGTATCAGTTCTGACTTCTTCTATCCCCCTGAAATCCAAGAATGGACAAGATCTTCGAGTTCGGCTCAATTGAAGCGATCCCGTTGTACAATTGCAGGTAAGCCTAATTTGTATCTACAGCGTCTAGGAAAATAGTTATTAGACCGGAAAATCAAACCAAGAAATCGCGAAAACCTACAATTCCTTCCTCACTAGAAAAGATAGGTATAAATAGGCTCAGATTCTGACATAAGAAATCGCACGTATTCCCTGATGAATAGTATCATTGAATACGGTTCTGTAAGCGCTATCCCTTTGTATGATTGCAGGTATCATTGCTACACCTATTCGCTATCTGAACCTATTCTTTCAGCGCTCATACCCCTGAAGAGTGGTCCGAGAGAGATGGAGTTCGTCGTCCGCTCTATGGACTTGCTGACATGACCTATGGTGTCATTTTTAACCTTCTCTACCTTCCAATCCTTTCCGTTCTCTTTGAAAAGGAACACATCAAGATGTCTTGCTACAAAATCATGATCTTCCTCGCCATCGTTGACATGTTGGCCCTCCAAGTCAACTCCATCATCACTGGATTCCTTGCCTTCAATGGAGCCGTCTACTGCTCCTACCCAAACCTGATCTACATCGCGGGAATGGCTGGTTTGGGACTTTGGTGTTGTTCCTGTGTCATTGCGATGAGTTTGGTGATGAATCGACTAATCGACTTGACCAAACCAGAACTGGGGGAGGTGTTTTTCGAGGGAAACCGGACTTATCTGGTGTTGAGTATCAGTATCATTTACGGAATGTACTTTGTGATCTTCACCACTCCAATCGCCTTCTCTTCCAAGTATCACACCTGGTTCTTTGACCCGTTGATCTTTGAGAATCGCACTCAAGAGGTACGAAGTTTCAGAGCCCCTCTGATCCTCAATTGTGTTGTTTCAGTACGCCAACATCCCACACGGTTTCAACAACATCCTGGTCGTCAGTGTCACCTGCTTCCTCTACGTCTCCTTCTGCTTTGTCATCGGAAAGAAGATCAAACAAGCTGACAGTGGATCCGGAAGCTCAAAGTCTCAGAAAATGAGCACCCAGATCTTCCTCCAATCCGCATTGATCTGCGCTATCAACCAAATCGCCTCAATCATCTATGTCATCATGAACTTCATTGATGTCCCCTTCTGGCTCATTATCGTGGGTCACAGCATGTGGCAATTCGGTCATGGAGCCCCTGCACTGATCTATTTGTGTTTGAACAAGACAATTAGGAATGGGTTGCTGAGAAAGCTGCGTTTGCGGAAGAAGCAATCGCAGGTTGGATCGAGTCAAGCTGGAAGTGTCACGGCGTTCACAAAGACTAACTGATGTTTCTGATAACTTTATCCTTCATGAATAAAGGATTCGTTAACCATCTCATGTTCCTTTCGTTTTCCGATTCTCTCTGTTCTCTTTGAGAAGGAACACATCAAGATGTTCTGCTACAAAAAGGGGATAATCACTTTGGATTCTATAGTAAATTTGACCGACAGATCATCTTCTCAACAAAACATGTTGTTTGGGGTTCAAAAAAGCCAGGAGGAAAGGTATAAGAAGAGGTCGATCTCCCCATCAAACTTCCCATCGAGCTAGAAATGAACAACATCATCAAATACGGCTCTATCTCCGCTATCCCGTTGTATAACTGCAGGTAAGCCAAGGTACAGTACCTCTTTAACGAAGGTTTCATAGCGCTCATACCCCGGAAGAGTGGTCTAGAAGAGATGGAGTCCCACGTCCGATTGTTGGGATCTTTGATGCGACTTATGGGATCACTATGAATGTAAGTTTGAAAAGCTACAGTAATCCAAACTCCTGTTCTTCTAGATATTGTACATCCCAATCATTGCCGTGATGTTTGAAAAGGAGCACTTCAAAATGTCCTGCTTCAAAATCATGATCCTCCTGGGAATCGTGGACGCGATGGCTCTCTGGGTCAACTCTATCACCACTGGATTCCTCTCCTTCCAGGGAGCCGTCTTCTGCTCTTACCCCGACCTGATCTACATTGCTGGAATGACTGGATTGTCGCTTTGGTGTTGCTCCTGTCTGATTGCGTTGAGTTTGGTGACGAATCGACTCATGGATCTTACCAACCCAAGACTGGGGAACTTTTTCTTTGAGGGAAACCGAACTTATCTGGTGTTGAGCGTTAGTATCATTCACGGATTCTACTTTTTCATCTTCACTCCCCCAATTGCCTTCTCCTCCAAGTTCCACACCTGGTTTTTTGACCCGCTGATCTTTGAGAATCGTACTCAAGAGTACGCCAACATTCCCCATGGCATAAACAACTTCCTGGTCGTCACTGTCACTTGTCTCCTATATCTCTCATTTTGCTTTGTCATCGGAAAGAAGATCAAACAAACTGACAATGGGTCCGGAAGCTCCAAGTCTCAGAAAATGAGCACCCAGATCTTCCTCCAATCCGCAATGATCTGTGCTATTAACCAAATCGCCTCAATCGTCTACGTCATCATGAACTTCATCGATGTTCCCTTCTGGGTAATTTACCTTGGCCACAACATGTGGCAATTCGGGCATGGAGCCCCGGCACTGATCTATTTGTGTATGAACAAAACGATAAGGAATGGGGTGTTGAGAAAACTGCGGTTGAAGAAGAAGTCATCGCGGGTGGGATCGGGTCAAGCGGCAAGTAACACGGCGTTCACCAAGACCAACTCCAACTCCCAAATAACTCCAATCATCTGATAAGTTTATCCTTCTGAATAAAGGATTCGTTAACCATCACGTGTTCTGACGTTCTTTTCTAGACATCTCAAGATCAGTCTGGTTAAGTTAGTTTGTGTTGGTTTATATCAAAAATCCAAGTCGAATTCAGCTTTTTATGCAGCAAAGTCCAAAAAACACGCATCTTCCAGAAGATTTTTCAATGAATAGGTGTCATTAAACGTAGTAGGTGTAGAAGTAATCCAAGGGGATTACTATTAGTATAAAACACCTCAAAGCTTCGTTTTTCCTTCAATCATTTGATCTAACAAAATGAACCAAATCTTCAAGTACGGCTCAATTTCCGAGATCCCGTTGTATAACTGCAGGTAAGTCAAGGTGCTGTACCCCTAATCTTAACCAAAGTTTTCCAGCGCTTTTACCCCTGAAGAGTGGACTGAGAGAGATGGAACTCGTCGTCCGATCGCTGGCCTTCTAGACATGACCTATGGGATCTTTGTGAACATGATGTACCTTCCAATCCTTGCTGTAATGTTTGAAAAGGAGCACTTCAAGATGTCGTGTTTCAAAATCATGATTTTCCTCGGAATCGTTGACATGTTGGCTCTCTGGGTCAACTCTATCATAACGGGATTCCTTGCCTTCCAGGGAGCCGTTTACTGCACTTACCCAAACTTCATTTACATTGTGGGAATGGCTGGATTGGGGTTGTGGTGTTGTTCCTGTATCATTGCGATGAGTTTGGTGATCAATAGATTACTGGATTTGTCGAGGCCCCGGATCTGTGCAATGTTCTTTGAGGGGAAGAAAACGTTCCTGGTGCTGACGCTGCCGATCATTTACGGAAGTTACTTTGTGATCTTTACAAAGCCAGTTATCTTTTCCTCAAGGTACCTAACCTGGTTCTTCGATCCATTGGTCTTTGAGGGAAGGGGGCATGAGGTATGTGTCGATTTTCAAATCGTTTAAAGCTCTCTATTTCAGTACACCAACATCCCCCACGGCTTCAACAACCTCTTTGTCGTCGGTGCCACTTGTCTCCTCTACACCTCTCTTTGTTGTGTCCTTGAGGGAAAGTTTAGTTTGATGGAAAACGCTTCTCATTCTAGAGCTAAGAACTTGGTAATCATAGCTGTTCCGGACCCTTTCCTCAATGTTTTCCTTGTTCCAGAGCATCCAAATCTTTTTCCAATCCGCATTGATCTGTGCTATCAACCAAGTCGCCTCTATCATCTACGTTATCATGAACTTCATTGAAGTCCCCCTCTGGCTGATCATGTTGGGACACGTTCTCTGGCAATTCGGGCATGGAGCACCAGTTCTCATCTACCTCGCTTTGAACAGAACACTGCGAAATGGGTTGCTGAGACTTCTAGGGTTCCGACCAGTGGTTAGAGTGGATCCAGGACTCGCTTACCATCATAAGGAGACAGAGAGTCAAGGCGATGCTCCAAGGACAACAGGATCTTCTCAATCTAAGCATTACTGATCTTTTGTTGATACCTACTTTTGACTGATAACTGATTCTTGACTTCTGATTAATGTATGATCATTCAACTTATGATTTACTGAAATAAATGAGAGATTTACTACGTGCTATTCTCAAAAACATGTTGAAGGGATCAAGCGGGGATTAGTAGTATCGTAGTAAGTTCTATTGTTCTCCTATCCTGAGAACTGATCAGAAGATTACTACGCGTTAATCCAATGTTCTAGATTGCAAAAATAGCTACAATTAGCTCCAACAAGTCAAGTTTGATCTCTAGTCATCATACACCCCACGTTGCTCCGGTTCGACTCCGATTCCCTTCAACTGATAAGGAATTGATTGGGGAAAAGTGATAAAAGCTCGGGGTTTTTAGTGTCTTTTCTCTCAAATAGATTGAAACAGAGGTTTTGGCAACTGCAGTTTGGCAAAATGACCCGGTTATTCTTACTTTTGGCTACAGTACTCTTGGCTACAGTTTCAGCAAGTCACATCTGTCTGAACACCGCGTGTTCTTCATTTGTAAGTTGTCAAAAAGGTGGAAAAAGTTGCCAACTTAAAAGTTGACTTTCAGAACATTGAATCCGATATCGTCATTGTTGTGGATGCCTCCAATGCTTATGATCAGACCACTTTTGAGAATGTAAGCTTTTCTAAAAGTTTGAGGTTATCATGTCTTATCACAAATCACAAACACGTGTATAACTTTCTAGTCTACTTTCCTTATCAGTTTTATGTAGAAGAGTGTCTAGTTTGGTTGTAAGGTGCCAATCATCGCTTTTTCCAGATCCGCAGCTTCCTTTTGAGCTTTGTCTCCCAATTGACAATCTCCCC
Organism: Caenorhabditis panamensis; assembly: GCA_900883565.2. NCBI lineage: Eukaryota > Metazoa > Nematoda > Chromadorea > Rhabditida > Rhabditidae > Caenorhabditis > Caenorhabditis panamensis. The sequence continues at coordinate 239,276 of LR538276.1, forward strand.
CATTGATTCTCAAGTCGCAATCTACGCCTATGGATCATCTGCCCAAACTGTCAGTTCCCTGACCGCCGGTTCCACTCTTGCTGCCCTTCAAGCCAGCATTAACACCACTTTGAAGTACCAGGGAACAGCGGAGAGAAATCTTTATCAGTAAGAACACATTTTCTGATCTAACACTCAACACTATCTGCTACTTTAGAGCCCTCGCCAAAACCCAGGCCGAGGTGACCTCTGCTAGTGGATTGAGAAGCGGAGACTACAAGAAGGTGTTGGTGGTGATCTCTGGAGACTCATGGACTGGAAATGCAGTCATTGGAAGCCCATTGTTGGCTCAGGTTCAGCAAAAGTTCAATGTGATATTGTCAGTAGGATTTGGAGCAAAGGCCATCGCCAATTTGAACTCTCAACTGCCACAACTTACCTCGGCAACAACGAACACTTTCTTCGCAGCTACCTCTGATCAATTGACCTATGTTTCTGCGTGGATTTCTGCGTATTCTTGCCCGTAAGTCTTCATCGAAATCATTTTCAATCTCCAAAACAACTTTTCTTTGTTCCAGAGGAGTCCAAGTGTCCACCGTGGTCCCAGCTTCCACTCCAGCACCAACCCAATCCCCATCTGTCAGCTGCCCATTGGCCTCCCTCACCTACGACGTCTACATGATCGTTGATGTCTCCAACAAGGCCTCTGCTGCCGATTTTGCCGCAATGAAAATCGCAATTCACAACTTTGTGGCTCCATTCAGCATCGGAGACAGTGGAACATCATTCGCCCTTGTTACCACTGGAATCGACTCTCAACTCTTCTACACCTCATTCCACAACGGTCAAGGAAGATCTGACATCCTCACCGCAGTGGATGGTCTTCTTCAAGACGATGTTAACGGACAAACCCTAAACTTGGCGTTGAATGCCATCCAAGGATATCTGGGACAGAGCACAAAAGCCACCAACAAGGTGTTAGTATATTTCACCAGTAACACTGCTTGGGATGTCAGCCCAACTGCCACATTGAACTCTTTGAAATCCAAGTTCTCCTTGAACCCAGTGGCTGTTCAATGGAGCAGTACAGCTGCTACCAGTGATTTGACAAGTTTGGTTGGGTCGAATTGCGTCAATGTGGTGTCTAACAAGGCCGCTACTCCACAATGGCTTCAGAATAAGATGTGCTCGAAGGTTTTCTGTTAATTGTATGCTAAATTTCAATGAATCTTGCGTTTTTTGATTGCCTAGATTCCTAACGCTACAAAAATGAGAAAGAATCGTGCTGAAAATCTTCTGGTTTTATAGGACGGGTCGATTTGAAGTTATCGAGTCAACTTCCGCCTATAAGTAACCGGATTAATGGGAAAACATTGGAGTTGTGCTTCTTGGCCCGATTCTCCGAAGAGAAACGGTTGATCCCTTTCGCCACGAAGAGGCGAAGCACGTGAAAGGGGTTGGTTTTGTTTTTTGTCCAACCACGGACAGGGACCCTAACCTTGCCAACAGGATACATGAAAGCAAAGGTTTGGGTGGGGAGTGGGGTGGGACCCTAACCTTGCCAACAGGATACATGAAAGCAAAGGTTAAGGTTGGGAGTGGGGTGGGACCCTAACCTTGCCAACAGGA
>LR538276.1:241081-251464 GCA_900883565.2 Caenorhabditis panamensis
TACATGAAAGCAAAGGTTAAGGTGGGGAGTGGGGTTGGGACCCTAGCCTTGCCAACAGGATACATGAAAGCAAAGGTTAAGGTGGGGAGTGGGGTTGGGACCCTAACCTTGCCAACAGGATACATGAAAGCAAAGGTTAAGGTGGGGAGTGGGGTGGGACCCTAACCTTGCCAACAGGATACATGAAAGCAAAGGTTGGGGTGGGGAGTGGGACTGACTGGAAAGAATTAGAAAAGGGCGTTGCGGACAAAAAATCTATTAACGCTGGGAAACAACGCTATCGATAATCGATACCACTCATTATTGGGGAGAGTGCGTGCAGACCAAGGAGGGTGCAGACATAAGAGGGGAGAGGTAGACGCAGGGTAAGGTATTGACGAACGCAGTCCATTGATCCTTCCGATCTTATCTCGTGGGAATATCGTTTTACAGTGGGATAAAAGAGCATCTGACAGTTTCTAGGAAGTTCACGCAGCTGAAGTTGGATCGTGAAAGTTTGAACTAACTTTTCTGATGTCGGGATGTGTTTGCCTAACTACGTCTTCTGCAGAAAGTCCCCTAGAGAAGGAGGGTCTCTTGACCCAACGGTCAACTCTGCATCGTTTCTCCCTCTTGTCTGGTAGTGTTGGGGAGACGTCGACGGTTCTAAAGGTCTGTGCGAGTTGCTGTACGAATGGCGTTCCTTCTCGTAGCAAACAGATGGTTACACTCCTTCTCTAGAGAAGGCCGGACTGTTCTCTTGACCCATGACCCCGTCAACTCTGCGTTTCTCCCTCTCGTCTTGCAAACGGAGGCCTTCCGTTCGTCATTCCCTTGTCTTGGCCTCTTAGGTAAGAGGCGGCTATTGATATCTCTGAAGTTCTTCGCTTTTTCTCCTATTTTGATTATATTTTTTGTCCTAAATCACTAAAAAGAACAGGTAAATTCTAGAAAACCTTATCTCATCAACATTGTCTTTCTTACTCACAGGTATGGGGATTGAGTGTGTTAAAGAAAGCATCGATTGCTCGATGAAATTGAAGCAAAGTGTTTGAATGATTGTGAGTTTTCAAATAGAGAGAAAGGAGACAAAGAAATAGGCGTTTTCCAGGAAGGATATGAAGTAAGGGTTGTGCTGATTCATGGCAGTTTTGTGAGGTCCAAAGGAAATCGAGAAATCAGTACATCAGCACTCATCAGTTCGTTATACGGTTTCGTTTTCGAAAAATGAACTTCAGTTTTCAGTTTCCATCCATGATGATCGAGCCGCGAGCCCATCATCTTGAAGCAATCGGAATTCGACGTGACTTGATGTCCCTTAAAATCTTCAAAGCTAACTTTAACTTGACCGACGCTATATTTGTATTGATAGTTTGAGCGAAAACCATCCAATGCGCCAAAATAAAGGTCTCAATTTACAATTTCGTCGCTCCATTCAGCATCGAAGACGAATTTCAATGAATTCCACTCGTTTTCGACCCTCAGAGTTCCTAGAGTTTTCGAATTTTCATACAATACACATCTCTCAAAAAGGACTCAAAGAGAAACTTAAAGAAACAAACAAACGGATCTACGATTGAGCTCTACAAAAACGCGAGGAGAGGATTTTCAGCGGCTCTTCGGGTATCTTTTGGTATCAAAAATGTCGTGTTCTACTAGAAAAAGATGAAAACAACCAGAATCGTGCTGGAAATCCACATTCAGGGGACCGATAGAGACAAAAATCAACGTTCTACAGTGGGGGGAAATAGTTAGAGTCGTGCATGAATCGGCTCCTCGGCGTACGGATTGGTCTTGTTCTCGATGGCGGCCTTCTTCGCTTGAGCCATACTACGCGAGTTGCGCGAGATCACGTTCGTCTGGTAGTAGTCGGCGAGTTCGCGGAGCGCTGGGGAGACGTCGACGTCGACGGATCCAGATGTCTGGGCGAGTTGGAGGGCCTGCTTGACGAATGGAGAGGACTCCAGGTCGCGGTATCGGAGCAGGTGGGGAGCGATCTGGAAAAACGCATCGTTTTCATAAGATTTTCCCCGTATTTTTTACCTCATTGAGTCGATGTCTGATCTCTTTCAAATCACTGTACGGCAGCGACTTTCCGGCGACTTCCGACACCGCACGGATGATCTTCCAGTCGACGCGGGCTTCTCCTGGTGGCGAGATGGCTGGGTAGGATCTGAACGACATCTTTTAAGGTCTAGAAGCTTCATAAAACACTCACCTCTGCGATCTTCCCTCAGTGTTTACATAGGTTCCGTCCTTCTCCGTGTACGCGGCTCCTGGCAAGATGACATCAGCCATTTCGGCTCCGGCGTCTCCATGATGTCCCTGGTAGACGACAAAGGCGCTGGGGTCCAAGTTGGCCTTGGTGACCTTTCCCTCGTCGGCTCCGAGGAGGTAGAGGAACTTGACGGGTGTCTTTCTCAACGAAGCGGTTCCTGCCTTGTATCCCACGTCGAGTGCTCCAGTCTGTCCGGCCCATCGTTGAAGCACGTTGAGCACCTTGACTTGCTTTCCAGTGGAGAGTTTGTCGGCGAGCTGCTGAAGCTTTCCGAGGAGGATTGCTCCGGCTTCTCCCTTCAAAGCCTGAGCTCCGACGATGATGAGTGGGGTCTTGGCGGCTTCGAGGGTCTTTGCAAAGTCTCCCTTTCCACTGAGCACATCATCGATGGCCTTGGCAGAAGCTCCAAGATAGTCGTACTCGTAGGTGAGCTCTGTCTCGGCTCCAATGACACCGATCTGAACATCAGAGTACAAGAAAGACTTGCGGATTCTGGCGTTGAGGGTTGGAGCCTCGAAGCGTGGGTTGGTTCCGACGAGAAGAATGGCGTCGGCGTTCTCGACTCCGGCGATTCCATCGTTGAAGACGTAGTTGGAACGAAGATCCGATCCTCCGCTAGTCTCCGGGAACTCCTCCTCGGTCATCACGTTTTCGCTGTTGAATCGGTTGAACAGATCCTTCAGGGCGACGAGCGATTCAACGTCGTTGAGTCCTCCGACGACGGCGGCCTTCTGCTCAGCGGGAATTTCACGAAGCTTCGCGGCGACGGTGAAGAGAGCTTCTTCCCAGGATGCTGGCTTGAGTTGTCCGTCGGCTCCACGGATCATTGGGGTGAGAAGGCGCTGGACCTTGAGTCCATCGACAGCGAATCGAGACTGATCTCCAATCCATTCCTCGTTGATATCCTGAAATCTTAGCAATTAGGAACAGTGTTCCATTTAAAAAACTCACATCATTGATCTTGGGGATGACTCTGAGAAGCTCTCCAGTTCTGTGAGAGAGCACAATGTTGGATCCGGTGGCATCCATCACATCAACACTCTCCGTCTTGCGAGTCTCCCATGGACGAGCGGTGAAAGCGTATTGTTTGCTGGTGAGAGCTCCAACTGGGCAGATGTCAATGATGTTTCCGGAGAGCTCCGACGCGAAGAACTTCTCGACGTAGGTTCCAATCTGGAGGTCTTGTCCACGTCCAGTGGTTCCAAAGTCTGGGAAGGCGGCAACTTCATTGGCGAAACGAACACAACGAGTGCATTGAATGCAGCGAGTCATCACAGTCTTGACAAGTGGACCAATGTTCTTGTCTTCCAGAGCACGCTTTCCATCGTATCTCGATTGCAGGCGTCCACGATCCGATCCAACGGCCATCGCCTGATCCTGAAGATCACACTCTCCTCCTTGATCGCAAATCGGGCAGTCGAGTGGATGGTTGTTGAGCATGAACTCCATGACTCCTTCTCTCGCCTTGCGCACGAAATCCGAGTTGGTCTTGACCTTCATTCCATTCATAACCGGCATGGCGCACGAGGCAACGGGTTTCACGCTTTTCTCGACTTCCACGAGACACATTCGACAGTTTCCGGCGATTGAGAGACGGTCGTGGTAGCAGAAGCGAGGGATGTCGACTCCGACGAGAGCGCAGGCTTGGAGGATGGTCATTCCTGGGTCGACGAGCACTTTCTTGTCATCGATGAACACTTCCACCTGGAATTTGGGGTATTTCCCACTGTTTTTTTAACAAATACCCACCTTTTTCGGTGGCGCAGCAGCTGAGAGTGCCCGTTTCTGTTGAGTTTTTGTCACTCCGCGGACGAGTTGTCCACCAACGCGGTGCATGGTGACCCTGAAACGTTACTCACTGAAAGAACGAGAAAAGCGGTGATTTGAAAGTTGGGAATTATGAAAAATATATCTTTCGGCAAGAAAATGACCGTGAAATCTGGAAATACATAGAGAAAAATGCATAAATTATACCGTTTTGTTAAACTAGAAACCACCGATTAAAAATGGACGAAAATGGATGAAAATGGGCGAAAAACCAAGAAACCAAGGGCGATAAATTAGAAAATACATAATTACAACCAAGAAAAGTGGAAGAGGCGAATAGAGGGTCCCGTGTTAGCAATCATTAGCAGGCATTTGTAGGTATATGGACAGAAAAACTAGTAGTTCTGGAATTTTGCGAAGATTCAAAGGATATTACACAGAAAAGTGGGGGCGGATATGCACAGAAAGTTCAAGTGACACAAAGGAGGCAATTTCCATGGATTTAGAATTCTCTAGATATGCGGAAGACGTGAATCATCGACAGCTACACGAATGTTCGGGTTGGACATCGGATCGAACATCGGATCGGACGAGTGGTCACCGTTGTAGCCGGCACGTTTCAGAACTGTGATTATCTAGAAGATAAGCGGTATTTTGATGGTTTTTAAATGAAAATTTACCGTAATCAACGCAAAAATGGCGAGCAAAATGACGAAAAGAGCCATTCTCTTCGCCGACGTCTTCTCCTGTGGACCTCCGGCGTTTCCGTGCTTGGCCCTCCATAATCCTCGCATCCAATCCATCGTCGGGCGTCTTTTGTACTTGTTCTCCTCGTTATCAGCGTCACGGAGCAACGGACGAGTGTCACTGGAGCTCTCCGACACGTAGTTCTTCTTGCGGGAGAAGGTGACGTCGGTGTTGGAGACGGAGAAGGCTGCCGAGTCACGATCCTCCATTTCTAGGTGAGTTGCGGGGGTGGTGGATCTAACAAAAAGACTGTTACATTGAAATTTGACAAGTTTTTACCTGTTATGAGTCGCTGGAATCTCCTTTGCCTCGAAAACGGGCTCCGGGGCAACTGGCTTTGGCGCTTGAACCACGGGTCTCGGCACGACTGGACGATTCAGTTCTGGCAGCACTGGAAGTCCCAGAGCATTCCTAGCCCAATTCGACTGTTTCAGCTGCTCGCGGAGCTTCTCGATGAGTGGAGAGATTTCGTTGATTGGCGGGAACACTTCCTGACTGCAACATGGGCAGCGGTATCCGGCTGGAGCGGTGGTTGGCGGGAACGCGGCGGCCCAGTCGTCGAAACATCTCCAGTGGAGGAGATCTGCAAAGATTTTGATGAAAAATCGTCGGTATTTGGAAAATTTTTTTTTTCAGGAAGACTCCTCCCCCTCCATCGGGGCGAGATCAATATTGCGGGACGCGCGCGTAACGCCGTCCAATATTGATCTACTATTGATCTGACCCCGCCCTATAGTCGTAAACCACTGCAGCGCTGTATTCAATATGTGTCATTTTGCTTTTACAGTTCTCTCAATCTCTGTGAGTTCTATGTTAGCTTGTATTGACTACAGTTCTCTCAACCTCTGTGAGTTCTATGATATATTTTTTTGTTTTACCTACAGTTCTCTCAACCTCTGTGAGTTCTATGATTTATTTTTTTGTTGTATCTACAGTTCTCTCAATCTCTGTGAGTTCTATGATATATTTTTTTTGCCTACAGTTCTCTCAATCTCTGTGAGTTCTATGATTTATTTTTTTGTTTTATCTACAGTTCTCTCAACCTCTGTGAGTTCTATGATATATTTTTTTTTGTCTACAGTTCTCTCAATCTCTGTGAGTTCTATGATTGCTTTTTTTGTTTTATCTACAGTTCTCTCAATCTCTGTGAGTTCTATGATTTATTTTTTTGTTTTATCTACAGTTCTCTCAATCTCTGTGAGTTCTATTTTTATTTTTTTGCCTACAGTTCTCTCAATCTCTGTGAGTTCTATTTTTATTTTTGATTTTCTACAGTTCTCTCAATCTCTGTGAGTTCTATGATTTATTTTTTTATTTTATCTACAGTTCTCTCAATCTCTGTGAGTTCTATGTTAGCTTGTATTGACTACAGTTCTCTCAACCTCTGTGAGTTCTATGATTTATTTTTTTGTTTTATCTACAGTTCTCTCAACCTCTGTGAGTTCTATGATATATTTTTTTTGTCTACAGTTCTCTCAACCTCTGTGAGTTCTATTTTTGATTTTTTTAACCTACAGTTCTCTCAATCTCTGTGAGTTCTATTTTAATTTTTTTTTGCTTACAGTTCTCTCAATCTCTGTGAGTTCTATTTTTACCCGGATGTCTACTGGAGACTCCAAAACCTTTTCCCTTTCACGTGCTTCGCCTCTTCGTGGCGAAAGGGATCAACCGTTTCTCTTCGGAGACTCGGGCCAAGAAGCACAACTCTCTTTTTTTAGTCTTTTAGGCGGAAGTTGACTCGATAACTTCAAATCGACCCGTCCAATAAGACTGTGCCAAGATGACGCGAACGTCTGTTCAGAATAGAGCGGCAATTGCCTAGTCGAAACTCACGCAAGCAATTCAATCGAATCGTCTCTCCATCATTCAACGATGTCTTGCACAACGCGCAATTCGGGTCGTAGTCCTGATCGGTCAGCCAGCTCAAGTAACTTTGCACGACGCACTGCAAATTTTCGTTTGAATTTGAAAAAAAACGATAATATCGGCTTCAACATTCGATATATTTGATAAAACTCACATTCGGATGATTATCCACCAGGCAAAACTCGCAAACGTTGACGCGATGCTCGTAGCAGAATAAGTTGGTGACTTTTCGTTTGGGACACTTGCAAAGTCCCATTTTGCGCCTGAAACATGACAAATTACCGGTTAAAAGCAAGAATTCAATGCAAAAATCGATAATTTCAAGGGAAAAACACGAAAATCCGATAAAATCCAGGGAAAAACAAGCAAAAACCGGATGGATCCGTGGAATTCTTGTTGTCGGGCTGTCGCACCGTTTTGTGATGCCGAGTACGCAATGCGCATTGCGGACTTTTACCTACCGTATCGCTGAGGGAAATTCGGCTTTCCAAAGAGAGCCGATTCACGCTCTTCACTTTTCGAGGTGAATCTCAAAAACAAGAAGAGGTCCGAAAAATATTTTACTAAAAAAGTGTTCCTCATGAAATTCTCCATCGTTTCATATATGTACCATGTCAGCCAAAGTAGCATTTGTGAGAGCTGTCGGGCTTCAGAGTTAGTCTTCTTTCAGACGTCTGCAGACATCGCGGAAGAACAGGAACCATTGTCTTTTGCCTGATTTTTAGTATTTTTTGGTTTTCAGAGGTTACTCATTAGAATCTCAGCCTTCATTTGCAGGGTCTCACATGATCTGACTCCAATTCTGAACAAAGTTATCAACCTCATAAGTTTTCAAAGTTTCAAGTCCAGCTACAGACGCGTTCAACATCAATTTTCAACACAGAAGTTCATCCTTCTCACTCCATTAAAAAGGATTACGTCTTTCCATCTCTTCTCACGTCCCAAGAACACAGAGCAGCCTCCCTCGGAGATGCAGATGGCAGAGTACTGCGCGTTTCTTGTGTCCCCTTGACGCATTTCTCGTGCAGCATTGTTTCTGTTTATTTTCGACACCATTGACCAGTTTTTCGAGGCCAGATAACAAAAAGAGATACTGCACGCACAAAACAACTGTGTACTCACATGAAACCAGCGAGACCAGAGGACGGTCGATGTTTCGATTTTTCTCGCGTTTTGTCTTCATTTCTTTAATTCTATCAATTCTAATGCATTTTTCAGTTCAAATGCTTGCCCGTCAGACTGCTCTGGCCCTTCGAGGCATTTCAGGACCTCCAAAACGATCAACGTAAGTTAAATTTGCTCTAGAAAACGTATAACAATTTAAATTTCCAGAGAACTCCCCAAATACGACCTGGTAATCGTTGGTGGCGGTATTGTTGGCTGCGCAACAGCCCGCCAACTTCTCATCGAACGTCCCAACCTCAAAATCGCCCTTGTCGAGAAGGAAAAGGAGTTGGCAGTGCATCAAAGTGGACATAACAGTGGAGTGATCCATGCGGGGATCTACTACACACCTGGAAGTCTCAAGGCGAAATTGTGTGTGGAGGGATTGGATTTGAGTTATGAATTCTTCGACGAGCACAAGATTCCATACAAGAAGACTGGAAAGTTGATAGTGGCGGTTGAACCTGAAGAGATCGCAAGGTTGGATGCCTTATTCGGTCGCGCCAAGTCCAATGGTTGCCGAGATATCGAAATGATTGATCCCGCGAAAATCACTGAAATCGAGCCGCATTGCAAAGGCCTCAAAGCCCTCTGGAGTCCACACACTGGAATTGTCGATTGGGGATTTGTTACGAAGAAGTTCGGAGAGGATTTTGAGCATCGCGGCGGGAAGATCTTCACCTCCTATCAGCTTCAAAACATTCAAAACAACTCGGACCCGAATTACCCCATTCGTGTGTCAAGTAGCTCGGATTTGGCAGAGTTTGAGACGAAGAATCTGATAACTTGTGCTGGTTTGCAGTCGGATAGAGTCGCTGCGTTGTCTGGAGGACTCTCTGATCCGAAAATCGTGCCGTTTAGGGGAGAATACCTACTTTTGAAGCCAGAGAAACGACATCTTGTGAAAACGAACATCTACCCGGTCCCGGATCCTCGTTTTCCATTCCTCGGCGTTCATTTTACACCCAGAATGAATGGAGACATTTGGCTGGGACCCAATGCAGTGTTAGCTTACAAGAGAGAAGGATACTCGTACTTTAGCATCTCCCCAAGTGATCTACTGGACTCGCTGAGTTACAGGTTAGTCGAACCATAGAGAAAAATGCTCTTTTTTTTTCTTCAGCGGTATGCAAAAACTTGTCCGAAAGCACTTCAAATTCGGCATCGGCGAGTTGTATCGAGGAATTTGGATCGCGGCGCAAGTCAAACAGTTGCAAAGATTCATTCCCGAGTTGAAACTGAGCGATGTGACTCGAGGACCATCCGGAGTTCGTGCTCAAGCCATGGACAGTGCTGGAAACCTCGTCGATGACTTTGTTTTTGATAGCGGCACTGGATCCTTGGCTTCTTCTATCATGCACGTCAGGAATGCTCCGTCTCCAGCTGCAACGAGTTCGTTAGCTATTGCCAAGATGATTAGCAAGGAAGCGGTGACTCGGTTTGGATTGTAGTTATTGTAGGACTCGAAATTCCACCAGTATTCATTGATTGCCATGTAAATAAAGTTCTAGATGAAGATGACAAAAAAAAAAAAGTTGATTCATTCAAAACCGGTAAAAAGTGAAAAGGAACTGGGTTTCAAGTTTCAAATACATATATACACAAGTTAGATACAATAGGTACCATTAGAGTTCGGAGCACAACCAGAATCACACTTCCTGCCCAATTGCTGCATCCTCACGTTCGCCCAAGCGACACCAGCTCCAGCACGACACTCGTTGATATCGGCGGCTTCCCTCCAGGTGTTTTGAACTGGGTCATAGCATTCCACGGTGTTTAGATATCTGAAAATGAAATAAAGGAGCTGAAAATCTTGATAGTCATTGTCTGTTAGTCAATCGGCGGCCTCGAGTCCTCGCGCCCCGTGGCCGCTGCGGCATAGGGATGCGTCGACACAAAACCCTCATTTCGCTCATTTTCAACCGTTTTTCTTGAATTTTTTTGTAAAAAACATTTGAAAACACAACTGTTCTGATGTTTTAACAAAAAAGTTTGCGAAAAACGATCTAAAATGAGCAAAATAAGGGCGAAAACGGTGAACCACTAAATTTTCTGTTCGTCGATGGGACGCGGCCACCCAAAACAAGAAATTTTGGTGTTTACTGTTTTCGCCTTTGTTTCGCTAGTTTTTGACTGTTTTTTTTAAACTTTTTCGTGAAAAACATTTGAAAAGACTATCTGTCTGTGCGGACTCTGCGTGTCTGTCCCGGACATGGTGGAAAACCAAGTATTCACGTCTAAAAAGGGGAACGAACGCCGTAAACTTCCATTTTATTACTGTCAGATGCTCTTTTATCCCATCTTAAAACAGTCTTCCCACGAGATAAGATCTATACGGTCATAAAAACACCAACACATTGATCTGACACCGACACATTGGTCGTCTTTTATTGGTGCTAATTGACTCAATAGGGTCGTAAAATCAATGCGGACGCAGCACAAACTCGACTCCGCCCCGTTTTTACAGGGTTCTCTGGAATCGATCATTCATTGTCAGTCGTCTTCCGAACCCGGTAGAGGCTGACCGAAATTCCCCGAGGCTCTGCGCTCCTTTTTGCAGATCTCAAAACTAAAACCCGAGG
>LR538276.1:251773-280597 GCA_900883565.2 Caenorhabditis panamensis
GCTCTGCGCTCCTTTTTGCAGATCTCAAAACTAAAACCCGAGGCTCTGCGTTCATTTTTGCAGAACTCACCCGTCCGTGGTTGGACGTAAAACAAAACCATCCCCTTTCACGTGCTTCGCCTCTTCGTGGCGAAAGGGATCAACCGTTTTTCCCTTCATTGGGAAAAACGGGCTAAGAAGCACAATTCTATTTTTCTCCGTTTCTGTTTCTAATGCTCCGGTTACTTATAGGCGGAAGTTGACTCGATAACTTCAAATCGACCCGTCCTATAAGACCAAACGAGTTTCACAAAAGGGAAGAGAGTACAAAATCCTTCAAACGACAATTCCCTTCACGGCTCACACGGATTCGGTTGTTTATAACGATGGTTGTCTAAATGTTTTTACAAAAAAGTTCGAGAAAAATGTTCGGAAATGAGCAAAATAAGGGTATAGTGTGGGCGCGGCCCCCTGACAATAGCTTACCTGGATCCATCATGTCCTCCAATCGCATAAACCTTTCCTCCCATCGCAGCAACCCCAACTCCACCCCTTGGACTACTCATATGAGCCAATGAATGCCATTGATCCGTCTCCATATCATATCTTTCGCATGTCGCCAATGGAGCATTATCATCGAAACCACCAATGGCATACAGGTATCCGTCTAGCACGCAAACTCCTGATCCCGCTCTTCTATTCTGCATCCGTGAGATATCCTTCCAACGATCAATCAGAGGGTCGAAGCGTTCACAGGTGTCCAGAGAAGATGTTCCATCATTGCCTCCAATTGCAAAGAGGTACTTTCCGAGTACTGCTACCCCGACTCCTCCTCTTTGAACTCGCATGTCTTGCACAGTGCTCCAATGATCTGATTCAATGTCATAGCGCTCCACAGTTTTGTAGCAGGTTGTATCGTCTAGACCGCCAACTGCATAGATCGCGGAATCCAGGGATGCCACAGCGATTCCTCTCCTTGCAGTCCTCATCGACGCGATCCTCTTCCAGCTAGTACTAGCCGGTGTGAAAACCTCCGCTGTCGCTAGATGCGTTGACCCATCATGTCCTCCAATTGCATAAAGATTCCCATTGGCACTAACAACCCCAACATGTCTTCTCTGTGACATCATATCAGCCACAGGGAACCAATGGTTCGTCCTCCAGTCATACGCCTCTACACTGCTAAACGGTCCACCTGCAGTTCCACGACCGCCGGCACAGAAAATGATACCGGCGACTGATTTTCGAGACTTGGCAGTTGATACTTTGCAAGTAGAGGTAGCAAATGGGCAAGGAATCGTTGATGCAGAGTACTGGGAGATGCTTTCGATGGGCTGTGGCTTCGGGCTCGCCCTTGAACTCCTTCTTCTCATCGTCGGCGTCAATGCCTCCAGAATCGCACTGGCTATCATTTCTCGACACTCCCTGCTATCCTTCACGTATTGATGCGTTTTTATCACATGACACAAGTAGTTCCAGCCGATCAAATGTAGCCGAACAGCTTCAAAAAGATCCGGAAGATGTTGTAACCGATCATCGGGATCCACGTCAATCCAATCAACGATTGCTTCAAAGACCTCTTGCTCTTCGAGAACATTGAGGTCAGAGCGGTTTAGAAGACGTTTTAGATGTGGGAAAGAGATGGTTTTGAACTCTGTTCGAGATCTGATACAGTCAAATTGATCTGCTGCAAAATCGTCAGTAGAGGAAATGAGATTGGTGCAGTTGTAGGTCTCGGCGAATTGATGAAGGGCTAGACAGTTTTGAGAAGTTATCATGGAGCTGAGGAATTCTTGGCAAGCACAGACGATCACATCCATCTGAAAACACACATTTTGTAGCTCATAAACACGAAAGAACACGTGTTCCCCCTGACTCCAAACAGTACAAAACCCATGAACTCTTATCAACTCAAGTCATATCAGACTATCAGTGATACACATTGGAGCCACCTTTGAACTATGGAACGATCGTTCTTATAACATACCTGCAATACTGTAGCTGTGAAGATCAACTGATGAACGTTTGTAATTGTAATGGCGATTTTGTCAGTATAAATGTAGTCAATGAGGATCTCCACAGATTCTCTAGGGACGTCCTGAAAGTTGGCTTTGGAAAAACAGCTATAACTCAAGGGGTTTAAGAGATGGCAAAAAGTTGTCAACTATGAAAATGATTGTCATAAAATTTGCTACAAACTTGTAGTTGACAACTTTTTTGTACCACCAAAACTAAAGGCAGTATGCACCTGTAACTCAATGCTCAACTTCTTCATCTCCACCATTCCATTGGTAAACATTGCTCGGAAATAGGGACTCGCAGCTGCTAGGATATACCGATGCGCACGGATTATAGTACCCTCAATAAGCAATTCCACGTCACAAAGCTGTTCTTCATCTCTCAAAGCCCTCATTTGCTTCATAATCTCTCCAGATTGCTCAGGATTCACATACTCCACACGGCTCCCAACGCTGTTCGAGACTACTGAAAGGAGGCTTTGAAATGGGGTATATGGCTTCAAATTTTGCTTATGTGTAGTTTAAAATACGCTCTATAATCTAAGCTTACATTCAAACTCATCAAACGGCACAATCTTGACTTTTCGAGCAATTACAGTCTGCTCTGGTGTCTTCTGCACTGACTTCAAGTTTTCCGAGTTCTCAGAGAAGAACGCTTCTCCATGATCGACACGGACTTGTTGTAATGTTGGGAAGGAGCCTGAAATGTAGCAGAATGTCTATTTGATCTGATTTCATTCAAAAAAGGGGCTTCTCACCAAAAATGGCCCTTGCGTAGACTGGCATATGAAGTGTAGTAGTAAGTGATGGTGGCTGTAATATATCAGTGAGATACATAATGCGAATACATTTGTATTTCAAGAGAAATTTGAATAATTGGTCATGATAACTATCCACGTTACATACATAAATACTGAGGTGATAAGAGAGCAAACACATTTTTTGCCGGACACAACTTGTGGACATTGTTCCCGTACTTGGAATCGCATCGCGTGATGGGTTGAAAGGTACTTTTATGGGTTTTCAGGAGTTTTTTCAAAGTTTTTAGAGGGTTTATGAGAATGATAGAAAAAATTTACAGCCCTGGGTAATGTTTAGAAAGGCTTATCAGTGATCAAAGTGTCAAAAAGTGTGAACTAGGAGAGAATGTAGCAGGACTGAGAAAAACATGGGTTTTCAGCAGTTTTTTCTGGAATATCAGAAAATCCCTATTGAAAACCACAAAACCAAGTTTATTCCTGCTAATTTCAATGAGAATTCACCGAATTCTCAGGCGAACTTAACCTTGAACCCCTCTTTTCCGACCTCCCTCATCATTGTCATTATTCTTTCCCCGGCGAACAATGGCAAGAAGAAGCGAAATGTGAAAAAGAGAATGGCATGGAAGGCTAGTTCATGGTTATACTGTACTATGACACTGCTAAATTACTGGGTTGGAATGGGGAATGAGAATGGCGATGGGGAAACTGAAAGAGAAGAGGGAGAGAGAAGAGACATAGACAGTGAGAGTAGCGCGAGGTTTTTGAAGATTTTCTGGAAAACTATAAGGAATCGGGAAAAATAGCAAGAGACAAAGCTGATCAACGTAAAATTTGCTATCGAATGATGTATAGAAAAGCTAGGTTTGAAAAAATTTGGATTTTGGGAAAAGTTGAAAAAAATTTGAAAAATTTTTTTTTTTCAAAAATTTTTTTTTCTCTTTTTGGAGCATGTTATATATCAATCAAAAGCAAATTTTACGCTGAAGAACTTTGTCTCTTGCAGTTTTTCCTGAAATCTGTTGGTTCCAGAGTTATAACCAGAAAACCGAAACCGTAAGCCAGTTTCCTTGCAAACTTTGGTCTTGGCCCAAGACTCTTGGGGGACATGTCAAGAAGGGTAATCTAGACAAAAACATTCTCAAAAATGTGAAATTCAAAATGAGGAGAGTCACTTTC
This sequence comes from Caenorhabditis panamensis, assembly GCA_900883565.2. NCBI lineage: Eukaryota > Metazoa > Nematoda > Chromadorea > Rhabditida > Rhabditidae > Caenorhabditis > Caenorhabditis panamensis. Next base: position 255,708 of record LR538276.1, read on the forward strand.
CCCAGAAAAAAAGACAAAATTTCTCGAAAAAAAAATTTTACGACTTCCTTCCAGCATAGCGTGTCTCCAAAACGCGTGTGTTGCAAAACAAATTTCGTTTTGTTTTATGTTTTTCAGATCCTTTTTCAGGCCTTTTTCAGACCCCACGCACCAGAAAACATGTCTAGAAAACTATATCACACATATTACGTGTCATAATACGCCTCTAATACATAATTCATGGCAAAAAAAGCTAGTAGGATATATGATATAAACCCGGGGCGGAAGAGACTAACTAGCTGAATGAAGTGAAGGGGGGTTAGGGGAAAAACTAGCTAGTAAAAAACCCGAAAGAGACATAGAGAATGAGAGGGGGAAGAAGAAGGAATTGGTGAAGTGGAGGGGAGAAGAGCAAGAGAGATCCAAAAAAAGGAGAAGGGGAAAAACGAAGAGGAAAGCGGAGAGCGAGAAGGGAACGAATAATAGAGGAAAGAACCCGGGGAGAAGAAGCTTTTTGGGAAGGGGAAAGAAGGAGAAGGGGAAGGGAAGGGATTAGAGAGGAAAGGACAAGGTGCTCTTTCGGGGGGGGGGGTCTATGGGAAGGGAAACAAGGGAAGATTGATGTGAGATTGATACTTTGGAGAATGGAAAAGGGTATTGGGCAAAGGGAACATAGAACTCATTGGGTTGCGGGGTTCTAAATCTAAGATTGATCAAGATTCACAGATTCTCAATGCAAAAGATGAGATTGGAGAGTCCAGTTGAGTCCCGAAACTCCTTCCTTTTGGGACCAAGAATCTCTCAAGTGGAATGGAAGCGGGAATTGAAAAACAACACATTTCTTCTTGCAAAAAACACTGGACCCTCTTTTTGACATGTTCTATGGGCGTTTCTTGCTCAAAATTTCGCTAAATTTTAAACTACAGTACTCCCCGCTTCAAAGGCGCATGCCCGAAATCGTTGGCGGGTCTCGCCACGAAATCAGTTTTCTGCTGTTTTCTCGGTTTTGGACAGATTTTTTCAAACTTTTTTTTGTAAAATCTGAAAGAAGAGAAGATTTGAAGCCTAGAAATAGTCAATTTCACCTGAATCATTCAGCTTTTTATTGCAAATTACCCGTTTTCGTTATTTTTCAGCCAAAAACACAAAATCTGAAAAATTGCTTCGAAAAACTAGAGAATTCTTGTCGAATTGACTATTTCTAAGCTCCAAATCCTCTTCTCTATCACAAATCCACCAGAAAAATTGCAAGAAAATCAGTGCAAAATGAGAAAACACCGAAAAACAGATTTCGTGGCGAGACCCGCTGCCAAATTTTTTGTAGCTATAGATTTCCAGATTTTTAGATCAAATATCCTTCTAGAACTGCAGAACGTGCTCAAAACTGATGAAAAAAGTAATATGAAGCTCTAAAAACGACACGAAACACACGGATGATCCCGTGACGGCTTTGCGCTCGGTTACCATGGAGAAACTTTGAAAACAGAAAACAGGCATAAACAGCGTTGGGGAAATGGAAAAACGGGGGAGGAAGCCAAAGGAAGCATAGAAAGCCTAGAAAAACATGGGAAACAACGAAATTTTGAACCCCGGTTTTCAAAACGATGTTTTTTTGGTCTCAGAACAAAGTGCTAGTTACAGAAAGTTTGGTAGGAGACTCAAAAACGACTGCAAGTACCTAAATTTCAGACTAAAAACCAAAAAACCCACTCTCCTATACACTAGACACTTCCCAAACAACTAATACTAGGTGGCAGTGTGTGTAGACAGACCACACGGCGGCAAGAAATAAAAAGAGAAAGAGATATGAGTGAGGCCAAGAAATAAGCAGGAAATAAGAAAACAAGAGAGGAAGAAGCAGATAGAAAAAAACGTCTGTGATGTTGAGATCATCAATCAATGCTTTCCACCAAAAGGGGGAGGCGGGTTTTCGGTTTCGCATTAAAAAAGTGAAAAGGGGTTTAAAGGGGAACTGGAACTATGTATAAAGAAGATCTTTTTGTAACCCAAAGGAGAAACTGAAAGAATAAGAATAAAACACGCACCAGGCATCTCAACTCAACTCAACTTCTCACACTTTCTCAGTGTGTGTGCTTCGCGTGGCGCCTGTACTAGGTTTGTTTAGCGATGAGAGAGTAAGGGTTTTTGAGGAGGGCGCAGAGAAATTTGGGAAAGGAGCTGGATTTTTGAGCTGGTAGAGCATGAGCGAGCAAGGGTCGACCCGAGAGAGCGAACGTCATGACACTTTTTGGTGGAGAACAGGAGCATTATACTCTTGTTGCGGAACTGAAGAGGAACCTGAAAAAAAAAGAAATTTCATAAGAAATACAGAAGAAAACAAGGGGAAAAGTGGGGGAAACAACAACAAAAAGACAAAAATATTCGGTGCCTCATGCTGGAATCGAACCAGCGACCTTCTGTTTACTAGACAGACGCTCTGCCACTGAGCCAATGAGGCGGCGGGAAGTGCCGATCTAAAGGGTGTAGAGGAGACAAAGTTAGTCGGAGGGAGCGGCGACGATCTCCTTGACATGACGCAAGCTGTACTTTCGACGATCGTAGAACTGACGGCAAATCCCGACCATAATAGTAGTTCTGGAGACTTGTACGAAGAATGTGACGTCGGCGCCTAGAAGAAGAAGGTTCAATTAGGTTGGCCGAACTAAGCTAATTAGAACTCACGATTCAGACTAACTCGGGCGGTCGGAGCGAGCGCTTGCACGGCGTCGTCAATCATCTGGAGCACAGCGCCCTTTGTCACCGAGTCATTGTTGCGGGCTTTGAACTCTACGGAGTACGTCGGGAGAGAGCCAGTTGGAAGGGGCTTAAGATGATCCGAGACTACCTTCATTATACACTCGTTGAGTTTTCCCAAATCCACGATCATCGTGTGATCCACGGGGTAAACGCGTTGGAGGAACCGGCATCTCGGTGCTTTTTGCGTCAAATCCACCATTTTCTCGGCTAACAGTGTGATTTCGGCGTTCTTGATACTCACAAAGATGCAATTCTTCACTCCTGTCGGTCTCTGAATGCATCTTCGCTCTTTCTTCGGCTGATTCGGTTGCTTCTTGACATTCCTCTCATTATCACAAGCTCTCTTCAGTGCATCTGCTATATCTTCATCAGAATCCACCTCCTTATCACTGTCTTCTGCCTTGGTTTCAGTCGAGTCTTCGGATTTCTCGGGAATCTTCGAACATCCATTCGTCGGGTCCTCCAGAAGCTCGTCAATGATGCTGTAGGCCTCTTGAAGTGCCTGTTTTTCGTGTCCCTCACACGTGAAGAACAGTCCAGACACTCCTGGCTCAACGGACTTTTGTTTGGTTCTGAAACCTTTCATTAGGAATTTTTTGAAACGTTTTGAAAAACTCACTTCGGATTCCATCGCCTGTGGTTTCTTTTTCTGTTGTTATCGGTCATTTTTTGTTAGTTCACTTTAAAAAACACCAATTAAATGAAAAAAATGCACGGAGAAACGCGGAAAAAGAGAGAAAATCGGCTGGAAAATAGAAAAAAAAAGTTCAAAAATGAAGAAAAAATGACGCTGGCCGAAGTTTCGCACTTGTCGTATCCTAGGCCATCGCTTCAAAAACTCGGTCATCCCTTAATTTCCACCCGGTTTTGCTGGAAAACATGATAAAACACTATATTTTCAATCGAATTCTTCAATTTTTTGAGTTGAAGCAGTTATTTTACAATTCCCCTTCCTGTTCCACAATCCCTTTCCCTCTTTTCATCATGATAAGTGCCCCTTTTGAAGTGAATTTTCCCTTTCGGTCGGGTGAAAGTACACTTTCGAGATTTTATCGCCGACTTGTTACGCAACGGGGCAATGGGGCAACAAAGAAGAAGAGAAAATGGAGTAGAATTTGAAAAAAAGGCCACAAAAACACAAAGTTAGATGAGAAAGTACAACTAACCTCTGCATTACTAACAGTAACTGTCATCCAATTGCCATCCGTCTTATTCTCTCGTTTTCCCGAAAAATAACCGTTCGGCGGTGGGGTAGTTGACCGATTGAAGGTCCACATGACCAATTTTTCTCAAGTTAGACAGAAAAAACCAGCGCCACGACGTCTAGCAAGTCGGAATACACACACAACACTAGTTGCCCCTGCCTCATTTTCTTGTTCTCTTCTTCTGTAAACCACGCCCCTTTTTGCTTCTGGTATATAAATAAAATATACCAGAAGTCTGCAGGGCCAGCTGCAATTTGATTGGCAGGGAGAGAGAACCAATTTACGATTATCAGATAGAGACTGTGTAGACACACACAATTATTTGACAGGTTTGTCGGCGGCGCGGAGAAGCTTGTATCAGGGGTTTTTGGGTCTCAAAATATATCAATGGATAGGAAATTTCCTCTTGTTTATTTTGTTAGTTGATCACTTTTTACCATCTCCCACCGTAACCCTACAAAAGTTCAAAATCTAGATGCCCTTTTTTTCAAAAAAGCGCGCGCCTGGGCGCCCCTTATCTTTGATTCCAGTTTACACCTTCACCCATAATCACTTTCCCTCGCGATTTTCCCTTTTCCAAAATCAAATCTTTCGTAATATGTACATTTTGAAACAATATCACATAAAAAAGGGATGATGAACTGATAATTTATACGACGGAGGCAGGAGGGACTAAACAGCTTGAATGGAAACTTGAGGTTTCGGGGAAGCGTTTTTGTTTTTCTTGTCCTTTAGCCAATTGAGAATGTTCTGGTCTCGACGAGAAGAGACTGTAGTAGAGGAGACAAGCTGAAAGTTGCGAAATATTGTCTTTGGTGCCCGAGTCCGGCGGCGGGCGCTCTCGGCCACACAAAATTTTTTCGCCGTTTTTGCCCTTGTTTTGCTTATTTTCGACAGTTTTTGTTAATCTTTTTTGTGGAAACATTTAGACAATTGTGTTTTCAATTGCTTTTTGCAAAAAAAGTTTGAGAAAAACGGTTGAGATGAGCAAAATAAAGGCAAAAACTGTGAACCACTGAAATTTCAGTTCGTCGATGGGACGCGTCCACACAAAACCAAATTTCAGTGGTTCGCCGTTTTCGCCCTTATTTTGCTCAATTTTCACCTTTTTTCTCAAACTTTTTTGTAAAAACATTGAGACAATTGTGTTTTCAACTACCTTTTTACAAAAACATTTAAGAAAAATGGTGGAAAAAGAGCAAAATAAGGGCAAAAACCGAGGGCGCACGCCGCCGCGATCACGGATTCAGCAAACAGGTCTCTTACATCTTGTGGTAGAACTCCTCTTCTGAACTCATTGTTGTTGTCTTGAGCCATATACAATCCGGAAAATCCTGAAAAGTTGTTCACCAGATCAGACTGGAAGGTCAAGAACAAGGTGTTGCCAGAAGAAGAGATTGTCGAGGGGATCTTCTTCCCAGAAAAGGCTCCAATCAAAGTGTAAGATGTATTGGATCCATCATACACGTAGACAATGTCATAGCCATCTTCCGTGTTGAATGCGACAAACTGAAGGGTGATTTTAGATCCTTCTGGAGCAATGAGCAAGTAGGAACACTGCTTGTTATCCGGGTAGTTATCCGGGAAGTTCGGGCTAGTCACAATGCCAAAAGAGCTGGTGTGAAGGGGACTCGAGCAGGTGTTCACTGGGGTGTACTGGGTGCCGGTTTGCACTCCATCGTACTCTATGGCAAAGCCACGGTAGGTTGTGGTTAGGTCGGTTTTGAATAGGAGGGTGGCTTCAGTGGAGTTGATGGTGACGGAGAGACCGGTTTGGTCGCCGGCGAGGGTTGCGTAGCTGAAGGTTGTACTTTGAGAGAGTATATCTCAAGAACGAAGAAAGATGAAAAGAAACGGTCAACTACAAAAATGTAGGAAAAGTGTCGGTGATCATTTCTGTAGTTGACCGTTTTTCAAGATCTTTTATGGTTTTCGGCTTATGAGGGTTAGAACATCACCTACCCTTGCAAAGTCACCGCATCCGCTCCAATGCCCGATTGAATCGCCAAATAGTCATATGGATCCTCGGTTAGGAAATCCAAGAAAGTCAAGTGAATGAAGTACCCATCAGGCACCGTAATAGTAAACTCATCACTCAAATTGTTATCATAGTTGCTCGGATAATTGCCCGATCTTATAATGCCAGTGATCCCTTCAAAATCGTACTGCTCTCCATGCACCCATAATGGAAGGGAGGTAAGGAAGAGGAATAGTAGGATCTTCATGATGGTAGTCGGCTCAAAACTGGAAATGAGAGCAATTGAGAATGGTTTAGGGTATATTTGGGGGTATTTGCTAAAGATAGGTGTGAACTGAACTTGTGAGAGAAGACAGCTGGTCAAATAGAGGAAGAATCAGAAGAGAGCAGACCACAAAAAGCAAACCAGAGAAACTTCCGGAAAGGGTTTGAATTTTGAATAGAAAAGGGTAAATATTTTGTTGCAAATCGAGAAGATGGGTCAATGTTAGGTGTCATTGGGTACCGTTTCCAGAAAAGTATTGAATTGTCATCTAGGTCAGACTAGAAAACGAGTCATAGAAATGTTTCATCAGATTTCATGATTCCAAACAATGACAAAACAGTGGGACCCTACATTGGAGGCTATAGAGATCAAGATTAGAAAGAAAGAATCATAAAAGAAAGATGTTCAGCCTAACTTATAGAAGCTTCTAGGCCCTTCAAACATGACCTTAACCTAACCTAAAGCATCTAAACACTCCCCAAGACACACAGGAAATGAAACCCACGACTTGTCACCTCTTTTATCACCTTCTGCGTCCTTATGGACGCAAGGTGTTAAGCCCCTTAGTTTCTCTGATAAACGCCTTGACGCGCTCCTCTCGCTAGTTCTGATGTGTTTTTTACGAAATTCAAAGACTGTGTTCCGGGATTAGCACATTTCTCGAATTGCAGGTGGGTGGGGGGTGAATCACGAGACACGGTTGGGTCACAGAACTGCACCATGGAATGGGAAGTGAAGTTTGCAGAAAAATAAGAGAGATAGAAGGAAGTTGTCAACTACAAAAATAAAGCTAATGAAATGATCTATCTTTTACAGTTTACCAATTTCAATTTGAGCTCTTTGTTCTTGAGATACAGCCTTCAAAACACATGCTCCCATCGCTCCCAATCCCACAGCTAGACCCCCAAAGTTTGAACACCCATATCTCAAGATCCCTAAGCTATAATGAAAAGTTGTCAACTACAAAATTATAGCTCATTTTATGCTCTAAAACATTGTAATTGATCACTTTTCCATATCGCTATTCTTTCATGAGCTACAGCTCAAGAACCAACTCCCTTCCTCCATTATCATAGCTTCAAGTGATACTGAAACTGATGTTTCGTAACGTACCTAACTTTTCGTGGTTTCTGCAGTGTTCTCTGATACTTCAAAGACATTTCTGTTGTTTCTAGTCTGTAATTTTGTAATTTCTAGTTTGTAGACCTCAAAAATGCATTGTGCTGCTAATCCAAAGAGGTTTCTGAGTTAGCTACAGTACCCTCCCCCAAAGAACGTTTGTCTGCTCTATTTTCATGTTAATCATCTTTTTTAAAAGCTTTTTCGAAAGCTTTGTACGATTATTCATCTCTTACACCCCCAACAAAACCACAAAACATCGCTTTTCTTCGTTTTCTCACGCGTTATTCAATCTTTTTTCCAACTTTTTATCGAACGTGAAGCCCCGCCCAATTCCATCTTCCTTGATTCCACGTTATCTTCCACATCACTCCTTTCCCTATCAGTATCTCCCCTAGCTCTTCCTCGCCATTCCTTCAATGTCGTCCTCCAAGACGACACCTCCAGGGGATCCAACAGTCCAGCCGGCGAACTGCCCATTCCAACTCTTCAACCAGGAAGTCGTCTGGAATGGCAAGTGGATTCAAACGAGACAGGTCGGATTCAGGACTCCGAGTGGGCAGCAAGGGGTTAGTTTACTGAGATACCAGGAAACGAATCTAAGTACATCATCCATCATAGGTCTGGCAATCCGTGCACCGCAACACGAAGCCGCAAGGCGCCCCAGCCGACGGCGTCTCCATCATCGCCCGTGTCCGTCGTGACGGAAAACTGTTCATCGTGCTCGTCAAGCAGTTCCGTATTCCCACTGGCAAGTTGTGTTTGGAACTTCCCGCCGGTTTGATCGACGGAGGAGAGACGGCTCAACAAGCGGCGATTCGAGAGCTGAAGGAGGAGACTGGGTACACGAGCGACAAGGTTGTTATGGAGTAAGTTACCATTTTTGCTCTTAATTCGCTTATTTTGGCCCGTTTTTCTCAAACTTTTTTGTGAAAACATCTGGACAATCGTGTTTTCAAATGTTTTTCACAAAAAAAATTAAGAAAAATGGTCGAAAATGAGCAAAATAAAGGCGAAAACTGTGAACCATTGCTTCGGGTCGCCGCGTTCCATCGACAAACTGAAAAATTAGTCATTCACCGTTTTCGCCATTATTTTGCTCATTTTTGACCATTTTTCTCAAACTTTTTTGTAAAAACATCTGGACAACCATGTTTTCAAATGTTTTTTACAAAAAAGTTTGAGAAAAATGGTCGAAAATGAGCAAAATAAAAGCGAAAACGATGAACCATTGGTTCGGGTCGCCGCGTCCCATCGACAGTGGTTCACCGTTTTTGCCCTTATTTTGCTTATTTTTAACCTTTTTTCTCAAATTTTTTTGTGAAAACATTTAGACAATCGTGCTTTCAAATGTTTTTTACAAAAAAGTTTGAGAAAAATGGTCGAAAATGGGCAAAATAAGGGCGAATCTTGTGAACCGCTGAAATTGCCGATTGACAGACAGTACATGAGAAAACCAGAGAAACCTTCAATTTCTTCAGGTCCAAGCTCTGTTTCCTCGATCCCGGACTCACCGACGACTCGCAATGCCTCGTTGTCATCGATGTCGACGGATCTCTCCCCGAGAACCTCAACCCCGTCCAGATGCTCGACACCACTGAATCCATCGAAGTGCTGCTCGTCGAGCAATCCCAACTGATGTCCTACATCAACGCCCTCGACGCGTCCACCGTCGTCGAGTCCAGCCTGCTCGCCTACGCGATGGGCGTCCATTTTGCAGTCACTCTGGGTTGATATGTTTCGTCCCGATGACTTTTCCCGGAAGTTTCGTCCAACAATAGTCGTTCTACACCACTCAACAACTGTCCAAATCCTGTTCTTCTCAACGAAAAAAATGGTTTGCTCCCCCCGGAGGTTTTCACTTGTATTTCGTCGTATAGGGTACAATTTTTCAAATGTGTTGTGTAGAAAAAGTGAATAAAGATAATTTATTGATCTTATTCTTCTTTTTTTGTCTTTTGGTCAAGGCACCATGGAAAACTGTTTCACAATGTATTGACTTTGGGGGTTCACAACTGAAGGATTCCGAGATCGGATTCTAAGCTTCTCTAGGATGAATCGACGGTATACAGTGTTTTGAATGAGCATTGCAATGGTTCCGGGGATTGGAGCAGCAACGAATAGAGAGTTTATGATGAGGGAGATCACTGAAAAATTCTGATTTCTGAAGGGCAATCTTGAAGAAGTGCGCTGAGCGCACTGCGCTCTGATGCACCCTTCACAGAATCGGTTATAACTTGGTTCAAATTGCATATTTCAAACTGAAACTTTGCCAAAACATAGTTCAAGAGTTCAGAAATAGAAGTGTAAAGTTTCAAACATCTAGCGCAAAACCCCTGGGCGCCATGTCATCTTAAAGTTCAAGCAAAGTTCCGGTACCTCTAGTATCAACCTCCGGTGGTATGAAGTACGTTATGAAGAGCCAAAACGCCCAGGTCGCTAGGAACAATGATTTTATCAAGATCTGAACTTTCTTCATCATTATAACAATCAGGAAGTTCCATTTCAGTCGAAGCACCGTACCTGTACAGTAGTATCAATGACGATTTTCTTGTGATGACTCATAGTGCTATAGCTCATCTTTCGGGTCTGCTTGGATAACTCGAAGAGGACTATGCAACTGGCTATTATGTACACCTGAATTATAATTTTTTGAGCTCTATTTATCGAGATTGAACGATTGAACTTACTAATTCAGCGGCAGTACCTATCAGGACCATAATCGCCAAAAGAGAGTAAAGACCATGGATCTTGGTAATGACTAGGACACCGGGAAGGGAGAAGATATTTTGGCAGGTTGGGAATTTCTGGGGGCGTTGATTATAGGTGTGTGTTTTTACTCAAAAAGGGCTTACTTCTTTCACAAAATCCTGTTGTTCTTGTTCGGAAGAGTTGCAAAAGCTCCAGATGACTAGAAGAAGAGATAACCCGGCAACCCATCCACCAACAAGGACAGAGATGTAGAAGGTGTCAGGGCACTGAAAAAGACATAATTCGAGTGGTATTCAAGTTTCCAGAGACTTTAAAAAGACTCTCACTCCGAACCACCATCCTGTGTCGTACTACTAACATTGCAATCATGAACACTGCGAAAAGGGTTAGAAATATCAACCAGATTAGCTGAAACCCTTTTGAATGAGCCTTACAAGTTGATTAGACCCACAAAAAGTGTATGTGTAGACCAGATTTGATTGAAAAACGACACAGAATAAAGCGCTGGAAATGGAAAAAGCGACATTGTGTTCATAAAGATCGCCCAGAATCCTTGACACAGCCAGAGAAAGAACTGCAATTTTTGTTTTTCAAATTGATTATCGCCTTTCCTTCTCTGTTTACCTGATTCCCAAACAAAACAAACCGGAAAAGCCTTGTCTCTTTCTTGGACTTCTTCAGAATCATGTAGAACCCCAAGAAATTGAGTGCAGTGGAAAACAGGGTTATTGAATAGGAAATGGGTATGATAACAGATTCAGAACTTTCATTTACATGTTCTACTAGGAAATATGGGCATGTAGATGTCATGTTTAGTCGAGGAAAGTTGGTGGAAAAGAAAACTTGGCAATCAGAAGTTTTTCGTGTAAAAGCAGGCGAGGTGTGATAATGACTATGTAGCAGGTGTTTTGGAGATTAGAGACCAGAGATTTTCTGATTTTGTCTAGTGTTATTTAGGTTTTTCAGGTGATTATGATAATCAGAAAATTGAGTTGAAGCCTTCAACTTGAAGGGAATAGGTAAACACTAGTTTTAACATGAAATGTTTCATAGCTTTTGATGTTTAGAAGCGTCGAACTTTGTTCAAATACAATGTTTATCTTTTTAAATCAAGTTCCAGATCAAAACACAAAAACCCGTCGATAATAACAAGATCAAATCGTTAGACACTGCTCCAGAAGTTGTTGTCTCTATACTTCTCGGTGTTGTTGGTTTAGTTTCTGGTGTTGTTGGATTGCTAGGGTTACTGTAGAGTGTGTACACTTGCGGTGGAGTTGTTTTGGATTGTGACAATGTAGATTGACCTCTTGGAACTGTTACGGGAGGACCAGTACTAGTGGAAGAGGTACCACCAGTAGTGACGGTCACTGGATCCTTGGTAGCGGAGAAGTCAACCCGGAATCCTTTCGTTGCATCTCCCTTGGTACTGTACACAACTTGCAAAGTGTCTCCTTGAACTGACAAAGTAGAACTGACAAAGTAAATCGACAGTCTGAACGATCTCAACGACAGATTGTTGTCTGAGATGCAGAACAAGGATCTTTCCAAGAAGGAAGTCGCCGACAAGTTCATGGCTGATGTCGGGGTTCAAAAGCAACAGTTCCTTGGAGGTCTATCGGCTGCTGATAAAGCTATCTATGAGGCTTTCCTTCAGAAACATGGAGTTTCTCTTTGAGTTGTTTCCTACTTTGAATAAAGTAAATCATCACAATATAGTGTAAACTTTCAACACACCTTCAACTTTTCTTTTCACGCTCTCTTATCAGCAATTCCATTGTCTCTAGTTACACTCATCGATTGCCGCAAACTATGACCAAAACTCTGTGTGGATGTATGTTTCTCAAATTGAGACTTTCAAGTTTAAAAAAAAACAGTCTTTCAGTCATTTTCGTTATCACAGTTGATCTCACAATCTCCTTCTTCTTCCTTATCACCGGATCCATCAACATTCACAATTGCTCATCAGACACAAGGCTTCCAGCATGGATGATCATTCTCGGTGCCTGGTATTTTGTGTACAGAGGAACTTCGCAACTCTCCGAGTACTTCTACCCAGAAAATACTCCTTTCTACCCATTTCTTTTCAGTCGAGGCATGGAATTTGGAATAGTTGTCTTGTAAGTTTCAAAATTTGATGTTTCACAGATCTATGTTTTTTCAGAGCAATCTTGGGACTCATTTGGACGTGTCAAATTATAGGCAAGGCAAATTATGAGTGCAACTTTCTGCTCCTTTGGACCAGTTTCTCATTCTCATTATCATTGCTCTTAGGGCTGACAATCGGGTTCTTTATCGCTATCGGTTTTCTTATTCAGCAGTATTACAAGTTGAAAAGGGAAAATGTGACCTCTCAACAGAATGAATGAATTGTTTTTTATCCTAACTCACCCCTGGAAGTCAAGAGATACACAGACAGGACAAATTTCAATGGACCGGTTGGAGCAGCAAGGAGTTCTTGCCCGTTGGTGGTGGTTCTTGCCCGTTGATGGTGGTTGGTGGTGGTTGGTGGTGGTTGGTGGTGGTTGGTGGTGGTTGGTGGTGGTTGGTGGTGGTTGGTGGTGGTTGGCCAAAACAAAACCCCCTAGTTCACACTCACTGAAGCCGGGGGCTCTTGCCCCCTCTTCTTTCTCCTCCCTCCTCTCTCCTCGTCGTCGTCGTCGATCCTCCGCTGGTCCTCCTCGTCGAGTCTCCTCGTCGATTCCTTCCAACTGATCCATCGCCGCTTTGACACGAGACAGTAGGGTTTTGGGACTCCTCCCGTATCAAATTCTTGTGCCACCCCCAGGAATCGAACCTGGGGTATATCTGGGGTTAATTGATTCCCAGTCAACCCTCTTCGCCGCGAGGCTAGGAGGGCGCACGTCTGGACCTGTACAAGACGTCCCTATATATTAGTGCCTCTGGGAACTCGTCAATGTATTGCAGAAAGGGAGTGCTAATGGCATGCGGACAAAAGGGAACCGCCGCCGAAATTCGGGCCTGTGAGGTGTCGGCTGCACGATCAACCAAGGGTTTTTCGAGTGGAAAGCGGAAAAATTTGATGGAATTTGATTTTTATGCTCATTCCTGAGCATTCTCTTGTTACTATCATGCAAAAAGAGGGCATTTCCCATCCATTTTCGTTCATTTTTGTTCATTTTTCGCAATTTGACCCCGCGGCCGTGGCCGGCTGGCCTAGCTTTCCGCCGGTGTACTCCTCTCGGACAAGCACTTTTCATTTTTCTTTTCTGAAAACTGCTCGTTTTTTCCTCATTTTCTCTTGATTCTTCTTGTTTTTCGAATGGTTTTTGATAAAATTTTGTTGTTCTGCAAGATATTTCAGCGAAATTCGTCAAAATTTTCAAAAAAATCCAAAAAATCTCGCTAAAAACTGACTTTCCTCGTTTTTCCCCAAAAAAATGTTTTAAAAAAAATGTGTTGGCTCAATTTCTATTATACAAGTCCATTTTTCAGCGTCGAAATCTTCCGAACAGCTCAAAACTCGGACTTCTTTGATGTCGGATCCGTTCGCACCACAAGCGAACGACCGCCAACCCGACAACGACTACTTGGCTGCTCTCGGTGAGTTTTATTGATTTTCCCTTGCTAATCAAACGCAGTCTTCAGAAAAGCGTCTAAAAGCTGTGAAATCCAAGAAGAACATTGACTCAAAGTCAATTCTCAAGGACATTGAGTCGCTGAAGAACGATCAGCTCTTCAAATTTCTCTCGGAACCCTCTGCACCCGCCAGTATTGCCCCAGAAGATCAGAAATTTGACAACGATTTTGTGGAGGAGCAGTCTCGTCTGGATAAACCCATCGAACCAAGCCTTCTACGCAAAAAAGTCGCTCCGCAGACGTGTGCAATCAACAAAAACGAGCTCGCATCCATTGTGAAGTACGATTTGACACAAAAGCTTCACGAGTTCTACGCGAACCTCGACGACACTCCAGATGATCGACAAGAGTCGCTCCAGATCCTCGGAGAGCTCCGCGAGCTTGCCAACGAGCTCGAGCAACAAAAACTCCAAGAAGACCCCGAAGAAACGCAACTCCGTCCACTTCTGGAAGAAACGGAATCATTTGAACTTGAGAAAACTGTCGACTCGGGGGAAACTTCGTGCGTTTCGAGTCTTCCGCCGGGATCATGGGTTCAGTTTGCTCCGCAAAGCACACCAGCAACGTCGGACTCGCTGGTTCCTTCAGTTCCGTCGCGGGACTACTAAATCCTTCGAAAAATGCCTTCGAGCTCACGTCCTCCCCGCGAATTCCTGGCTCGAAGAAGGGAAGAAACAGAAACAAATCACAGCGGTTCTCTCATTCGACGGAAACATCGCAATGAGCACTGACAAAAAGTGTCGGAAGAGCAAGTGGAAGGTGGTGAATCTGGTCAAGCTATTGCCAGTGGAGCCCGAGAATCGTGGTGGTGTCTACGAGCTGGGATGCTGTGACTTGAGCCTGGAGCAGACTGAGGATTGCCTCGCGATTTTGGCTGTTTTGTGAGTTGTTTTACCCTATTTATCACCACCCAATTATGCTCGTTTTCAGCTGGATCGAAGTCGACGCGAAGAACACCCCATCGCAATGCTTCGGTTCCATCTTCCGAATCACCAAACAACTCTCCGTCGTCTTCTGCGAACTCATCCCGTCCCCCTCAATGGTCGCTTGCTGTCGACTCACCGATCGAAAGAAGTTCACCGGCGACCAGCATTGTCTGCTGGTTTTCTCAAAGGACGCTCAAGTTTCGGCGTATCGTGTGGAACCGAAACGCATTGAGAAGATTGAGGATGTGTTCGACTGGTTCCCGTCGTTAGCGCTGACGAATTTGCCTGGTGGAGCATTGAGGACATCGTGTAAGATTTGTGAAGAGTATCGATACAGTGCTGTGGGATTGGATACCGGAGTTCTGATCGTTTCGGTTTGTATGATAGAGGGAAATGTGATTTTGGATAGGTAAGCTAACGAAGAAACCGAATCTTTCGTTTTCATTTCCGATTTTCAGCGTCCGTCTCCGCTACGCCAGCCCGATCAGCGTCGTCGAATTCCTCCCAGAAGTGTCCGTCAACGTGCATCGCCTCCTCATCTCATCGTTCATGGGTCCTGCAGGCATCTGGCGATTGAAATTCGCCGACGACAAGCTCACCTGGGAGCCCGAGTGCACTTTCGAACGCTCTCAGTACTACGACTCGATCCTCTCCGCGTGTATCTACAGGTTCTATCATGGATGCCCACCCAAAGTGCTTCTTGGAACTTTTTCCGGAAAGATTCTGTGCTACGATCTGCCGCCGCCGACGCCAAAGGTTCAGAAGACGGCGAAGAATGTGCAGATGACCGGGAAACCCATCAATTTGTTATTGTGTCATGGTATTTATTTCTTAAAGGTTAGCGAGCACTGTAATCTAGCAAAGCCTAATTCCCGTTTGTTTTCAGCAAACCGGTTTCAACGAGATCTCCGCCCTCACACCGTACGGCCTCTACATCCTTCGTGAAAACCTAATCCCCCGGAAACTCCGTCTAACAAAGTTCGCGGCTCACTGCATGGAAAAATATCAGAGCTCTCGGATCCTGAAGAATCCCCGGAACCTTCAGGACTTCTCCGCTGCAGAGATCCAAAGACGGTCGACGTTGGATTCGGAAGCATCGGCAGCGCTACGACAACGTGCAGGCTCCACAACTTCCCATTTGACGTGGAGAAACTCGGATGATGAAGCGACGGAGCGACGCAGAGCGACAGTTGGAGGCAAGGAGTTCAAAGAACGTTGCGCCACCCAATCCGCGTCGAACTCCTCGAACGGATCTTCCTCGCGACTCCGCCAACTCGACGTCACCGTCACCGACCTCTACTACCAGGACGGACCCTCCGACTCTCTGCACTCGCCGGCTCCCCGCAATGCTCTCTCGCCTCGAATCTCGAATCCAGGTCAACATCCTCAGTCGCCTCTGGCCAACAGGAACTCTCAGAACAATTCTCAGTCAGTGTTCTTCCGTGCTACCTCGAAAAGTTTGACTTCTCCGCCGCCCAGGATCACTAAATGATACCCCTGCTCTTACATTCCTCATTTCCTGTCTGTTTTTATTGTAAAAAATTGTCAATTGAACATGAAAAATGCATTTTTGGGGGGATTTTCAGGGAAAATGGTTTTATTTCGTTAAATCTAGAGGTTTCATTGCCTTTTTGTATCTGTTTTCTTTTGTTTTCTTCTGTTATTTTCTCAATTTTCACTCCTTTTGTTCCTTGATAACCGTCCAAACAGCTCTGAGCCAAATCCCCACCGCTGTTGCTCCGGCATCGGGGAGTTTTTGCGATTCGGAAGATGTGTAACTGGCACGGCCCACTGAAGCGGTTTGATGGGCGGTTTCGAGAGCGGCACGTTCGGCGGACTGAAAATGAGCGATTCTTGATCTTTTTTTTGTGAAAAACGCGTCGGAATGACTCACCTTGACGGCTTCCTCACAAATCTGCTCCCAACTCGTATTCCCATCCTCCAATCCCTCCTTCAATTTTTCCACCGCCGCCGCCAACGAGTCCACCATTGTCCGATCGCCCACCCTGGCTCCCCCGTACTTTTGAACCGCTTCGCTTCCCTTTTCCAAGGCTTCCAGGCACTTTTTGGTATCAATTTTGTTATTGGAAAACACCCCAGCAGCCGCACTGAACATCAAGGCATACAGGGCTCCACTGGTTCCTCCCACAGTTTGCTCAAAGATTTCTGAGAGTTGGCGGAGCAAATTTTGAGGGTCACCAAGATCCAGGACCTCTAGGGATCCTTGAATAGCTCGGGAAGCCGAAGCAAACGTCTCTCCGCAATCTCCATCGCCAGCAGAAGCATCTAGGCGGTTTAGCTCTGACTCGGAGTTCTTCATAGCGTTGATAAAGGCTTCCAGGATGGATTTCGTTAGTTTTTGATGAGGGAAATTTGGTCCTTCGGGTTTGGATTGACGCTCCGAAATTCCATGAGCCTTTCCACTTGGGCGGATTACTTCAGAACCTTGAACTTGAAAAGAACCCATCCACCCGGGCGCCGGTTTGTCCAGATACGTCAGCATTTGATCAGTAGCCCTGAGAATTGTCACACTGATCCCATGACCATCCAAAGATGTCATGTAGGTACCAGAATAGAATCTGGCGACGGGAAGCTTTTGGAACTCTGAAAAAGATATTCAAAAGACTGCTCTGGAGCTTTGCTAACTTACTCATCCAGTTCAGCACCTCCCCATTGACAATGCTCATCTCCAACTGTGACACACTTCCCAAGTTGTTCACCAAAATCACCAGATTCTGATCTTTCTCCTTTCCCAGCTCCATCTTCCCGCACAACGTCTCCATCAGACCCCCAATGATCTCTTTCGCACTGCCAAACGGAGCTCTCCGCTTTCCGGGCTCGCCATGAATCCCCAACCCGACCTCTATCTGATCTTCCGGCAATCCTTTTTCCTTCTCCTTCCCTGGCAGACTACCAGGATACAAAGAGACTCCAAGGGTTCCCAGGGAGCTGATTACTTTGTTAGAAAGCTCGGAGATCTCTTCAAGAGACCGGCCCTCTTCTGCCATTGCTCCGGCGATTTTGACAGTGAGAACTGCTCCGGCAAGTCCACGCCGACCGACTCGGCTATTCGGATTATCAATCGCCACGTCATCGCCGATAGTTATAACACGAGCATTACCACCAGCGGAATTGAATCGTTCAGCCGCCAAACCAAAATTCAATCGATCTCCAGTGTAGTTGATCACGAAGAGAATGGCACCGGCATGGCTTCTAGTACCTTCTAAGGCAGCTTGCACGTTTCTGGATGGTGGCGATGCAAACACATTCCCGGCGACTGCAGCAGTTAGAAGTCCTTTTCCGACATACCCAGCAGCGTAGGGTTCATGGCCGGAACCACCGCCAGCGATTAGAGCGACTTTTGAGGGGTCTGGATGGGATTGGAGGATCACTCGGGGGCAATTCTGAGGGGAAATGATAACTTGAGGGTTCCAAAGTGTTATGGAGACTTACCTCATGAAACTTGACATTTGAATTAGTGGAAACTAGACCGAGAAGACCGTCATCGACGGTTTCTTCCAAGTTATTGACGAATTTTTTAGACATATTGACACTGAAATAGCAACGATTTGCTGTCAGCGAGAAAGTCGATTTGTTAGTAGGGTTAATAGAAGAACAAAGAAAACAACACAGACTGATAAGATAACTGTTCTTTGATCAATCTGATTATCGATTTACTTCAAGATGTCTTTAATTTCAGGAAACTCACACAAATATGGGACCGATCAAAAAGAAAAAGAAGAAGGGCAATGGAGGGAATCCGATGGTGCCGAGACCCGAACAGGACTATGTGAGTTTTTCGTTTTTTGTTTTTTGAGCAGAAATTGATAAGGAAATGATCAAAATACGAAAATCCCAGTTTCTCACGCACGAAAAGTTCAGTCACTTCAGCCGGTCCACGTTCGTCGAGTTCTCCCACCACGACCAGTACTCCCACCACGACCAGTACTCCCACCGAGCTTCCCATTGATCCGACGAATGAATCAACAAATGACTCAGCGAATCAACCAAAACATGAGTCGTCCACCACCGAAACCCATCACAACCATTGAGCTCCGTGAGAAGAGGCTCGAAATTGCTCAGGATCCCAATGCTCCGACGACTTCTACGGCTGCCGCGAGTTCTGGGAACTTTTGTGCTACTTGGTGTAAGTCTCAGAAAAGAAAACAGCCAACAAGAGAGGAAAAATTGATTTTCAGTGGCCAAAAACGTTCGTCTCGCTCGTCCGAAACCCAAGGAGATTCAGTTGGATGACAGGTGAGTTTTTAAACAGATTCCTGGAGGTTTGGTTCAGTACTTTCAGAGAAGACCCAATGGAAGAGGAGGATGTAGTGGTTCTGAAGGAAGTCAAGGACGAAGACCCGAAAATCGAGATGGTCAAGGAGGAGGCGAGGACTTCTAGGAAAGGTGAGAGTTTCTTATCAATCCCCGTGCTACAAACTGTTCCTGATCAATTGTAAAACAAGTGTACTTCTTTCTTTACCCTCTAAACCCTGCATTATTTGCCTATAGACGCACTGCAACAAACAGAAAAGTCCAGCGGGGCGCACTTACTCATCCTCCCCCCAGCCCCCCTTTTCCTACTCACCGCCTGATAACAACTAGTCTTTTCTAGTTTTTCCGTGTAATTTCTCAGAGTTTATGATGTCTCCTAGATCCCAAAGCCTTCTGAACCCTTTCCCCAACAAATTTGAACCTTTCAGACCCCACTCCAGACATCATACACATCAGCGACGACGACGACAGTGTGATTTGTCTGGAAGACTTGCCTCAGCCACCACAGCAACAACGTCGAACCGGTCAACAGCCACCGATACGCCGAAAGAGTCAGAATAAGAAACAGAAGCAGGAAATGGTGAGTTTTCACAAGATTTCAGCAAGAGATTTCCTGTTTCAGACAACACAAGAGCCGACGTCTTCTTCGGCAACTCCTGGACCATCTGTGCCTCTTCAATCACCATCAAGTACATCGGGACCCTCCAGCTCGCCCAGAATGACCTTTCCAATCGATGGCTACTCCAAAGACTGTGTCATATCGAAACGAGCCGCCCGTACCTGGCATGCCATCAAATCGCCCACCGTACCACACCACTCAGTCCGATCCACGGAAATCACCATCTGTTCCTACAACGTTCTGTGCCAGAAGACCATTCTCCGCACCGATTACCTATATCGTCATCTCCGCAAGAGCATGGAGTACCTTGAATGGTCCCATAGATCAGAAGGACTGAAGATTGAGCTACCGCAGCTTGGAGCGGATATCATGGGACTCCAGGAGGTTCAAGTGGACCATTACGACGATTTCTACGAGCCATTGATGAGACACAACGGATACCTCGGATCCTACAAGCAAAAACATGGGACTTCGCAAAAAGACGACGGATGTGCGCTGTTCTACCGTCCGGACAAGTTCGAGAAGGTTCGAGAAGACGGTGTGAACTACTTTGTCTCCGCCACAGCCATCTCCAACCGAGAGAACATTGCCCAAGTGCTCACTCTTCGATGCAAGTCAACCGACGAGTTGCTCATCGTTGCCAACACGCACTTGCTGTTCAACATCGAGCGAGGCGATGTGAAGCTGGCACAGTTGGCCATTCTGTTCGCGAACATCCACAAGATCAGTGGAGAGATCGAACAGTCAGCTGGGAAGAAGCCCCTGGTCATTGTGATGGGAGATTTCAACATTGAGCCGCACTCGAAGGTCTACAACTACGTGGTGCATGGACAGCTCCACGTCGACCAGGTCCCCGTCCGAACCATGAGTGGCCAGGGAACTCGAATGGGAGGAGCCATCTGCTGCGCGGCCCGTCTTCTGGAAGGATCGGAGATCGAAACGAACTCGATGTTCCTCCAAGGCCCGAAACTCTCCCATCCCTTCCAATTCGCCTCGGCCTACCACTACGGCCTGAACCAGTTGACGCCGTACGAGAAGCGTCCGATCTCGACGTACCACAAGGACCAGGCGACGCCGGACTTCATCTTCTACACCCCGGAGATGATACAAGTGAGTTTTTACGAGAACTTGATACAAAACAGATGGTAACTTTACTTTTCAGGGCGTCGAAAAGCTCCAACTCCTCCGCCGCTTCACCCTGCCCACCGTCGACACGCTCCGCTCCGTGACTCCTTGGCCAAACCAGCACGTGCCCAGTGACCACCTGCCCATCATCGCAAAGTTCCGTCTCTCCAAGTTGGCCTGAAGACCGTCAGAACACCCCTAAAAACTCGATTCCATCCGTTTTTATGAGCACTTTCCCCACTTTTTCTGTATTTGGTATTGAAACCCCGGTCCCCTTACGTTTCTAGTTTCTCTTTCTATGTTTTACAAGATTTCTAGCCCTTTTTTTTGTATTTGGTATTGAACAACTTCACTTCCCCTCCCCACCCAGTTTTTCCTGTGTCAAAACGGGTCGTGCTATGATGTTTTTTCGCATTTCCTCGCATTTCCCAGTCTTTTATGAATGATTTTTTGTGAAATTAGATACTTAGGGTCATCATTTATCATTATCAATATCAGAAAGCCGACGGTTTATACTTGGCATACACCGTCTGTCCCTCATGTATCCATCCCTCCTTCTTCAACCCGGCATACACTCCAAACACTGGACTCTCTCCATGTATCCCTCTCATCTTTCCTTCTGGAGCCAATCGGAATTCGCGGAGTTTCTTCAGCGGTTGGTTTTCCTTGCTCATTTCTCCCTTCACGGGATCAACAGTGGTCAGAACACATCGAGTACATGGACCAATGCATTCGATGACGGCTTCTCCGATTCGAAGGAGCGACCATTTGTCTTCGTCCCAAGCAGGGCAGCCGGTTATGTAGATTGAGGGACGGAAGAAGCGCATGGTTATCTGGAAATGTTACAGTGAGAAGAGATCAAAATTGACATGGAAAAACGGCTTACCTTGTCGTCTAATCGATCATTTAGAGCATCTAGAGAAGCTTCAGTGGCGATGTGAAAAGGAGCGAGGTCGGTGAAGCCGGACTGAAAAAGAGGGGTGTCACTAGTTTTCGTGTGAATTAATGGAACCGGGAAACTATTTAGATTCATAACTTTTCTGCGTTTTTGGAATCCAGATCTTCAGGACTCAGGGTCTAGAACATCGGCCACGCGAATGTGGCACTCGGCGGGTCTCGCCACGAAATCGGTTTTTTTCATTTTCTCGTTTCTGGACCAATTTTCTTAGTTTTTGTTGATGAAAATGGAGAGAAAAGAAAATTTGAGGCTTAGAAATAGTCAATTTGACCAGAATTTATGAGTTTTCTTTGCAAACTACCCATTTTTGTAACTTTTCGGCAAAAACACGAAATCGGAAAATTTGTTATGAAAAACTGAGCGATTTTTGTCGAATTTACTATTTCTAGGCTTCTTATCTTCTTCTCAATTTCTTCTTCTCAATTTTACATGACACTATGTAGAAACCTACAAAACCAAAACCAAGCCCGAGCCCCTATCACTCACATCATCCTTCCTCTTCGGCACCGGATTCTCCCACCAATCCTCCTTCGGCACACACGTTCTCTCTGTGTACAATCCGTCTCGAAACATGATCAACCTATAGTTCTCCTCCTCCACGTACTCTGACAACAGCTTTGCTATCTCATCCCCACAATCCAATCCGTCTTGTTTCAAATTGCGGAACATCCTAATAAAAACATAATGCCTCCATAATGAAACAGTGAATCTTACGTTGATCGAATGACCCTTCCATTCTTGACAACTTTCTCCAAATCTACAGTAACCCCGGGCTTTCCGGGTACTATCATCTGGAGCTTTCCGTCTTCTACATGGCACACAACGTGTACTAACTTTGGCTTTTGACGAGCTGTACAAAACGTTCCAGTTGCCTCATCTACCAACATAAACGCGCGATCTTCCATGTCACCCAGAACAGGCCCGAGTCGAGTGCATTTGAAGGCGAATAACTGGAATAAGAAATGGGACACACTCGTTTGAATGGGGCTTACATCAACTGGTTTACAAGACTTCATCGGGTAGATATGCAGACTTTTTACGGTTCCAATTGGCACCCATTCCAGGGATTTCGCAGTGATGTAGGTGTAGATTTGACGAGCGGTCTAAGCGTTTTGACTTTTTGAAAAGATTTTTGAGGTATTTATGACTTACATGATAAAAGATAAAGGAGCTAGCTAAACAGCCAATGAGCACTTTCTTGTCTTGGTTGAGTTCCAGCATTCCTTGGATTGGGAATCAACACAAGATGGATTGTGCAATAGTAGACTGATGTGAGACCAGAGATATCAAAAAGAACCACGGGTTAAGTACCCCGTAGTCGCCCGGATGTCTGCGTCTATTTGTAATAGCACGTGTTAGAGTAGTGTATTTTGTGGCAATGATAACAGATGTTAGAACGCATTTATGTACACCTTGATCTTTGAAACAAATGAAATCTTATGTACCAAAGTCACTAAAAAGCTGATGGTTTATACTTGACATAAGCAGTCTGTCCGACATGAATATACGCTGCATGTTTCGTTCCTGCATACACCCCAAAAACCGGGCTGTCTTTGTGTGCATTCCTCATTTTTCCTTCTGGCGCCAAGCGGAATTCCCGGAGCTCTTTCAACGGTTGGTTTCCTTTTCTCATTACTCCTTCCTGGGGGTCTACAGTAGTGAGAACACATCGAGTACATGGCGCGAAGCATTCTAGGACAGCTTCTCCAATTCGGACCTCTGACCACTTGTCTTCGTCCCAAGGGGCACAGCCTTCGATGAAGATTGAAGGGCGGAAGTTTCGATGGGTGACCTGAGTGTCCAGGCGTTCATTGACAGCGTTCACGGAGGCTTGAGTCGCAATGAGGAAGGGAGCGAGGTCGGTGAATCCGGACTGAAAGCTGATAGATAGATAGGACCCCTAGACCCTTTTACTCACATCATCCTTCCTCTTCGGCACTGGATTATTCCACCACTCCTCATCCGGCACACAAGTTCTCTCTGTGAACAGTTCCTCTCTGTACATGATCAAGCGATAGTTCTCCTCTTCAATGTACTCCGATAACAGCTTCGCTACTTCATCTCCACAATCATATCCGTCTTGTTGCAAGTTGTCGAACAGTCTAAAGCAGAGTTTGGAGTTCAGTAGAATCAGGAAATCTTACGTAGATCGAATGATCTTCTGATTGTTGACAACTTTCTCCAAATCCACTGTAACCTGGGGCTTTTCTGGTACCGTAACAGTAAGGATCCCATTCTCCACGTGGCTTTGAATCAAGACCATCTTGGGCTTTTGCCGGGCTGTGATGAACTTTCCAGTGGCCTCATCTACCAGCAGAAAAGCACGATCCTCCAGTTCGCCCATAACAGGTCCAGTTCGCGTGCATTTGAAGGCGAATAACTGAAACTAACGGTGTAACAAGGGTGTTTTCGTGGGCTTACATCAACTGGGTGACAGGACTTGATAGGGTAGATATGGAGACTTTTGACGACACCAATTGGCACCCATTCTTGAGATTTTGCAGTGATGTAGGTGTAGATTTGACGAGCGGTCTGAAGGAATCACTTTTTAGTGATATTTTTGAGGTGTGACTTACATGATAAAAGATAAAGGAGCTAGCTAAACAGCCAATGAGCACTTTTTTGTCCTTGTCGAGTTCAAGCATTGTTTCTTTCTGGAAGAAATGTTGCAGACTGGTGTCAAGTTTTAGTGCAAATATTATCAAGGAAAACGACGAAATGATAAGGTTTGCATTGAAAATCAATAATCAACACTTTTCTACAAGGTTCTATTACTAAACAGCTCAAAACAAGCACTAAAAATGTTCAGCACATGACTTGTAAAACATGGAAAACAGACAGAACTGGCTAGTTAGGGTTGTGTTGATGCTATCGACCCTTACACTGCCTGCGTCTCTTGATTCTTGCGACTGAACATTTGTTTGTGACGTAGGAATTGTGTATTTTGTTGTTTTGAACTCGAAAAACATCACGTTTCCATAATCCAACTTCAAAATCTCAAACTTTCTGCAGAAAGTTAGTTCAAACTTTCACGATCAAACTTCAGATTCTTGAACTTCCTTTAAACTGTCAGATGCTCTTTTATCCCACTGTAAAACGATCTTCCCACGAGATAAGATCAGAAAGATCTACACATACTCCTTTGTACTGATGTGCTAATCGGTTACAGAGGGTCGTAAACAAGGCACGCGCAGGGCGGGGTCAACCCCGCGCTCAATACTAGGAGGGAGGTCCTCACAATTTTCAGTCACTTTTTTTATTCTTTTCCTAACCGAACCCTCTAGTTCTTTTGAGGAGGAGGTCCGTCTCTTGATTACTTCTTTTCCTAACCAATCCCTCTAGTTCTTTTGAGGAGGAGGTCCGTTTCTTGATTAC
>LR538276.1:281293-294333 GCA_900883565.2 Caenorhabditis panamensis
GGAGGTCCGTTTCTTGATTACTTCTTTTCCTAACCGAACCCTCTAGTTCTTTTGAGGAGGAGGTCCGTCTCTTATTTATCTTTTCCCCGTCCTCGGTTGGACAAAAAACCTTTTCCCTTTCACGTGCTTCGCCTCTCCGTGGCGAAAGGGATCAACCGTTTTTCCCTTCATTGGGAAAAACGGGCCAAGAAGCACACCCCTATTTTTCTCTATCTATATGAATGCTCCGGTTACTTATAGGCGGAAGTTGACTCGATAACTTCAAATCGACCCGTCCTATAAGACCAGAAGAGTTTTACAAATGAGGACTAGATGATATAAGTGAAAGATTCATTCCGAACACAAGTATAACATGGAAAATATGTATGTACACAGATGGAATATGACTTGAAATGGAGATTAGAGGATTAGGCTTACAAATAGGATTAAAAGACAGATCACGTAGACTTTGAGCGCATGACTTCATTAGTGATATACGGGGGTTCCTGGGTGTCGTAGAGCATGAAAGAGGCGAAGAGGACTGTGGAGATGATGAACACCCACATTATGATCTTTTCGAGCATTCTGAAACATTCGATCTGGTAGGGGAACTGAATCCCGGATTACCTTGCCAACATCTGCCACTCTTTCCTTATCCTTTTCAAGTGCTCCTGTGATGTTAGATCTGCTCGAATTGATTGTACAGAGCTCAAAACATCCACTACAACATTGTACATCGCTGGATCCAAGACTTTAGAGCTGTCGATGGATTCCTGCTCGACTAGGGAGGTTTTGTTGTGCTAAAAATGGCTATAAGGGTTTGAAAATGACAAGGGGTATTGAAAGAAACCTAGAGATTAACAATTCAACTTAACCTGAACGTAGAAAAACCAAGTAAAGACACTCAAAAAACATGCTAAAAGTAGTGCAAAAGAGGCTAAGAAAATCCAACCTTTGGCTCATCGGTCTTGAGCAATTTCTGCTGGAACTGCACGAACCCGGCGGCGAACGTCTTCTTGAGCTCCGATAACTTGTCCTGAATGGAGCACATGCAAGAGATTCAGTGGAAGCAATTGGGGAATTGACTGGTATACACAGTGTGCCGAAAGTACGGACAAGTGAGTGGGGATTGGACTTTCAAAGGGACATGGTAACGGGATAGGGAGACAAGGACTCACGTATTTCTTCAATCGCATTTTGATGCTTTCTTGGGTGTTCATGAGCTCTCTGCCAAAAAACCATTGAACGAAGGAATTGCGGTTCATTCGGATGGAGAGGAGGAAGGAGCGAAGGCGGCGGGTTATTGGGCGACCCTGCAAACTTTCTAGTATATCTCGAGAACCATGATAGATTGAAGAAAGTTGTCAACTAACAGGATAAAGTTCAAGACAAGAGCTATATTTTTGTAGTTGACAACTTTTTTCTATCTTGCATTGTTTCTCAGTTATTGTCCGTCAATCGGAGGCCTGCGCCCTCGGGCTCACAAAACAAGACATTTTCGCTCTTATTTCGCTCATTTTTGATTATTTTTCCCATTTTTTTTTGTAAAAACATTCAGAATTTGTGTTTTCAAATGTTTTTCACAAAAAAGATTAGGAAAAATGGTTGGAAATAAGCAAAATAAAGGCGAAAACAATGAACCACTGCTTCGGGTGGCCACGCCCCATCGACGAACTAAAAAATCAGTGGTTCACAGTTTTCGCTCTCATTTTGCTCATTTTTAATCATTTTTCATAAATTTTTTTTGTAAAAACATCAAGATAATCGTGTTTTCAATTGCTTTACACAAAAAATTCAAGAGAAACGGTCGAAAATGAGCAAAATAAGAGCGAAAACAGTGAACCACCCAATTTCATGTTTTTTGTCTCCGCGACCACAAATTCGAGGGCACCGATTGACTTACAGACAGTATATTCCTCTAAACTCACCGCATTTCCCTGCATCTGAATCCCAAGTGTAAACGTTGTGCAGTAAGTCGCCAAGAACATGATGAAGATCAACCCAATATAATACTGCCCCAATAATGGAACAGAGTTTGAGGTAGCAGGAAGCTTATCGGAGACCATCATTACTAAAAACTACCGGATTAAAAGATTCTAGGCTATCTAAACTTACAGATAATTGCCAAGGACAACAACGCAGTGACTCCTAAACTGACTTTTTCGGTGTTTTCCCCAGTGGAAGAGTGAGGGGTGAAGAACCCGATTACAGTGACAATGGTGATGAAGGCTGAGGGAATGATAAGGGTGAAGAGGTAATAGCTGGGGTTTCTTTTGATAGCGAAGAAGTAAGAGATATCCGGGTAAGGGTTGGGGCAACAATCGTAGTACTTCAAGTTGTTTCGGTACCGGAAGTCGACAAGTTTCCATTCCATGTTGGGGATGTAGTGGTTAAGGATGGCCATGTTTGTTCTAAAATCAGGAATAACTCAAGATCCAACAGAGATATCAAAAAGTTGTCAACTGATGAAATGATTCTTGAAAAAAGAGCTACAACTTTGTAGTTGATCACTTTTCACCATAACTGATGGTTCTCGAGTTATCTGCCACTAACCGATTCTTAATATCCAATGGTGTCTCTGTTGGCTGCTCCGCTGTGTTCAGCATTATCTGCGACCCATCGTAGGACCAGGAAGCCAACATTATGTAGCAAATTTGCTGAACTTTCAAATTATAGTTCCATCTTCTTATCTTTCTATTTGTGTACCTGATCATAGGGAAACTTCTCCATTTGTAAATCACACGTGATGTCTGTTATAATCGCGCTGAAAAGAGGGAAGTCGTGGGAAAAATAAGGGTTTCTGAGCTTTTCTGGATACAGAAAAGGATATGGCTATCCCACGATAGCCATATCCATAAGATCAACATCAGGTACTCACCGAAATAAAGAAATCTTTCCGGTATGCTCAATTTGAACGTTCGTCTGCATCTCGTTCTCCTTGATGTTCATGTTGGCGCTAAAAGAACCGGGTGTATCTCAAAAAATATTGGGTTAATCAAAAAGTTATCAACTACAAACTTGCAGAGCATAATGTACGGATCATTTTTGTAGTTGACAACTTTTTAATATCTCTCTTCCTTCTCAAGTTATGAGCCCCCAACTGACTAACTTATTATAAACCAACAGATCCGGTTTCCAAATCATCTCCGACGGCACATGAAGTGACTTGATGTTGCCGAAATCTTCCGGATTCCACATCAAAAACTCATCCTGCCAATACTCTTCAATCCAGCAGTATAAAGTGATGATTTGATCGTTTTCATGCACTTTTTGAATCTGTTTGAAGTACAACTGCACAGTGACATTGGTAGGGCCACTAGACTCGTCTTTCACAGGTCTAAAAAGTGTCTAATCAGGCTAAAAAGTGGGGAATAGGGGCAAACCTAAGTTCCTTATGATAATCCCTAAAAAGATACTTGATAAGTTGCTTCTGCTGAGCTATACAAGCGGTCTGTAACTAGAAATAGAACTGTTTATCAATGGAGCGCATTTGCATACCATAAAGATCTGCAGTATCAGTGTTATCCTGATGATTGGGAGCTGCATGGTTAAGGGTACCTAAAACAAGAAAGAATAGAAAGAAAACGCGTCGAAAAAATGTCAAAAAGGCAGCGGAACATATCAAAAATGTGTCGCCAGAGGCCAACGATTTGTCAAAAATGTTCGGGCGCAGTTTGCCTTCAAACTTTTTGGCACCAAGATAAGATACGTCATCATTTTCCCCCATTTCAGGCTTAATTCCTTTATTTACCCCAAAAATCCCCTTGAAAAAGGAAGAAAAAAGTGATTTTTTTCCCAGGCCTCAAAGAAATATTCATAGAAAAGTGGGCGGAGCCTATTTCGGCTCAACCTCGGCCTCGGGCCTCTCATTGAGAATGCAGTAAATCTCGGCGTGCGAAAATGTTTTGTCTATGAACTGAAAAGAGAGAGCCCCGAAAAATTTGAGTAGGAAACGGGGAAATTGAGAGAAGGAGTTGAAGGAGGAGGGTGGGTATTTGGGCATGATCATCTGACTTTGAGGACGGCTTTCAAGTGACGTTTGGGGGGAGAAGATCTTGAGCAAAATGCTGAGCGAAAAGTTTGGGATGGGGGAAATGGTGCAAGTTATAATTGGGGAGGGAGGAAGTTGAGGAAATGGAGGATTTGGAAGATTTAGGGGAGAGAGCATGTTCCAGAAGATGCAGAAATGATCGAGGAGATTCAGAAGGTTTCAAGAATCAAGAATAGGATTGCTAGATGTGTTTCTATCATCGTGTGTCAATCGGTGCCCTCGAGTTCGTGGACGCGGCAGCCTGCGCCGTCGGCCACACAAAACAAGAAATTCAGTGGTTCACTGTTTTCGCCCTTATTTTGCTCATTTTTGACGATTTTTCTTAAACTTTTGTGTAAAAAAGTTCAGACAATTGTCTTTCCAAATGTTTCTCACAAAAAAGTTTAAGAAAAATGGTCAAAAATAAGCAAAGTAATGGCGAAAACGGTGAATCGCTTGGTTTTCCGTTTATGGGACGCGGCAACCCAAAACAAGAAATTCAGTGGTTCACCGTTTTCACCCTTATTTTGCTCATTTTTGACGATTTTTCTCAATCTTTTTGCCACAATATTCAGACGATTGTGTTTTCTACACCACTCCCTAAATACCAGAAAGTATGAGGCTATACAAAAATAAAAAATTAGGGCAATTTTTGCGACAAATCTGTCAAAAAAACTGTCCCCCTACTTTGCCTTTTAATAACTTTGCTTATATGAGGTTTTGTGTTCCAAATTTTATATGGGTGCGTAGCAAATTGTCGGGGCAACAAGTCTCGCTGAAATCAACTCACGAGAATGCAATGTGACTGCGTGGTGACCCGATTAGTGAAGGGCACTTTTTTGGACAAGCAAATCCCGATGTAGGGCACAAAAGTGGCGTGAGAATTTCCGCGTCAATTCTTTTTAGTGGGATTTTGAACGAGTTCATTTCTGTTTTTAACGGATTTTTTGAAATTTCGGAATTTTAGAAGATTAGAAAGAAAATTAGAAAAAAACGGAGAAAAAGGAGAAAAGGAATATGGGCTTTTTGGGCTTTTTTCAGCAAAACCCCCTGTTCCGTGTCACTGAACCCGGGGGACCACGCCCCCTCTTCTTTCTTGATCCCTCCTCTCGATCCATCCTGTCGATCCATCCCGTCGCTGCTCCTTCGTCGTCGTCGATCCAACTTTCGTCGTCTCGTCGTCGAGTGTCGCTGCTCCGATCTGGCGCCAGTTTGCCATCTTTAGGGGGCTTTGGGACTCCTCCCGCAAGTTCTGATTAGTGGCTCTCCAAGCCGTGCCACCCCAGGACGGAATCGAACCTGGGGTGTGCTGGGGGCCCATTGACTCCCAGTCAACCCTCTTATCCGCTAGGCTATGAGGGTGCACGTCTGGACCTGTACAAGGGGCCCTTATGTATTGGACCCCCCTGGGGAGTCAAGAAGGGGATCAATAAGGGGGTGGTAATGACTAAAAGACAAAAGGGAACTGCCGCCAGACCGTGAGGTGTCGGCTGCACGAAAATGTGTAAATAGAGGGTCCCGGTTTGATTACCCAATTTGAGGTAGTGGCCACGAATTTGAGTGTTTCGAGTGGATTACTGTTGTTTTTTCTTATTCTCTCTAATTTTTCATATTTTGCAGCGTCGACATCTCCCTAGTCAAATGTTTTTTACAAAAAAGTTTAAGAAAAATGATCAAAAATGAGAGAAATAAGGGCGGAAACGGTATATCACTCGGCACGAGTGTCGCCGCGGCCAAGAAATCGAGGGCACCGATTGACAAACAGCCAATAGAAAATCTATACATTATGGGGAAGGAGTTTTAGAGAAGACACATATGCACCCAGAGGTCAAACTTTAGCAAAGTCTAATGAAAAGTTCATTATAATGAGCTATTATTCTTTCAGTGGCAAAACGGAGCTCGAGTCTCGCAGCTAAAACACGTGATCCTTGTATCGAAAAAGCAGAAGAACAATGTTCCAAAAGAAAGAAACACACACACACACCAAATTGAATCTGGTTTCAGCCAACATTCTTCTTCTTCCGCTTACAATTGGCCCACGTTTTTGAACTCTAGAACTTCCTTCCTACCCAAGTAGTTCAGTTAGTTCCTGGCACGTTTTTAAACAATCGACGTCAAGTTTTCCCACATTCGTTGAGGAAAATTGTCAAGTTAGTCGCGGCAAACCACATGACACTTTACTCAACTCGCTTATAACGACTGGAAGCGTTTTGAAACAGTGATAAGGCTTTTGCAAGGCTCGCTCAACAAAGCCACCCCAATCATCATAACAAAAGAAAAAAAGATGCAGCGAATTTGAAAAAAGGTGAAAGGCGAGAAACGCGGATTTGCAGAGCAAAATATCTGGGGATGATGGCGGCGGAAAGCGGGATGGATGGGCTACGTAGCAGAGCAGCACAAAAGATCCCGACGACGGGGAGGGGATTGCGGAAATTGGGTTCGGGTAGGAGGCGACGGGTGTAAGATGTCAGATGAAAAGTCATCCTGGGAAAGATAGTTATTATGGTTATGAGCCTTTGGATTCTTCGAGCTCATGGAGCAGAGCAAAAACAGAGATTCTGAGAATGACATGACACACTTCAAAAACCTTCGTTTTCCCACGCAAATTGAAGTTCTTCTTAATTCTAACTAACTTTTAGTCGTCTAGAACAAGTAAAACATACAAATTTTACTCTAAAGCTCCTGAGAAATTGACACTTTTATTAGCGCAATAAGGAAAAACTTGTAACTTTTTGGAAAGAGAAGCGACCGAAAAACATCCAAAAAAGTTCTCCCCAGAAGACGAAAAAACAGGAAAAACTGAGAGAATAAGGAGAAAAATACGCAAAAAATGAGGGATAGAGAACAAAAAAGGTTCGTAAATAGGGTTAACCGAGCGATAAGTGACTTTTGAGAACAATGCTTTATACGGCGAATGTTTCCGTGTTTTGCATGATGAGAGGCCGTTTTATTACTTTGTTATTCCAGCTGTAACTCGTCAGGAAATGTTTTTATCAAGAAGATGTTAACTACAAAGTTATAGAAAATTTTATGAAGAATAAATTTGTAGTTGATTACTTTTTGTTATCTCTTTTTGTTTTTGAGATATGTCGGTTTTATGAGTGAGTGGGTGTTTCTTGTTGTATCTCAAGAACGAAAGCAGTAAACAAAAAAGTGTCAACTAATAAAATGTAGCAAATAAAACGATGTACATTTTTGTAGTTGACAACTTTTTGCTAAATTTCATGGTTTTCGAGATATAACAGTTTTAAAAGGGACTTGTGAAAACCGGCCACCCGGAAGGCCTTCGCGAAGGTAAACGAAGGATCGGACCTATTTTCTTTTTTCGCGTAAAAAAGGTCAAACCACCCACTAGTCACAAAGGAAATGCTACAGAAAACATTTTCCTAGAAAAGGAAATGAAACAAAACACGTGTTAACAAAATATCGGGTGACAAAATGGTGAGGGTGGCGGGCCCCGGAGCCTCGGTCCGAATCTGAGATTCTTTGGTCGCAAACGGAATATTCTGACACGAATATGCTTAAAAATAGAAGAAATAGAAGAAAAAACACGAAAAATGAGAAGACACCCACTTGAGCTTGTCGCTCACTCGACTCTCGCCACTTTTTAACGAAGTTTTCCTTTTTCCGTTGAGTAGGCGGATTAGGCACTAGAAATCAACATAAACAATTTGGAATGATGGTGAACATGTTTATTTTATTGTTTTTCAGTTCTATCTTTCTGGAAAACGCTCTTTTCAGCTGTTCTTTTGGATTTTCTAAACAAATCGCAAATTTCTCATTTGAATCACCGCGCTTTTTCGGTGGCCGCGGCCGAAGATTTGCATAATCGTTTTCTAGTCCCTCGCGAATTTTCGCATTCATTTTCCGATTTTCGCAGCAATTTTTGCCCAATTTTCTTCGTTTCCTGCCGTTTTTTACAGAATTTTTTGCAAAAATAAATGAAATATTCAATTTTTCAACTTTCAGAACATGTCCGCCAAGTCGCGCGATCGATTGGTTGTCACAGAGGACTCCGACGACGACAATGAGCGAGAGGAGATGGATTCTGGTACGAAAACTG
Organism: Caenorhabditis panamensis; assembly: GCA_900883565.2. Classification (NCBI taxonomy): domain Eukaryota; kingdom Metazoa; phylum Nematoda; class Chromadorea; order Rhabditida; family Rhabditidae; genus Caenorhabditis; species Caenorhabditis panamensis. Next base: position 289,366 of record LR538276.1, read on the forward strand.
GCAAACTCTTTCCAATTATTTGTTTTTCTGCAGAAAATGACAGCGACGTCGAAGGACCATCATCTGGCGATGGCAGGAATGGCGAGGAAGCCGAGACAGTAGCGTTTCCGGCGATTCAGAGGGTAAGTTCAAAAAACTGTTGGAAAATCAATAATTTGAAAAGTTTAGAAAAAGAAGAAGGTGATCAAGAAGCTAACGAGAAAGGAGAAGAGTATGAAGCACTCGCTGAAAGAGTACCGCCACAAATTGGCTCTCTTCAAACCGGATATCACCACCGACCGGGAAAAGGAAAGAAATCTGAGACGGATCGCTACAAAGTGAGTCTTGCTTTGTCTTGCTATGTTGCAAAAAGGCTAAAAGTCATCCAGGAGATCATTCTTTGAATTTTTCTCTTGCAGAGGAGTCGTCCAGCTGTTCAACGCCGTCGCCGATCGTCAAAACACCATGTCAGACGCCGTCAAAGACAAAATGACCGCTCGAGACCGCAAAGAAGCCCGTGAGCGATTCGACGGAAAGAACTTCGACTCGGACAAGTTTGCCGATTTTGGATATGGAGCCGCCAAGAAGGAGGAGCAGGAAGAAGAGGAAGAGATGGAAATGGGCGACGACGATCAAATCGACACTGGCAATTACAGTGATGAGGATTGATTTTGTTTCGTTTCGCTCGCTTTTCTGTTGTTTTTTACTTGTTACGTTACTGTTATGTTTCCCTATATATTCTCAAATTCTCTATAGTTTTTATGTCAGTGTTTATTCATCTTTTCAGAACAGTTAGTTATCTCGGCGCCGGACAAGTGATCAATCCAGCATTGACGCAAGCCGGATTCACAGCCTGGCTTCCGGCCTTATCGACGTTGCAAATGTACACTCCGGCGTTCCAGTCACAGCAGTTTCTGTAGATGGCGGCCTGACAATTGAAGTCCTTCTGTTGAGCAGCACACGGATCCATTCCGTTTCCAATATCAATGGCGGCTTGGGCGTCGCATTGATCGACGTCTGGTTGATAGCGATCACGGCAGAAAGCCATGCAGTAGAACTCGGTCATGGTCACTAAACATCGAGTTTTAGACGGATTTCAGCACGTTTCAGGTAAACTTACAGTTATATCCAACACCACACTGATAGTTTGTGACTGCGAGATCAATCCAGTAATCGGTGGCTTCGGTGGCATTGGCAGCATTCATCTGGATGTAGGCATTCGGTCCCATGCAGGAATAGGGGGCCAGGCAGTTGACAAGGGCGTTTCCGAGTCTGAAAATGGGAAAAATTTGGGATAGAAACTAACTTAGAATCGATGAAACACGAAGTTGTGGGTCTCGCCGCGAAATTGGTTTTCAGCTGTTTTCTCGTTTTTGGGTCGATTTTCTCAGTTTTTCATGGGGAACTTAGATGGAGAAAAGGATTTGGAACATGGAAGTAGTCAATTTGACTAGAATATGTTTGTTTTTCATTGCAAAAACTCGTTTTTGTAATTTTTCATTTTTTTGGCGAAAAACACAAAAACTGTGAATTTTCTATTGAAAACTCGACAACTCTGCAAATTCATCGTTTCTAGGTTTCGAATCCTTTTTTCTACTCGTTTTTATCAATAAAAGTTAGAAAATCGCCCCAGAAACAGGAAAAACCACTTTTCGTGACCCCAACTTTTCGACTCACTGGCAAACATAAGGTTGAATATGAAGACCATCATCATCCAACAACGCTCTTCTCGTGTAATGGAAGTCCCAGTACTCCGGAATAGTATCAGTCATCGAGATATTGTACCCGGCCATGTAGGTCACATAGCACTGCTTGATGGTGGCATACACATCATCAGTGCACGAATCGGTGAATTGAGCAGAGCAGGCCGAAGCCAGAAGAGCCAGAGCCAAAACGCGGAGGAACATTTTGATAGGGTTTAGACGGTCAGGTGCACTGCTTATATACTCTTTTTTCGGGAAAAGAGAGCCGAATCGAAAGTTTCTTATCACAAAGCACACTTTGATGATAATTCGGATGGAGGTGACGAGTATGGGGTTTGGTTACGACCGAAACGACGCATCGACAGATCGTGATTGTTGCTCTAGAAGACTGTCGCAGCAACATTTTAGTGTCGGAGAGACTAAATTGTAGTTGGGGAATTTGGATTTTCAGAATCTTCAGCCATCTTCGAAGTGATTTTAAAAAAACAACACAAAATTTTTCGTTCGTCAAACGCTGCCCACGAGGGCATGTGGTTCACTGTTTTCGGCGGTATTCCGCGTGTTTTTGCCGTTTTTTCTTGAACTTTTTCGTAAAAACATTTTGAAAACACTATTGTCTTTTTTTTCATTAAAAACTTTAAGAAAAACGGTCAAAAACAAACAAATTACAGACGAAACCCGTCAACCGTTCAACTTTCGTTGATGGGACGCATTCAGCCAGAACATTGTTCATAGTTTTTGCCCTCATTTTGCTTGTTTTTGACGGTTTTCCTTAAATTTTTTTGTGAAAAACATTTAGAAACACAATTGTTTTCATGTTTTTACAAAAAAGTTTGAGAAAAACGATCAAAAACAAGCGAAATACAAGCGAAAACGCTGAACCACTAAACTTTCGTTCGATGGGACGAGGTCACCCGAAGCAGTGGTTCACCGTTTTTGTCGTTTTTTGCTTGTTTTTGACGGTTTTGTCCAAAATTTTTTGTGATAAACTTTTAAAACACCGCTGTCTTTATGTTTTCACCAAAAAGTTTGGAAAAAAACGGTTGAAAACGGGCAAAATAAAGACGAAAACTGTTAACCACTAAATTTTCATTTCGTTGGTCGGACGCAGCCACCCGAAGCAGTGGTTCACCTTTTTCGCCTTCATTTTGCTTGTTTTTGACAGTTTTTCTCAAACTTTTCTGTGAAAAACATTAAAAACATCATTTTCTCTTTGTTTTTACAAAAAATTTGAAAGAAAAAAAGTTGAGAACGAACAAAAAGAAGCCGAAAACTGTGAACCCCTAAATTTTCAGTTCGTCGATGGGACCCAGCCACCCAAAGCAGTGGTTCACAGTTTTCGCCTGTATTTTGCTTGTTTCTGACCGTTTTTCTCAAACTTTTTTGTGAAAACATAAGGACAAATGTGTTTTCAAATGTTTTTCACAAGAAAATTTATGAAAAACCGTTGAAAATAAGCAAAATAAAGACGAAAACTCTGAACCCCTAATTCGCCGCCGCGACCAATTCCCTGTGGACAGCGATTGATGGACAGTGTCCACTGGATAGATAGAACTTCCAACATCTTCCGTTATTCTCTGTTATGGTCTAGGTAATAGTATCAATGTCAAACCATACCAAGCCAAGCCAAACCAAATCAAACTACACCCACATGATATACAATTGATCAGGTCAAGAGACCAATGTCTGACTAATTTAGGACCAAGTGTTCAGGTTTCTCAAGTGTTTTTGTTCAGTTTGACGTTTTGACTTTTTCAGAGGTAAAGTGGTCAATTCTGCAGCTAATTAGGAAATGAAGAGAAAGAAGGCGGGTAGACGAAATAACGAAACAGTGTAACTTTGAAGTTCCTTTTTTCTAGGCTACATCGTCAAATTTGCGTTGCCTGTTTTGTTTTGAATTTTTAGGCAAACCAAACTCTTTTTTTTCGCTCTAAACACTTTGATCCAGCCTAAAAGGCGTGACAGTCTCCTCGAGATAAGCATCACCAACACCAACTGGATTCCAGGGGGCTGCATAACACTGCTTGTTATGCAATTTCCCGTTTCTCCTCTCCAAAGCAAAAATCGCCTTCCTCCTCTTCAGATTTATCTTATGTACACAAATGCCTATTTATCCCCAATTTATCCCTTGGTTCTGGGCCCCAACACAAAACCTTCGAGACAGGTTTTCTGAGGTTTTCTGACCATTTGTTATCACTAGAGACACTAGTATCAAATCACCCATCAAGGAACCTTGACGAATTGTGTTTTTCTTTTCCTATCTTTTCTTCTAGTCCATTTGCCAAAGTGTAACCGCAAAAGGAACCGCCCGAGAGGACAGTCGGTTCCTTTTTACTTGGTTTTTCAAGTTTGAACCTACAATTTAGTCCAGCTTCATTGTAGCTCTTATCAGTGAACCTATCAATTCGGTTCTTTGAAAAATACCAAAATCAAAAAACCATAACTTTTTCTCACTTTGTCAGCATTCTTCCTGGGCCTCATTGTATCCTCATTTCCTCTATCACACACTGATAACAATTTGCAGTATGATAACCTCGTGGGTGATAGTTTCCGCAGTCCTCTTCACTGGCTCACTGGCAACTTCCAACATCAACAAACAGTGCAGGGATCTTTTGCAATGTTCCATTCAGAAGAAATGTGTGAATGTAAGTGTTTTTCAGTCGATTTCCAAGAGTAGTGTTTTTAGCTACCAGTTCTGTCGAAACTCGTGGACAACAAGAACATCTCCGCCGAAATGTATGATGATATTGATAAGGTATGAAGGTGTTATAAAGATCAATCATCAATGTTATCTTTTCAGCACACCGACTACGGTTGCATTTTCACCACCGGATGTCAAGACGAGTGCAATGATTGTCCATTGTGTCTCACTTCCAAGTTGCAAATCGTTGATATCTTGTCAGGAGAGAAGTCGTCAAATGGTTAGTGTTATAAGTTAGCTAACCGGTACTAATTACTAATTGACTAATTCTGTTCGTCTAAGACACAGACAAAATTTGGTTCAGTCCGGCCCTTCTTGGCCCGTCTCCTCTCCAGTCTTATAGGACGGGTCGATTTGAAGTTATCTAGTCAACTTCCGCCTATAAGTAATTTGGAAAGAATAGAGTTGTGCTTCTTGGCCCGGTTTTCCCAATGAAGGGAAAAAACGGTTGATCCCTTTCGCCACGAAGAGGCGAAGCACGTGAAAGGGAAAAGGGTTTTTGTCCAACCGAGGACGGGGAAAAGATAAATAAGAAACGGACCTCCTCCTCAAAAGAACTAGAGGGATCGGTTAGGAAAAGAAGTA
>LR538276.1:294995-314786 GCA_900883565.2 Caenorhabditis panamensis
ATCAAGAAACGGACCTCCTCCTCAAAAGAACTAGAGGGATTGGTTAGGAAAAGAATAAAAAAAAGTGACTGACGAGTTGGGAGGACCTCCCTCCTAGTATTGAGCGTGGGGTCAACGCTGCGCTGCGCGCGCGGACGCGTCGTTTACGACCCTCTGTAACCGATTAGCACATCAGTACAAAGGAGTAAGTATTGATCCTTCCGATCTTATCTCGTGGGAACATCGTTTTACAGTGGGATAAAAGAGCATCTGACAGTTTATAGGAAGTTCAAGAATCTGAAGTGTGATCTTGAAAGTTTAAACTAACTTTACTGATATCAGGATCTGTTTGTCTGTCTGTATCAGTACGTATCTAGGATGGAAACTACGAAACAGAATCATAAACCCTCAACTATCTTTCAGAATGCCCCACCCTAATGGATTGCGCTTTGAAGTGTGTTTCCGAGTCGAACCAAGACATCTTCCAAATCAACAAGTGCCTCCGACAAGATTGCGCGTTCCACTGTTTCGATGGCTCTTGTCCCAAATGCTCTGGATTCATCACCAGGTACCCTATTTTCCCTCCCAGGAGATTTTCAATGCAAATTTCAGAGTCTTCAATCAAATGTGTGCTGCTGGAAACTTCCGTCAAAAGATCAAAGGTTTCACAGGTCCCTGCTACGAAATGTTCCATGAAATCGTCCATGCCAAGTTCGCCGACCGTTTCAGTACGGCCAAGACGAAAAGTTCGAAAAGTTCCAGCGGGAGAACATAGTTTTTATTGTTGATCAATCTTTGTACATACTAAAAAATTGTTTCTTTCTTGTTTTCTCGAATCCTCTACAGTAAAACAACAGCAATCTCATCGTTAAACAAGAGCTTCTTGGCCTCTAAAGCAGTCTGGACGGATCTTGCAATGTTCTTCCATTGTCCTTCCACTAGGGGGTTCGCAGCAGTGGCGATTACTGTTAGGGTTTGAATGAAGGGTTGCGCTTTGACTCCTGAGACTGCTCGTTGTCGGGGGAGAGCTCTCATAAGATCCATCTGAACATCTAGGTTATCTAGGTCAAACCAAACTCCATTCTCTTACATCATCATGAACTCGATCCCCATCTCCAGAAGTCGTTGAGGGAACTGTTGTAGATGTTGGTCCACTTGCTGTACTTCCAGTTCCAGCAGCCGTTGTTCCAGTTGAAGCAGAAACTGCACACTTGTAAACCACAGTCCCTGACACTGCGATATAGGTCCCATCAGTTTCACAAACTTCTCCATCCGCAATTTTTATCTTCTGCGGGGTAAATGTATAGTTGACAGTTGGAGGGGATGGTAGGTAGTATTGGTTGTCAGAGAGCGCTTTGGAGATTGCTAGATCCAGGTCAGTTTTCACTCTTCCGTTTGCTTGAGCCAGAGTCAAGGATTGTCCGGGAACAAGGTCAGCATCATCTGGAGGGTAGGTGTAGGATAAGGGGGAGAAGAAGGAGATGCCGAATTGAGCGGAGGTAGAGGAGGATCCAGAGAGATCAGATCCACAGGCAAGGATTACTGTAGGTAGGATAGTAAGGAGTATGCTTGTCATGGTTCAATTTGAAGTTTCAACAGGGGAATTCGCCGCTTTATACGGTTTTCAGAAGGCTGTAAATTGGTCAAACAGGCACTCCCGTTTATGGTTTCTTTCTTTGCAAAAAGCACAACTTTAAAAACAAACATCAAAAACACTTTATCAACAAAGAGAATCATTGCACAGTAATCACAGGATCCATCAAGAACCCGGCATTTCTTCTCGCTGTCAGTTTATCCTGAACCTGCTGAGCCAGCACTGTCCATTGACTCTCGTAGATTGCCTGAACAGCAGTGACAACTACCTGAAGGTCTACACTGAACGGTTGTTTGGCTAGAGCTGCAGTGCAAGTGTAGTAGACTTTGGAGTCGAAGAGGATCCCGTCGTTTGCAGCTGTGCAGGCGCCATCAACGATCTTGATGTCTGGGGGAGTAAATGTGATGATTGGAGCTGTCATGTCGTTGGTTGGGATAGAGTTGGCTTGCAGGACTTCGTTGATCTTCAAGTGAATTCATGGATTCAAGATTTCGACTGAAACTCACCGAGTTCTTGACATCCGAGGCCAAGAGGCTGTTTGCAAAACTTTGAGAGATTTGGCCATGAGACAAGTCAGTTGACGAATAGGTGTACATCACAGGAGGGATCATACTGAACTGGAGAGTACCCTTGGGCCCCAAGGCTCCAGTTCCAGGACCACAAGCCTCTGTGATAAGGGGTAGGAGTGATAAAGAGATCAACAAGAGTATCTTGGTCATACTGATGGTAAAAGAGTCCCTGAGAATGATCAATTCCCAGGTCAACTTTCGCTTTTATACCACCGTCTCTCCTATGACCTTTCACCTTACAGACACAAACACCCACACACTTTTCCTTATCAAGTTACAGCTCTTTTCAGACTTAGATATCTCAAGAAAAAGCCTCGTTTTACGATTTGGACACAGTGCCCTATTTGAATAGTGTTTGTTAGCACAAACACAAATTGACAACTTTTTGAGACAACTTTTCGAGACAAGTTGTGTACTCTTTAGAGGAGAATGTTTATCATTGAAAGGGTGTCGTGAATGAATGATAACTGTGAGGAATTGAGAAAAACTTTTCGGCATCTTTAGGCAGTTCAATGATCCCATTCAATTTCAAGGGCCAGTCGATACGTGGATATAGCAGCTAACACAGATGGACTATTGCCCATCAAAGGGCGACGAAGAATGTCACCAAGGGACAGAGAAGCGTTTACTTGACTCTGAAAGCAGTGGTTTTGTCGTATTGGCAAGACTCTCATGTTACCTCTACAAAACCACACCACTGAAAAACCAGGAGTAGAGCGAAAATGAAGCTGGAAAATTGCATAGTGGAATACTGACATTCTTGCTGTCAGAGGACTCTTTTATGCTGGGATTTTCGAATGCTTTTCAGCGTGCTACTGTGCTGTGTTTTGCTCTCATTGTAATGTACAATACTTCTGGATATTATTGTCAGATTCTATTGTGTTTTGGGAATGTTGAAAACACGTGTTGCGCTGGAAAACAGAGGTGCCGATCCTTTCGACACATTCTATGCTATGTTTCCGCACGCACTTCCTCATTAGCAATAGTGTTAGCGCGTTTACAATGCCTAGAAACTTTTTGAGAGGAAATATTTATGAGGGGAAGTGTCTGCCCGTCAATCGGTGTCCTCGAGTCCGTGGTCGCGGAAGTTTGCGCCCTCGGCCACCCACACAAAACAAAAGTTTCAGTGGTTCACAGTTTTTGTCTTTATTTTGCTAACTTTCAATTGTTTTTCTCAAACTTTTTTGTGAGAAATATTTGAAGGCACAAATGTCCAATAGTTTTTACAAAAAAAATTGAGAAAAATGATTGAAAATGAGCAAAATTAAGGCGAAAACTGTGAATCGCTGATTTTCTTGTTTTGTGTGGCCGAGGGCGCAGGTCGCCGCGACCGGGACTCGATGGCACCGATTGACGGACAGACAAAAACAGCTAACTTTTCAATCCAACACTCAATTTGAACAATTGGTACAATAGACCAGATCAAAGCAAAAACATGTTTTCCCTCTGTTTTCCTGCCAATACACACGAGTCCCTGAATAAAAAGGCTCCCTGTCAATGGAAAAGTATCATTTTCAAAATGAGATTCTTCACTCTCCTGGTCGCTGTAATCATTGGTCTTCATCTTGTTGGAAATATTGAGGTATGTAGAATAGAAAGCAATACGGAGTTTGGAAGTTAGATTTGCAGTCTTTCATTCTCGATGGAATTGGTGAATTAGTCAACGGAGCTGCTGATGGACTCTACAATGCGACTGTTTTCGTTGTGGATGGTGTTGCCCAGACGGTTAATGAAACTTTGGGGAAATAAGTGGAATTCTGATGTTCATAGAATTATGAATCCGTGTATCAACATCCTACGCATTTATAAATTCTTCACAGTTATCAATTTTTGGTATTGTTAGTCCGCCAATCGGTGCCTTCGAGCTCGTGGTGGCGGCGGTCTTCAGTGGTTCACCGTTTTCGCCCACATTTTGCTCATTTTTAACGGGTTTTTTCCAACTTTTCTGTAAAAAACATTTGAAAACACAATTGTCTGATTGTTTTTACAAAAAAGTTTAAGAAAAATGATTAAAAATAAGCAAAACAAAGGCGAAAATGGTGAACCGCTCAATGACGCAGGCCGCCGCGACGAACAGAAAAATACTTGCGGATATCAAATTCAGACCCAATTGTATTTTGGGAATGTTGAAAACATATTTTCCCCTGAAAACAGAGGTGCCAATCCCCTTAACACATAATGCCCATCTCTAATTGCCCATAAACGTTTCAATTGATGATTCCAGTTCAGAAAATCAATGCTCTCTAGGTATGCACTGATAACACAGACGTCCTTCATATTTGCAGAGACAGTTTGATCATTCATATTGGCAGGAATGGCACTGATAACAAAGGAAAGAGGGACTTGTATGCACTTTAGTCACCTCTTGAGGTGTTATTTCCTATTTTGAAACATGTACATATTTTGAAATTTTGCTCTATAGTCTATAGAATGTTCAAAGCACATTTTCTTATACCTGTGAGAGGATGTTTTCTTGATTTCAAGATGTAGTTTCGGTTTATCATTGTGATCTTTTTTTGACCCAAAAACCATCCCAACACGTCATTTTTGAGTTTGAATAGGAGCAAACAATTTCTAGTCGTTTTTCAATCTTTTGCAAGGCCTTGAAGCCTAGAAACGGTTTGTGATCACTATGGTAATGTATGCTTTATGTGTTAGCTGGCTTTCGGCTCAAGTGGTCTTTTGGCCTATTTTTGATGGCTTAGAAGTTTAGTTTTGAGCTTTTTTAGAATGTAGAAGCTAGTTAGAAATGTTTTTGACATTTAGAACTCTTTGGAAGACAGTATTTTCCAAGTTTCATCTGTTTATTTTCTAACCACAAACTATGTACAAGTTTTCTAGCTGGGGGTGTTGCAATAGAATTGGGCATGCATATAGACAGAGAATTGGTCACAGATTCGATAGTGCAACAAATTTTGTAAACTTTTGAACTTTCCTTTGTTTTATTGATATGGGATCTAGGTGAACTGAATGAACTGTCCAAAACATCAAAACACCATATGAACTTCTGGTCCCTTTGCTTTGCTTCCTGGTTTTTTGATCCGTGTTATGATAATATTGGCTTGTTTCTATGTTTTTATGTAATCAGATATGTATATTTATGTATGAGGATTCAGTTTTGCACGTAAGAACACAAAAGAGAAACACTCGCTCGTTCTCTGTGAACTGTAAGCTTCATTTTTCTCGGTGGTGTATTTGGTCTTGATTTTGCTCATTCCTTACTGTTTTTCAAATGATTTTTTGTGAAAAACAAAGAAAAGACAGTATTTATCAATGTTTTTACAAAAAAAAATTAAGAAAAACGATTAAAAATGAGCAAAATAACGGCAAAAACAGTGAACCACTGCTTCGGGTTGCCGCGTCCCATCGACAAACGGAAACTTCAGTTTTTCACAGTTTTCGTCTTTATTTTGCTCATTTTCAACCGTTTTTTCCAAACTTTTTTGTAAAAACATCAAAACAATTGTGTTCTTTAATGTTTTCACAAGAAGAATTGAGAAGAACCGTTGAAAATGAGCAAAATAACGGCGAAAAACGACCGACCTGTTTTTGGTGGCCGCACGTATCCTCGGCCACGGCCGCCGGCCGCCGCGGCCCTCAACTTGAATGACTGGAAGTTTTTAGCTGAATCATGTTTTCCTGCACATTTTGGGCAAACAATAACAGCATAATCAACTTGCTAATAGTCATAATAACTCTAGATTTCTTATTCACCTGCTCAAATGTGTCATAGTCTAGGATCCCTCCTGTTCCCCTCCTTCCACTTTTCAGTGACAAATTCGCTTTCCGGAGTATGTTTCTCTTATCACTGGGCGTTACCCATTACTGATAAAACTCCAAAATTCAGAAATTTACGTGTAAACTTTTAGATTTCCAAAGAAAGAGCACACTATGAAACTCCCCAAACGAAACGCGTTCTTCTATGGAGCACTCTTCAGTTTTCTGTTCATTTTTTGGCTTTGTTATCGATTTGAGGTATTTTTCAACTTTTATTTTGTTGAAAACAAAGTGTTATAGGTCAGGTACACCTTCCCAAGTTCGTATGTCCCTTTGAAAAGTTTTCCCTCCCGGTTGAACTTTGATAGGGTAAGGAAAGAGGCGCCTGATGCTACAGAGCCAAAGGAAAATGTTATTGATGAGAAATGCAAGTGTATCTCAGAGAAATCAAAACAAGCATACGATTTTTGCTATAAAAACCCCAAGGTGAGCCTCCAATCTTCAAATTTCAATGTTGGTATCTTGGTTTTCTTCAGAAACCCTCTCTAATCGGTCTACCCTTCAATTGCACCTTTTTGAGCACTTTGGAGGATCTTAGTGAGTCCTTTCTTATGCTAGATTGCTCATAAAGTTCATTTTTCTGTTTAGAAATCCTCGGAGACCAAGAGCAATCCTTGGTGGACATTGAAAAGTCTGAAAGAAACGAGTCAGATGTCATTTATGTCACAGCGATTTCAGCGAATCATTTGGGGAACTTCAGGGAGGCGGTAAGCTCTTGCTTTGAGTCGAAAATTGCCCCTAAAACCAAAAAAACCTATTTTCAGTACACCCTGCTCAAAAAACACTGGCCAAACCAGAAAGTCCTTGTGTACTCCCTTGACCTAGACGCCTCCAAGATCCGATCTCTCGAAGAAGACCCAAACATCACAGTTCGCAAGTTTGACTACTCGAAATACCCCTCCTATGTCAAAAATTGGATGGAGTATCGATTCAAGGCAATAATCCTCGCAGAAGCTATTCGGGATTACTCAAACGTCTGGTGGATTGATGCACATACTCGGTGGTTGCGCCCGAAACCCCTTGATCAGTTTTATGGAGAAGTTGCGAGTTGTTTCAAGGACCCGGATTGTGATAAGCAATCCTCCCTAATGATGTTCATCAACTCTACACACAGTAACTATGCAGTTTTGACTACTGGCCTTCTGGACTACTTTCCAACTTTTGGCCTAGACACTCTCAAAACCAATGAGAAGGGGTTGCAGTTATCTGCAATGTTTGTGTATCTAGCTAGAACTCCTTTTACGTTAGAGATCTTGAAATGGTGAGCTTAGAAGGCCAAAAAACTCACAGCGCGCCGGCAAACTTTTATGCTGCGCCTTTAAAGCCGGGGTACTGTAGTTCCGTCAATTTTTCCATGATTTCATCGTTTTTTCAGCAAAGTTTTAGCGAAATTTCAACATAAATTGTTATTTTCATAAAGAAGTAACAAAAACGTTTCATTTTTCTAACAATTTCCCTGAGAAATCACAAAAAAAAAACGATAAAATCGGCGAAAAATCGACCAAACTACAGTATCCCCGACTTTAAAGGCGCATGGCGGAAATCGCCGGAAAGTTTGGCGGCGCGCGTTTTTAGTGTTTTCTAGCAAATTTTTCTACTTCCAGGCACACCCTCTGCGCCTTAGAAGAAAAGTGTATGAACCCACCAAAAGCAAAACTGAAGTGCGATATCATCCCCCGATGGGGTGACTATGCAGGATGCTTTCGCTACGATCAATCATCCATCAATATCCTAATGTTCAATGCCTTCCGAGACCACAATCACTACTTTATGAATGTCGGGGAGCTTTCTAGGACGTATGCGCATTATTAGGATTGCATTGGTGCTGTGCTTAGTTGGTTATGCCTTGTTATGTTTCGGGTACTCGTCAAATTGATACTGGTTTATTGAATGAAGTGTTAAAACATTCCAAATCTAATTAGAAACACTACCAGCTCTAGAATACAACGGTTCAATTGTAGTAGACACTCTTCTTTCCTCCACATTCCCGGTTAGCACGTTTTTCACGAAATCCCGGTATGGTTTATAGATGAAAAGGGTGCAAATGGTGGAGAGGAGGCCATGGTTTGCCATGACCAACATAGCGTTGTTGTTGTAGGCTGAAAATGTTTCGTTCGTTCCAAAAATCTAACCCATTTGGGCACAATCTAATCGAGTGAATTCAATCAAAAGTTGCTTTGCAAAGTTTGTCTCAAAATTTAGGGAATTTTTGATCAAACCTTGATTATAATAATTGTATTTGTCGGCGTACATTGAATAAGTAACCGGACATGCAATAGCTATTAGGGGAATGGAGATCTGAAACAGAAAAAGATGTTTGAACTTTTCCTAATGTTAGGTTACCTGAATCGACACATAACCCAGAAACTTCTGCTGCAACCTCCTTGTCGCACTTGACACTTTCCCATTCGACACTACAGTTAGATGATAAACAGTATGAAAGACAAAAAACAACATTTGGAACATCATAGCACCCATTCCAATGGTAATAGACCAAAACGGAATGATCTCTCCGCCTTTCAGCAGCACATAAGTTTTAGAATCGAAGAATTCAATAGTAGGACAGGGGATTCTCTCTAGGACAATTTGACGCATTTCTGGTTGATCGGACTCGTCGAGATAGAAGGGGAGCATGACGGTAAATGCGAAGATGTAATTGGCGGCGAAATAGAGGATTCTGGTGCTTTTTCGAGTGATTTTGAACTTGATAGTGGTGATTTGAGATTGCCGGTTTTCATAGAGCATTACGAAACAGACACCCATCACTGAAACATAGAAATTTTGTCTGTCCGGAAATCGGTGCCTTTCACTGTTTTCTTCTGTTTTTTGTTCATTGTCGACCATTTTTCTCAAACTTTTTTGTAAAAAACATTAGATAACACGATTGTTCAGATGTTCTCACAAAAAAATTCAAGAAAAATCGTCGAAAATTAGCAAAATAAAGGCGAAAACGGTGAACCACTAAACTTTCCGTTCGTCGATGGGAAGGGCCACTCATTTTTGCTCTTATTTTGCTCATTTTCAATCATTTTTCTTGAATTTCTTTGTAAAAACAAAAGACAATTGTGATTTTGAATGTTTTTCACAAAAAAATTTTAGAAAAACCGACAAAAGTGAGCAAAATGACAGCGAAAACCGTGAACCACTACTTTTTTTGTTCATAGTTGTCCACCATTTTCGCCCTTATTTCGCCATTTTCAATCATTTTTCTTGAACTTTCTCGTAAAAACATAAAGACAATTGTGTTTTTAATTGTTTTTCACAAAAAAGTTTGAGAGAAATGGTCAAAAATAAGGAAAATAAAGGCGAGAACTCTGAACCGCTGAAAGGACCCAGAGCCCCTAAACTCACTTGTCACAGAAACCTGTCCCCAATACGACTGCCACTTCACTCCAACCCCCAGTGCCCCTAGAATCCCCAATGGAACTCCAGAAGCACTAGGAAAGAATATATAAGGCGCGGAGTACACCGTAAACATCAAATCCAAATTGGTACTCCAAGCATGAGAAACCAACAAGACACCTCGCATACTCTTCATTCGTTTTGGTGTCATTTTGATGATGGTGTAAAAGGTGAAAAGGGATAGAGGGATGGTAAGGATAGCGGTGCAGTGATAAGCGGTTCGTAGATAGTCAGCGGACCAGAAATAGGAATGGGTGTCACGACAGGAAGACTCGTTGTAGTCTTGCCACATTTTGCAGGGTAGAAATGAAGGAGTGCCGCGCGGCGTTGAAGCGGGAGGGAGGGATTGCGGAGCTAGTTGATCATCGGTTAGTTGCTGATCAAAAGTTCGGCATTGACATCGGCATTGGAATCCCGAATAACTGAATTATGGGGTTTCTGATTTCGTGTTTCCCAGAATTGGGGTAGTAGGGAAATGAAGTGGTGATCAGAAATCCTACGCAAACTTTTGAAACCTAGGAAAGTCTGAGAACTGAGAACGTTCTAAAAATCAAAAAACCAACTCCTCTCTTTTTCCTGTTCCTGTTTATGATTACGCTTTTATAGGAGCCTTCTAATCACAAGTTCAGCACGTTTCTTAACAAGTTCTGAGAAAAAGTGCATTCAGGCGTAAACATGAACATCATTTTCGGTTTACTGCCTAGTTCCTTTTGTGCCTAATCTCAAGCTGCAAGGTGAAAGTGGACTTTGAGCCCAAAACCTAGGAACTCGAGAAATTAACGCCCGAGACACCGCTCAATGTTCAAACTGTTATTCTGCACGTTTTTGGTCTCCTTGACCTCAAGAATCAAGTCACAAATTGAGCGCAAAAGTTCTAGATCAAATTTCCATCATTTCAGAATATGCAGCATAGAATCAAGAAGGGTTTATTCATTCATCAAAAGCAAGTTTACAAATGAGAAACACTCCTAGACCTCTGCGACTTCAACGTGGAGTCCTCTACTCGGTTATTCGGTGTAGCTACAAAGATTCCCTTCACAAAATCTCGATAAGGTTTGTAGATCATCAGGGTGCAAATGGAGGTGAAGACTCCATGATTTGACATTGCCAACATGGCATTGTTGTTGTAGGCTGAAAAACGTCCTTGATTTCCTGTACCCCAAGTTGCAGTGTCCCATTTTTTACCTTGATTATAATAGTCATGCTTATCAGCATACAGCGAATAGATTACAGGGGTACAGATGGCGATCCATGGTATTGCGATCTGAAGCTAAATCAGTGCTAGGCAAGTTCTATGTTGATTACCTGCACACTAACATAACCCAAAAACTTCCTCTGTAAACTTCTAGTCGCCCTGGAGATTGTGGCATTGGTGACATTGAACAAGTGATACATAGTATGAAAAAGGAAGAACAGGGTTTGAAAGCAAACCAAGCCCAAACTTCCAGTGATAGAGATAAACGCACTGAGTTCTCCGCCCTTCAAAAGGACAAAGGCGTCAGGGTTATAGAAGTCAATGGTGGGGCAGGGGATTCGCTAAACACAGTGATTAGAAATTAACCTTATCTTTTTGGAACTTACCTTCAAAACGAACTTCCTCAACTCTGTTTGATCTGAAACCTCTAGATAGAAGGGCAGCATGAAGGCAAACGCCATGATGTAGTTGGCTCCAAAGTACACCAATCTAGCCTTATGAGTTTTTATCTTGAACTTGATTGTAGTGATTTGAGATTGACGGTTCTCATAGAGCATTACAAAACATACACCACACACTGAAACATTGACTAGGTATGGAAGATTTGGGGTCGCGGTTTTTGCCTGTATTTCGCTCATTTTTGATCATTTTTCTAAAATTTTTTGTAAAAAACTGTTGAAAATACGATTGTCAAGAAGTTTTGACAAAAAAAGTTTGAGAAAAATGATCAAAATTAGCGAAATAAGGGCGAAAACGGGACGCCGCCACCCAACACCAAAAATGGTGGTTAACGGTTTTCGCCCTTATTTTGCTTATTTTCGATCATTTTTCTTAACTTTTATGTCAAAAAATTTGAAAACACAACTGTCTAATTGTTTTCACAAAAAAGTTTTAGAAAAATGAACAAAAATGAGCAAAATGAGGGCCAAAACTGTGAACCACTGATTTTTCGTTCGTCGATGGGGCGCAGCAACTCGAAGCAGTGGTTACCGGTTTTCGCCCTCATTTTGCTCATTTTCGACGGTTTTTCTCAAATTTTTTTTGAGAAACATTTAAAAACACAATTGTCTTTATGCTTTTGCAAAAAAGTTTGAGGAAAATGGTCGAAAATTGGCAAAATCAGGACGAAAACTGTGAACCACTGTAAGAAAAAAACTCACTGGTAACAGAAACCTGTCCCCAATACGCTTGCCACTTTGTCGGAACCCCAATTGCTGTAAAAAGACCCGAAGGAAGTCCAGAAGCACTTGGAAAGAACACCAATGGTGCGGTGTAAACAGTAAACATCAAATCCAAATTGGTACTCCAAGCATGTGAAATCATCAGTGGACCTCTCATACTCTTCATTCGACTTGGGGTCACTCTCCAGATGGCATAAAACGTGAAAAGGGATAAGGGGACTGTGAGAATGGCAGTGCAGTGATAAGCGTTTCGCATGTAGTCAGCGGTCCAGAAGTAGGAGTAGTTGTCACGACAGGAGGATTCAAAGTAGTCCGGGTAGAGGCTCATAGGGAGAAAAAAGGAATGCGAGAAAGGCAGAAAATAGAAAAACCAAAGCGTGGTTTGTGGGATAAACGTATCAAGTTGTCAGCAAAAGTGATCAACTTGTTACGAATGTATGAGCACGCTGCTAACTGGTGAGCAGAGTGTTTTCCTTCCAAAACATGGATCTTTGTAGTTTTCTCAGGATTCCTGGAACTCAAATTGCAGGTGTTTATTTCCTGGTATCAGAAACCTTAAGAAGACCTTGAAACTTGTGATCTAACCACTGAAGAATCCTCTATCCTTGCTCTTCGAACAAACAAACTCCTCACAAAGTCCCGGTAAGGCTTATAGATCATCAAGGTACACATTGAAGAGAGCAATCCATGATTTGACATTGCCAACATTGCGTTGTTGTTGAAGGCTAAAAGAGAACAGGTGGATCTAACTTTGAAGATCGTTTCTCACCTTGATTATAATAGTCATGCTTATCAGACCAAATTGTGTATATCGTCGGGGTCAACAGGGCTAACATGGGGATAGAGATCTGAAATGTCACACAACCCAGAAACTTCTTCTGCAACGTCCTCGTTGCTTTTGACAATGTTCCATTCTCCACGTGGAATAAGTGATAAAAAGTGTGGAACATGAAAAAGAAGGTTTGTCCGACGAGGAGCAATAAGCCAGCAGAGATAAACACAAACGGAGCTAGTTGGCCACTTCGCATAAGCACGAAGGTGTCAGGGTCGTAGAATAGAAGGATTGGACATGGGGTCTTCTTGAGTACAAGTTTACGAAGCTCTAGTTGATCCAGGTCGTCGAGATAAAAGGGTAACTCGAAAGTGCAAGCCATTAGGTAGTTTGCAATGAATAGCAACATTCTGGTTCTTTTTCTCTTGATTTTAAACTTTATGGTGGTGATTTGAGATTGGCGGTTTTCATACAACATCACGAAACAGACTCCCATCACTGAAACATAGAAAATACAACGGTATAAGCCTTGAAACTTTGAAACTCACTGAAAACCGACACCTGTCCCCAATATGCCTGCCACTTTGTTGGTACCCCTATTCTACCAATGATCCCCAAAGGAATCCCAGCAGCACTTGGACCAAAAACAAGTGGGGCTGATAACACAGTAAACACCAGGTCTAAATTGGTACTCCAGCCATGGAAAATGAGCAATGGAACCTTCAGCTTTGCCATTTTAGCAGGAGTGATAGTCCAGATGACATAGAAAGTGAATAGGGATAGTGGGAGAGTGAGGATTGCAGTGCAGTGATAAGCGGTTCGGAGGTAATCAGCGGTCCAGAAGTAAGAGTAGAAGTCACGACAGGAGGATTCAATGTAGTCGGGCCACATTTCAAAGCTTTCTATCACAATGACTAAGAAGTGAAATTTTTTGGTGAATTCGTGATAATCGAAAACACGTGTTGTAACTAGCAATTTACGGAAATTTTCATGTCTAGCATATCCAACTTTATTATCGACAACGTAGATACAAGGAACAAAATGTAACATAAACTTTGTGCTCACAAATTCAACTTTGATGTGAAGTTTCAACTACCCAAACATCGACCCCTTCAAGCAGAAAATCTAATTGAAAAGATCGGTGACAAAAAACTCCGATGATTAAAAGTTAGAACACGTGTCTAAGTTGTCAAAACTTTGCGACATCCGAATGACAAATCCTTGGCCTCCAGAACACAATACTCCTTATGTAATCCCGATATGGCTTGTAGATGAAAAGTGTGCATGACGTGGCGAGAACTCCATGATTCGACATGACCAACATTGAATTGTTATTGTAGGCTTGATTGAAATATTTCAGTCCATGAGCTACGGCTTGGTAGATGATTGGGATAAGGATAACGATGGTTGGGATAGAGATCTGCATAACTACACATTTGAGAAACTGCCACTGAAGAGTTTTCGTCGCTTTTGATACTTTGCAAGTGTCGACTTTGAAAAGATGGGTCAAAGTGTGAATCACAAAGAAAAGACCTTGGAATAGAACACTGGAAGTGGCAGTGATGATAGAGAAGGATAGAAAGAGATCAGCTTCCTCGTCTTCTGTCAAAAGTACATACGTCCTAGAGTCATAGAAATCGATGGTAGGACAGGGAATAACCTTCAGAACTTCTTGTCGATACTTGATTTGATCAGTAGACGTGAGATAGAATGGTAGGTAAATGGTAAAAGCAACGAGGTAGTTGATCCCAAAGTATATCACTCTGGCTCGGTGAGTTTTCAGCTTGAAATTGGTGGTGGTTATTTGACTGTGACGGTTTTCAAACAGACATACAAAACCGATACCCATCACTGAAACATCAAAAGTGAACGAGCGCGCTTTTAGGAAAACTTACTCATAACAGAAACCTGTCCACAATACCCTTGCCACTTTGTTCCCATTCCCATCTCTCCAAAGACTCCCATAGTAAGCCCCGAGTTACTCGGATAAAACACAACGGGCTCTATGAACACAGTGAACATCAAGTCCAAATTGGTGCACCAGAACTGGGAGATGAGCATTGGCCACTTCATATTGCCCATTTTTGTAGGGGTGACTTTCCAGATGACATAGAAAGTGAATAGGGATAATGGGAGAGTAAGGATTGCAGTGCAATGATACGCAGTTTTCATGTATTCTGCGCTCCAGAAGTAGGTGTAGTTGTCACGACATGGGGATTCAACGTAGTCGGGCCACATTGTGAAATGAATAGGGAAGTGTTCAGAAAACGGAGAGCCACAACATAGATCCCTTCAAAATTGTTGCTTTCTGAGGTGGGTTTTGGTTGGGAAATTGAGGAAATGACTGTGTTTGTGAAGATGAGCAAGAAGAAAGAAGATTCAGAGATCGTCTAGAAGCCTAGAAGGAACTAATCGTGCACAGTTGAGATTGAAAGCTAGAAAGTTTTCAATTTCAAGATCAACATGCAAAACTGAACGGAAACTTTAATCAAAGGAAGGTAGACGAGAAGTAGACAAGAATTCATTTCGACAAAACAGGAACATGACTGAAAACATTATGAAAACATAAGAAAAACATGACGAAAAAAGTGCCGGGTACTCTTTTAGGACATTCATTACATCAAAAATGTTTACTAATCTCATCTCAAAACCAAAACCAAAACTCAGCACTTCGAAACAACAGAAACTCGAGAGGCTACTGGCTTCCGAAGCACTGAATGTTTTATAAAATCTCGATAAGGTTTATAGATGTAAAGTGTGCATAAAGTGGCGAGAACTCCATGATTCGCCATGACCAGCGTTGTATTGTTGTTGAGGGCTTGATTGAAATACTTCAGGTTGTGAGCTGCGGTTTGGTAGATGATCGGGATGAGGATAGCGATGGTAGGTATGAAGATCTGCATTACAACATACGCCAAAAACTTCCTCTGAAGAGTCCTCGTCGCTTTCGACACTTTGCAAGTGTCGACTTTGAAAAGATGGGTCAAAGTGTGAACCGCAAAGAAAAGGCTTTGCAATAAAACACTGGAAGTGGCAGTAAGGATAGAAAAAGATAGAAATAGATCAGATTCCCCGTCTTCTGTGAGGAGCACATACGTTCTAGAGTCATAGAACTCAATGGTAGGACAGGGAATCACTTTCAGAACAGATTGCCGATACTTCACTTGATCAGTAGTTGTGAGAAAGAAGGGTAAGGTAATGGTAAACGCAATAAGGTAGTTGATGCCGAAGTATATCACTCTGGCTCGATGAGTTTTCAGCTTGAAATTGGTTGTGGCGATTTGACTGTGACGGTTTTCAAACAGACATACAAAACCGATTCCCATCACTGAAACATCAAAAGTGAACGGGCGCGCTTTTAGGAAAACTTACTCATAACAGAAACCTGTCCACAGTATCCTTGCCACTTTGTGTCCATTCCCATCTCTCCAAAGACTCCCATAGTAAGCCCCGAGTTACTCGGATAAAAGACAACGGGCTCTATGAACACAGTGAACATCAAGTCCAAATTGGTACAACAGAAATGGGAGATGAGCATTGGCCACTTCATATTGCCCATCTTGACAGGAGTGGCTCTCCAGATGACATAGAAAGTGAACAGAGATAATGGGAGAGTGAATATGGCGATGCAATGATAAGCAGTTTTCATGTAATCAGCGCTCCAGAAATAGGTATAGTTGTCACGACAGGACGATTTCACGTAGTCGGGCCACATTCTAAGAATGGTTAAGGTCTACACGGAAACTCGGAAAGCTAAAGCAAGCAGACTGTGATCATACGAAAAACAAGAGTTTTTATACAAAATGTATATACACATGTAGCGTAATGAAAAACATACAACGTTGCAAAAGATTCCGAAAAACAAACTACATGGTAGTTTAGAAGTTCCTGGTCCTAGATCTTTGAAGCATCCAAAACTGGAGTAACCATCACTGGCCTCCGGAACACTGCATGTTTTATAAAATCTCGATACGGTTTGTAGATGAAAAGTGTGCAGGAAGTGGCAATCAACCCATGATTCGTCATGAACAGCATTGCATTGTTATTGATGGCTTGATTGAAGTACTTCAATTCGTGAGCTATGCATTCGTAAACTATTGGGATGAGGATTGCGATGGTTGGAATGGAGAACTGCATGACAACACAATTGAGAAACTTCCTCTGAAGAGTCTTCGTGGCTTGGGACACTTTGCAAGTGTCAACTTTGAAAAGATGCATCAATGTGTGAATCACAAAGAAAAGACCTTGGAATAGAACACCAGAAGTGGCGATGGTTATCGAGAAGAAAAAGTATAGATCTATTTCTCCATCATGCGTCAAAAGCACATACGTTCTAGAGTCATAAAACTCAATGGTTGGACATGGGATCATTCTTAGAACAGATTGCCGATACTTGATTTGATCTGTAGGTGTGAGATAGAAGGGTAGGATAATGGTAAAAGCAATTAGGTAGTTGATGCCGAAGTATATCCCCCGAGCAAGGGGAGTTTTTAGTTTGAAGTTGGTTGTGGCAATTTGGCTGTGACGGTTTTCAAAGAGACATATGAAACCGATTCCCATCACTTAAACATCAAATTTGAACATGCGCCTTTCCTTGACTCACTCATAATAGAAACCTGTCCGCAGTACCCCTGCCACTTTGTCCCCATTCCCATCTTGTCAAAGACCCCCATAGTGAGCCCAGAGTTACTTGGATAAAACAAAACGGGCTCTATGAACACTGTGAACATCAGATCCAAATTGGTGCTCCAAAACTGGGAGATGAGCAATGGCCACTTCATATTGCTCATTTTAGGAGGAGTGACTTTCCAGATGACATAGAAAGTGAATAGGGATAGTGGGAGAGTGAATATTGCGGTGCAGTGATAAGCAGTTCGCATGTATTCAGCGCTCCAGAAGTAGGTGTAGTTGGCACGACATGGGGATTCAACGTAGTCGGGCCACATTGTGAAATGTATTTTTAAATGTGACAACAAAAAATGGAACGTAATGAGAGAAAGAAAACAGTGAACATGCTGAAAACATGCCAAATAAGGAGAAAAACATAAGGAATAGTTGTAACAAGGGGAAAATTGATCTGACTAGTCTAGAATCATAGTGCTGAACCGATTCAGATTCTCCTGATTAGCTAGAGATTGTCAAAACCCTTTATTGAACATGAACAGAAATCTTTGAAACTTCGGAAATTTGAGGAACCACTTGTTTCCGAAGCACCAGATTCCTTATATAATCCCGATATGGCTTGTAGATGTAGAGTGTGCATGAAGTGGCGAGAACTCCATGATTCGACATGATCAACATTGCATTGTTGTTGTAGGCTTGATTATAATAGTCTAGTTTGTCAACTGTCATAGTATAGATGATTGGGATAAAGACAGCAATGGTTGGGATGGAGATCTGAACTCTACGGTTGTTTAGGATGGGATACAGTACCCACCTGCATGCCAATACACCCTAGAAACTTCCTCTGCATCGCTCTCGTGGCTTCTGATACCTTGGAATTCTCAACTTTCAACAGATGATACATAGTATGAATCACGAAGAACAAAGTTTGGAATAAAACCATTGAATTGATGATGGTGATAGACCAGAATGGAGCAGCTTCCCCACCCTTCACAACTACATACGTTTTGGGGTCGTAGAATTCAATGGTAGGACAGGGGATTCTCTTCAAGACAAACTGTCGATACTCTGTTTGATCTGGAGCCGTGAGATAATAGGGTAACATAATGAGAACAGCGATTATGTAATTGAGTCCAAAGTATATCATCCGGGCACTGCGAGTTTTCAATTTGAAGGTGATTGTGGTTATTTGATGGTGTCGGTTTTCAAAGAGACATACAAACCCGATTCCCATCACTGAAAACGAGCAATTGGAGTTTGATCTTCCAGAATGACTCACTGATAATTGACACCTGTCCCCAATACGCCTGCCACCTTGTCCCCATTCCCAAATCACCAAGAATCCCCAATGTAAGTCCAGCGGCACTTGGAAAGAACACCACAGGGCCAATATACACAGTAAACATCAGGTCTAAATTGGTACACCAGAAGTGGGAGATGAGCATTGGCCACTTCATATTGCTCATTTTGGGAGGAGTAACATTCCAGATGACATAGAAAGTGAATAAGGATAGTGGGAGAGTGAATATTGCGGTGCAGTGATAAGCAGTTCTCATGTAATCAGTGCCCCAGAAGTAGGTGTAGTTGGCACGACAGGAGGATTCAACGTAGTCGGGCCACATTGTGAATTGGGTTCTTGTTGGAAAACAGCTGAAATGACTGTTTTCGCAAAGATGGGTAAAAATAATCAGAAACCAAAAGAGTCTGGAATCTTAGAAAACGCTAATTTTCAAGATCAACATGCAAAACTGGAGAGAAACTTCAATTCTATGAGAACTGGATTCAAATAAGTTGAAAAGAGCGAATGTGACGTTGAGTCAGAACATTTGCCAGCTGTGCTCTGTTTTTCCTTCTAAAGTAAATCAAATTAGGGTACAAATTGGCAGGTTTGAAGGAGTTTGCGCAAGTAAAAAGTCGGCAGATCAAAACCCACAAAAACAGATTCAATGATCAATTGCAGTCTCAAAACCTAGAATCTGGAAACTAAAGCCAAAGCATGAGCTCATGAAATGCGTGTGATCTCAAAATAGACAGACTTCCTCAAACTCATCCGAGTGAAAAGTAAACTGGACGCTCGGAAAAGTCAAACTCCACCACTTTCTGACCAAACTTTTGATCACAATTACCAGAAAGACATCGAAAATTGCATTCTTCAGGTTGAATCCAGGTGGAATCGAGCTATTTTCTTTCTCGTTTTCCCCACTATGAATAATAGATTGATACTATGAAAAGGCTATGGAAAAGTTGATCTCAAGGTTTTCTTAGATTAGCAAGTTCTAGTTGTGTTGTGTGATTTGTTCCTTCAGGGTAACTCTATTACAATTGTTGTTGCGTTGATCAAAACGAAAGTTTGATAGGAAAGATGGAATGATTTGCTGAAGAATCAGACAACAACACTAACAACATCCCTCCTCTCACCAATTTTGTGTGTGTTGTACTCAAACGAGTAATTGGATTGCACACGTTCTTGGATCGGATCTCAAGGATCGGATCTTGAAGCTGGTAGCTTACGTTAGACCTTTTCCAAGATACTCAGAGAAAAGCATTGCTCCAATTTTTGTGTGTGTGTGTGTGTGTGTGAAATGTTTCTCACCTTAACCAAAGTATAAGTGAGACAACCGAAGAACTACTAAAGATGTATGATATGGGTCTGAAAACAACAAAGTGTTGGGACAGAGGCCAACGGTATGAAGTTTTCT
>LR538281.1:210-28428 GCA_900883565.2 Caenorhabditis panamensis
TATTTTTGAAAATATTTTTGAAAATATTTTTGAAAATATAGCATGTTAACTCATTTATATAATCAAAACACTAAACTTCAATGTCTGAAATTTCACTTGTCCACACTTCTCATTGCATCGCTCCAAAAAGCGAAAAAATTCAAAAATTCATAAAAAATCTGAAATTTTTTTTTGTTGTCTGAAACTTTGGGAAATGTTTATAAGGACCCTAGAGCACATTTTGGCTTTCTTAGAACATCCCTAAAAAATTTGACAAAAAACTTTACTTTTTGACTTTCAACTAGAGCGATTTTCAGACAACGTTACTCACCTGATTTTTGAGGTACCATCTTAGAAAAACTGGAGTTCATTCCCAGAATATTCAACTAAAACATATCAAAAGATGAGCTCAAACGGACTATTTTGAGCCAAGTTATGGTTGTTTGAATAAAGGGATACAAACATAAATTCGATACTGTATCTATTTTGTGTCCGATGTCACAAGCCTATCCCAATTCGGTAGACTATTCCGTGGGTAAAACTTTGGCGGCTCATATCTAGGTCAAGAGGCTTCGAGGGCAAAAGTTACTTTGGATTCTGGGGTTTCAGATCATGCTCTATCCAGCGCACATAGTCTCAACTCTGGATCCGATGGTAACCAAAGCAGTCCGACTGTTTAAAGGAGGCCGGACATGAAAAAATGACTTTGTCTCATATCAAAGTGTTCCTAATGCTAATTCAAATGCGAGATACGAGACAGCCAGTTCTTTTTTGGTTCTCGAGAAATTCCTAATGCTAATTCAAATGCGAGATACGAGACAGCCAGTTCTTTTTTGGTTCTCGAGAAAACCGTATTCCAGTACTTTTTAGTGGCATGTGCTAAATTGAACTGAAACTTGAAAATGATAAAGAATATCAAAATGTGATTAACATAAAAGTTGTCAAGCAAGAAATTTTCTATCGAATGACATATCAACCTAACTTTTTTGATCAAAATTTACTCTGGTAGAACCTGCTATAGTTTTGAAACTTTCAATAAGTACTGCGCAGCCATTTCTGTACGAAAACATGTAGTAAAACAAGGAATAAATAGACAATACTCTCCTTGACAACTTTTATGTTAACTACTTTTTGATATCTTGTATGATTCACAAGTAAAAGTTTGAATTCGAACACACAGTTTTTGAAAAAATATGATATTGTCTCATAGAGAATTGCGGTTATCTCGATTTGAACACAATATGGAAAGAAACAACCTACTGAAAAATTGTTAAAAAAGGAATGATCTATTCATTCCTGCTTTTATTCCAGTTTTTGATTAAATGTGAGGGGACTACGCTTCGGAGAACTAGGTGTACTTTGACAGTCAATAACCGGGTCAGTTGTTACTGAAAACGAAACATTTTAACACGAATAGTTTGCGAGCGATATCTTGAACAACTTTTCTGTTGATCAATTTTTCTCATCTTGTCTGTTCCGCGACCTAGAGTCGATTTCCCGGAGCCTACTTCTCCATTTTCTCTCGCAAAAAATATAATTGTCGTAAAATAAAATGCCAAATACGCAAACATCCGGTGCTTGAACTTACGGTAGAATACATACAGTCCCCGTCCCAGTCCCCGTCGCAAAAACTACCGTACTCCTGTCGCCCCTCCTTTAATCGAAAACCAGCAAAAAGAAAACAAACTTATTTACAGACCTAATCGATCTAAAATTTGACTTCCAGGGACATCGTCACATCGGTTTCCTCCCCAATCATCACAATCTCGGTGTTTCTCTCCTTTGGCCAATTCTTCTACCTCCTCCAAGATCTTCTAGTAGCAATTCCCTATCTAGCCACTATCCTGACCATTCTCCTCGCTTCTCATGTTCTCATTCTTGCCACTTCCTCAAGTCTGTGTCAAAATGGACAACACGGAGATTTCGATGCGAGACAAGCCTCCCTGGTCCGTCTCCTCGGAGCCATTCTTTCCTGGCTCAGTGCTCTTCTCCTGATTTACAATTCTTTTCAAACCCACACAAAAATGCTCCATTCCATGTCGAGAATTGTATTTTATGTTGGGAACTCTATGCTGTTTATCGCGAATGAGAGGGCTTTTTAGAGAAGAAAAGTGACTCTGTTTCTGTATTTCTTTGTATTTTTTCACTTTGCTTGCCATATCGATAAGTATTTGCATTGATTTTCTAACAATCGTGAGCTTTTTGTAAAGAGTAAAACTGTAATAAACCGATTACGAAATCGTTCTTCCTATTCTATCGCCACTTTCAGGAGTAATCCAGTACTAGATGACTTCTTTGCAAAAACTGGTACGGGGGGCTTTTAAAGGAGAGACCCCGACGTTTCAGAGCGCGACGTTCTGAAACGTCGGGGTTATGTGTTCGTTGAGCACATGATAGATGTCCAGAGTGAGATGTGGTAAACAAGAAAGATACGCTTATCAATCTCAACTTCAATCCCTAATTAACTAGACAACGAGGCCTCATGCTCATGACTCCCCTCCCCCCATGAGCCGCCTATCCGGCATCTGACTACCTCTAATTATCAGCTTATAAGGGGCAGTCTTTCAGGTAGATTTGAGTCTATTTCGACGCCCTCTTCTACTCATTTTCATGCTTCTTTCTTTTTCTTTATACTCGGAGAAAAGTTATTATATTTTCTTTCTTTGCTGGATCTCACTCCAAAATTTGGAAAAAACTGTAAAGTTTCTAGGATTTAGAACCAAAAAGTGGAAGTCATAAACGTTGCGAATTTGAATGTAATGGTCAAAACTGAAAGTTGAGTGATGTCATTTAGCCAGTGAGCGTTTAGAGAAATGTCCTTTTAGCTCATTTTATACTCGAGAAACCCGAATACAATCAATTTCCAATCTTCCCAGATGTCTCTAAACCCCCGTGAAAGTTTCATCTGCGGTGTCTGCTACAGCGAGTTACTCTCCCGTTCCGGCTACCTCTGCCACCGCGAAAAGTTCCACTCCTACCGTCATCGCTGCTATCTCTGCGATCCAAGAGGGAAACTGATCCAGGGAGTTCAGATCAAGGAACATCTGCAAACCATTCACAATTTCAAAAACATTTTTGCTTGTATGTGCTGCTACTATGTTTTTGACAGTCAGCGAAGTCGACAGATGCACTATACACACTTCAATGATCCCGGATATCTCGAGAAAGAGAAGGTGGTGGCTAGAAGTGTGCATGCACCCGGGGAATTGCTCGTGGAGAACGTGATGAAGTCAAAGGGGTATTTGGAGTTTATGAGGCTACCAACTAGACCCAGGCGGGTTTTCATCAAACAGGAACCAGTGGATACTTATGAAAAACAGGTACAGCTTCCTTCTTATCACCTTTATTCACTTACCAGTTTGCCTTTTTTACAGAAAGAGCAAGCCCCAGAAAGAAGGATCTTGATCAAGCAAGAAGTTCTGGATGAAGTACGTCTTTTAGTCTTTTCAATTGCTAAGAAGTGCTTTTGTTTTTGCTGTTTCTCCTGACACAATAGTTGTAAAACAATTTTAGGACCACGCGGACTATCAAGCACCAAAACTTTTCACAACAAAATCTTCAAAACATGTACGTTTTCCGAAAAGTCTCATCAAACGAGAGAAAGAGGTACGTTTCCTATCAGTAAATACAGCTTATCAGTACCTTTTCAGACCCAACAAGCCATGTTTCCACTACATCACCAAGTCAACCAGGACTATCGAAACTGGAATATCAAGCAAGAAGTTGACGTTGACGCTGACGTTCCAAAGGGCTTACAAATCCACCAGAACGCTCCCTACATTAGTTTCAATAGTCCCGTAAAACAAGATGTCGCCCAGGTATCCGTTTTATAACACTTCTAATCCTGCCTTATCACTTTTTCAGGACCTTCACATTCCTCAAAACCTCCCCATCTCTGCCCTTTCTCAATTTCTTCAAAACAACACGAACAATAGTGTTGGTAGCATTCTGAGGAATCATAAAATCATGGAAATGTACAAGCAGTACCATTCTTATCCAAGAGTTCAAGAAGAGACCTCCATTTTTTCTCAACAGGCCACACTTCCAGCTATTCTGGTAATTTTGAGGGCAAAAAATCACCTCTTTTTTATGTTTCTAGGTCCCCAAATACCATGTCAGAATGGTCCCAGAAATTAATGGGACACCAGCTCATCTGGTCTGGGAGAAATCCAATGATCATCAGGTATGAAAATTGAAAGAAAAGTCTGAAATTGGTTCAAAATTTAAATTTTTTTAGGCAGTTACCGTCGCCCAAGTCTTGGATGAATGCAAAAAAACCGTGACACCAGTTGAGCCGGAACCAGAGTCAAAACAAGACCCGGAAATCCATGTTGAGGAAGAGGACATTGACGATGATGATCCAGTTGAAAAGTTGGATAGGGAGATGAGGAAATTCGTTCAGAACTATGTATTTTAATCAATGATAACATCCATATCACAAGTCAAATACCTTTTGTCATACTTCTTCTCTCCTTCCTCATTTTTCATTGCTCTGTTTTTTTTTAATTTTATTTTGATAAACTGAAAGTGACAAATCGTAAGTGAGAAGTATCCTTGTAACCTCAAAAAAAAACAGTAACTCTCAAAAATAAAATTTTTTTATTAGTCATCATTCCCATTCCCCTCTTTTATTTATAGCTTTTTCTTTTTTCTATTTTCTTCAATCAGCTAATTCCACTAACTGTAACTGTGATGTAATCAGTGTATATGATAAACTTGATAGCCATATCACCAAATAAAGATGAAATTTGAGAAAAAGTTTTGTTCCCTCCTTTTCGTCGCGGCTCCTCTGATTAGTCATTGGTCAAAACCAAATGGGCGGAGCTTGCTTTTCAGTTTGAGCGCTGACGAAAAGTTCTCCATTCATTCCTTCAGTCGGTTTCGTCATTTTTCATTTTCTTTCAAATCTGAAAAAAAGTTTTCCTTAGAACCTCTCCTGTATCCTTATTTTTTTTCTCTTCCTATGCTAAGCACATGGTAAAAAAGAAATGGATCCATCGTTTACTTCATGTTTGTTTTTTTTTCGATGGGTCATCAGTCGATAAAACAATAAATTCTAACCACAATTGTGTCATGATATGGAATTTTTAAGGTGTCAACTACCAGCAACACTAATCACTGCAACCACCACTACATACAGTAAGCGAAAAACACAATTTTTGTTCAAATCTGATCGAAGTTTTTTCCCAGGTCACGAAGTACGAAACCACGTCACACCACCACACCAATCTCTATCACTCCGGAACAACTACGGTGAGTCGAACTTATTCTCATGTGACTCATCTCTATAGCATAAAAATATATCTTCATTTTTTCCAATTTCCATGACTCATCAATCCATTCATGAATTTCAGAAACATCATGGACACCAACAATGATAAGACGCGCCTCCACAGAATCGAGGCTGCTCTCGAGGCTCACAAGACGCTTCGTCAGCGTGAAGAAGACGAGAAGAAGACGATCAAGGATCTAATCGTCCAGGTCAAAACCGGATTGAAGCCAACTGGGATTCAGCTCATCGAGCCGCCCCGACTCGAGGAGCCCAGAGTCGAGGCGCCCGTGGTGGTGGTCCAAAACCAGCAGAATCCTGCCAACCGTCCATATATTGACGTCTATGGGTTCGAACGCGAGGCGCGTGCTCGCCATGTCTGGCGCCCAGTCTTGGAACAAATGGAAAAAATGCTCCCCAAGATCAAGCAAGACCTCGAAAAGAAGCTTTACATTTAAAAATGTTGTACATATCTTACCAATAAAACATATATTTTTTAATGGTAAACATATATGTTTAAAAAAAACAGTTTCGTAATCATTTCCTAAAGGCTCCTACATTGACCTAGATTAGTCACCTTTCCCATCTCCCTTTCCCACGTTTTCTCTCTGGGAGACAAATTGAAACAAAAAAGCGTCAAAATTTTTTGTTTTTTTTTTTTGAAATTCCCCTTTCCTTGATTAGTCATCGATCAAAAATCAAAGCGACCGCGACGCGGCCGCAACACAAGGGCGGAGCTTGCTTTTCAGTTTGAGCGGTCTCGAATCTTCTATTCATTCATTCCTCCGTCGACCTGACCGCTTGCTTCTGCTGTCATTTTCTGCAAAAACGCTTGGCGCTTGAAGTTACTCTTCATCAACTTCAAAGCTTCAAGCTTCAAGTGAACTAAAGGAAAGGTAAGTGTGAGCCGTAGTCTACTAGAATACGGACCATAAAAAAGCCTCAAAATTTCCGAGAAAAAAAATAAGTGTGATGACTCATCCAAATTTTTTTTTTAATCGATCTCATTTTTAGATGGGATCGTGCACTTCAAAGAATCAGAAGGTCCACCCCGAGTCCCGTCCACTCATCAGCGCCCCAGTGCTGACATACACCTCGGCGACACGTCACGCCACCATCTCGGTTCGCCGATCTCTCCACTGCTACCGGGACTACAACTACAAGTTTCCTGAGGTGCCTGTGACCGAATCTTCTGGAGTCGTCTCTTCCGGACCTCATCGTCTTGCACCGCCGCCGCCGGTTTGGGTGGTTAAGAAGCCGAAATATCATCACTACGAGGAAGTTGGAGAAGAGGAGAAGTGGACGATTCCGGATGCACATGAGCCGCAGGATGTTGAGATGAAGCTTGAGCGCTATGTTGGCTCGAAAAAGGTGCTGAAAGAGTTGGAAGCAGAGTTCAATGATATCAGCAAGAATCTTACGGAGGACGTCGAGAATCTGGATCAGAAGCCCTCGGACATGGAGCTGCCTCTCGTGGACTATCACTCCTTCCACGATTTGGAGACGATTCTCGAGGAAGAAGAACCCGAGGACAACCAGTGATCAACGTATGATAAATACGAAAACTGCAATAAGACTGCAGTGTAACCTCATCCGTAAGCCCTTCTGCAACTTTTCAAGTATTCATACATAATCAAATACCCATGACAAAATGTGAATTTCACCACTTTTAACAGTCTTCTGAAGCTGCTAGGGATCTTCCTGTAGCTGTCAGTAATGTTTACTAATTTCTAAATTTCTAAAAAAATTTTTTCACTTTAATTTTTCTCTGATTTTCCCCCATCATTCCTCCACAAATTGTGACCTTGATACCTCCCATTTTCCAACTTTTTCTATTGTCTATTTTCTATTGTTTCTATTGAACATGTTTTATTAGTGAGCTTGGTCAAATCCATGATTTATTCAATTGCTCAAAATAGATATTAGTCTCCTTATCAAGTTTCTTCTTCGAATCCTCAATTGGCTCCACACTAGCCACGCCCACTTTCCGTGGCGCTCGTTTTAACTGGAAAGATGGGAAGGAACGGAGGAAGTGTTGTTTCCAAGCCGGTAGACTGTACATGGTCATGGAACAAATCGGTAGGGGGTTACTGAAGAGAGATAAAGCTCAGTTAAAAAGCCTGTTAGGGAGACTTACAGAAAGATAACATTCTCGGCAAAGTGACATAAAAATGGTGGGATTAAATCAAAGCATTGAGCAATAACTGCACTGCCAAAAGTTACAGTAACACCCATCACAACATAGCAGACGCGGTGGGCTAACTGAAAAACAAATGTTTCTTTTGGCGACAAAATAGGACATTCTCCAATTTTTAAAACGGAATTTTGAGTTGGTTAAAAAATGAAGTTGAGAGCTGTACCTTGACTGGCAAATGTTTCAAGGTTTGCCCTACATCTGGGTGAAATTACAGATTTTCTGGTCAATTTTGACGTGAGATACAGGAAATCAAGACTGCTGAAACATACCGCAAAAGCTCTCAAATTCTCCTTAACTTGAAATCTCTGCGACACTGTAAACGAAACTTTTCTCTTCGGATCCTGCATTTGTCGATGCCACGTCTCATTGAGATATTTGACCAAGAAAAACATCAAAACAGAAAATGAACAAACGATAATCCAGGTCAAATTCCCAATGA
This sequence comes from Caenorhabditis panamensis, assembly GCA_900883565.2. Classification (NCBI taxonomy): domain Eukaryota; kingdom Metazoa; phylum Nematoda; class Chromadorea; order Rhabditida; family Rhabditidae; genus Caenorhabditis; species Caenorhabditis panamensis. Next base: position 8,095 of record LR538281.1, read on the forward strand.
CAACTCCGATTTTATAGGTCAAAATGAAATATGCGAATGGGAGGGCAGAGGATTGAGTGAGGAGTGTCAGAGTGACAGGGATAACAAGGGAAGTGCTCGTTTCGTAGTTGTCTATCAACATCGACGCAATAGTCCTTTCCGCAACACATGCAACCATGCCAAACAACATGGAAAATATATAATGCCATTCTAGATACCCCGCAAAAACAAGAAGCTCCAGGCCATCTAGAGAATCTACCAGAAGCATTTCAGACTCTTTGGTAGTCCAAATTGATAGGAAATCTCCATCGTCATAGCCATAATTGATAATGTTCAATTGGTAAGCCATTGTTATAAACTTTGCTGTAATCAGCTCATACCACAATCCGAACATTGGGGTTCCGAGGATTAGAAAATTTCGGTGAAACATTTGAATTTTTAGATACGTTTTTAGGTTGATTGTCACCACGTAAAACGTGAAAATGTACAGCAAAAACTCCAGAATAGTGATAAAATAGCGAAGAGCCTCGGGTTCATTGTACAGGTAGACTGGCAGCCAGAAATAGGTGGAGTTTAGTTTTATTATCATTGATAATCAATAAATAAGAAAGTTTTGAGACAGGTGTGAGAAGTGAGAATAAAAAATTGTGTAAACGGGAACATTTTCCACCTGGTTTTTCTATGACACACGACATATTGAAGCCTGAAATTGAAAATGATGTGAAAGAATAAAAATAGAGACAAACGGTCGAAGTCGACTAAAAAATGTACTTTTTAGCATTTTTCAGTACAATTCTCGTTTAGCAAAGGTGGTAAAAACTAATGATTTTTCCTCGTTTTTGAGTTTTTTCACGGAGAAACGTGTTTTTTGTTATGAAAACAATGCAAACAACTCGAATCATTCATTTTCAAGCCCACAACGCATTCAAATCTCGAAAATAAATCTCTGTCTCACTAACAGCGGTTGGTATTTTCTCTATTTCTATTTTCCTATTTTCTTGTTCAATTTTTGCTCTAAATTTGTTGAGAAAGTTGACAATCCACTGAAAATCCTTCCAAAAGTGTTTCCTCCAAGGCGTGATTCCAGTGACAGTTACAGTACAGATTAGTAATGGGTTTCTGGAAAATGGGATTTTTTCTTTAAAAAGTCAAAATTACCGTATTTCCTCGAATAGAAGGGCACTCAAAGAGCAAAGTTTAGAGCTCGAAAAAAGTTCAAAATGAATTTTTTCAAGAAAGCAAAAGCTGAAAAAATGATAGCCAAATCCTTCTTCTATCCAATAATCAACAAAAATTCTGGATATTCCTCAGTTTTTCCAGTATTCTGAACACAAACGTGATCGCGGTGGGGGTGCCCTTCTATTCGAGGAAATACGGTAAGTTAGAAGGCATTCATATAATTTTACTTACAAATAAATACAGTTCTCGACTATAAAAACTAGCGCCAAATTAACACCGGCTTGGAGAAGGTCCAAGTTGATTAAAAATATCACCAAGATATTTAGAAAAATGTAAATCCCGATCCAAATTATAACTTTTCGGGCGAGCTGAAGGTTTCAAAAAACAGTCAAAGTGTTATTACTACTTGTACTTGGTACCAACCTGAAACGCCCGTAGATTCTCTTCAAGTTGAAATCGATATGCCAATGAGTAATGGTCGAATTTCAACTTTCTCTTTTTGAAAGTGTTATTTTTCAGAAGGCTGTTGATTCTAACATTAAACAAAAGGATTCCTACGTACATCTGAATATTTTTATCCAGGTTTTAGACTTCTTCTAAACTCACTATAACTGATATGACAACTACCGCCGAGCAAACAACGACACTGGCTTCAAAACTGATGTAGACAAAAAATAATAAGTAAGTAACGGTTAGGGTTATAATGTTAGCAATTAGTAAAATAGATATAGAAATATAGGAGCGGCTGTGTTTTTCATAAGATCTGGAAAAAAATTTGGTATGTTCTAAATCGTACTAAACCGTCAAAACTCCTCGAAAAAAGCAGAGTTTTGTTTAGTTTTTTTGCAAAATAAAATTGTTCAATCTCTACCATGCTTACCCTAACAAAACTGTTGCAAAAACCCTCTCCAAGCAGTAGAAAAATATGAAAAAAACCATAGACATCATGTAGTGCCAGATTAAGAAACATCCCAAAAACATGAAAAATCCGTCATTTGGACTGTCGATTTTTGGCATTTTTGATTTCTCAGTACTAGCCCAGCTAAGATAATGGGTTTTGGGAACTCCTGAAAATTGTTTGAATTTTTTTGAATTTTTTGAAAAAATAGAAAAAAACCTGGAATTGAGAAAAATCCATATTGATAAAAGCCCATCAGGGCTTTTCCAATGATAACTTCAAAATATTGCAGAAAATAGAAATTGGAGATTATGGACATGTTTATGTGAAAAACACGCACTTTCCATACTATCCAACAAACCCGAAATGTCATTATTATACTGGCTATTGTGAGAAATAATTCGATAAGCAAACATGAGAAATATAACGGACTACGGTATTCGTGGCCGTTGAAGGAGAAGAAAGGGACGTAGATGAGGTAGGTCTTATTGATTTGGAAGATCATTACTCTGGAAAAAACAATTGAAATCTGCAAAGAAATCCGGTTTTCAAATTTTGAAAATGTTTTGTTTACTTATTTATTCGAGGTTTGTAGATGATAAACAACTAAATCTCACGTCAGTTCCTTTCAAAAACCGACACATTTATCACCTGTGTGGCTCCAAAAACTCAAAAAATTCCCCAAAATCGTCAAAAGAAAACTCACCGTCAAGTTCAAACTTCACTTCTTGCTCACATCAAAAATCATCGATATGAAGAATGATTGACACTGCTTCGTTATGACCTATTCATCAGCAACTTTGAAAGAGTCTTCTGAGTAAACCACGCCCCTCTTTTTTACATTTGCTCATCATATTCTTCCACTTGAACTCTCATCGCCTTCCGTGTCTCTCAAGCCAAGAGTTTTGGAGTTGGGTGAAGTAGATTTCTTGTTCAGAAGGCCGTGATTTCAGCTGGGAAGTTTCAGAATTGACTTTGGCGATTCTGGAGAAGAATTTCAGCTTCCATGTGGCTGGGATATCTCCTAAAAACGCCAATTTCCAAGGGGATATTGAGAAACAGACAACGGAACATATTAGCAAGGGATTTCTGGAAAAACAAACGAGTTTAGGGTTAGGTTTGCTAGGGAACAGTTTCAGTTTTTGCTGACAGTATTTTCTAAAACTCTTTTTGAACACTCAAAGTACTAAAAAAGCCCACAATCGTGAGTTTAAGGACCACCCAAAAAGTAGACTTACAAGTAGATACAATTCTCAACGAGATGTATCAGAAACCCTTCTATTGATGGGAAAAAGTCAAAGTAAACTAAAAAAAGAATGCCACAGATTGTGAAAATATAGGCGCCAATGCAGATGAGAACCCGCCAAGCTAGCTGCAATTCTGTTTTTCGAACAAAAATATAAAAAAAATAGATGCTTACCTTCAATGCCTTTAGATTCTCCTTAACCTGAAATCTAAAAGCCAATGTATACCGTTGATCACTTCGAGTCGAGGATTGAGCTTTGTCAATCTTCATGTTGATAAGTAGAATGGCTATGAACACCTGGGCAAAAGAGAAAATGGATCGGAAAGTTGCCAAAACTTACAAAACAGGAAACACACACACAAACCATACACCCAATAATGGTTCCTACGAATTCCACTTGAACATTGAAAGTCACCCAGGCCAAGTGGAAAGACAGGAGGTGAGAAATGACAAGGATTAGTAAGGCAATGTAGGTTCTACGGTGTTTTTCGTAGTTTCCTGATAGCACCGTAGCTAGAGCTCGTTCCACACAAAACGAAAAAATGAAACCGATCATTGAATAGATGTAATGAAAGATTAGAAAGCCGCCGATTAGCATTGGCATGCAATCCTCGGCAGAGGGGATTGGTGGAATTGAGTCTGGGTCTCCGGTCCACCAGTTTTTGTACTTTTTGGTGGGAGGAATTCCTGAAATTTTATCACGTATTCATTTTTTGGCATTTTCTTGATTCTGGACCAATTTTTATGGCGTTTGTAGTAGATTAAATGATATATAGGTTTGGAAAATAGATATCAAAAAGTTGTCAACTAATAAAATGTTGATGATAAAGCGATAAATGTTTTTGTAATTAACAACTTTTTGCTATCTCTTATTGTTCCCAAGATACAGCCAATTTCCTACCAGGTATTTTCCAAAATCCACTTTGATGCATTGTGATCATAGTCTTGCCAATAAAACATTCCAAGTACTGCATGATATAAGCCACTGCCAATATACTCATATTCACATGAAAAACGCGAATCTTCCAGATATAAACACAGAGTTTAAATGTGATAAAGACACAGAAGATCGATAAGAGAAACTCCAAAAAGATGAAAAGCGCAAAAATCGGATTTTTGTACTCTTGGCCGTTGAACGTGTAGAACGGGAGCCATAGGTAATACGAAGAGTTGATAAGGAATATCATTCTTGTCAGATGATGTGAAATGGTGAGCTGGTTCTCTGCAAACCAACTCGAGTTTTGTTTCTGCTTGAAAAAACATGATTTACTTGGTTTGGTTTTTCGGTTTTTATGAGTCAAACTACCAAACTCGACCCAGCTTTGTGTTTTCTTGTTCTTCTTTTTCAAAATGTCACGTGAAAACTAGTGAGATGATGCTAAAGATCAGAGTACTTTTTAAAAGGATATACGAGTCGAGGAAAATGAAATGCGGGTTCTTGTTGATCATGGTTGGATTGGTGTTCAGAGGCACGTGACGGGTTCTGGAGAATGCTGAACTTTTTTCTGAGAAGGTTCCAACGTGATTTCTGAATTTGGTAGCAGACCAATTCAATAATCGTGTTGTGTGTACGATCATTTTCCCTAATATTTGATTTTTTTGCCTGTTATAGAACTTTAAAAGTACCAAACTCTTTCAGTACAATGCTCCAAAATAACAGCAACCACAAACTTCACTTTCCCATTTTCCCCTTCTCAAAACATAAAAATACAGACCAAGAAAAACCTTTATCATGAATTAAATCACCCTTATCAGACGTCATTATCACCACCTGTTAGTGAACTGAGTCCAATACGCACTTGTCTCGTTAGTTCTGACTCGATAATCCAATGGTCGAACACTTGGTGTCGAAGAGAACTTCCTTTTGAGGCTTTGAGGAATCAAAACTGACATTTTGGATTTCCAAAGTGGGATTCGGATTACGGTAGGTGGGATTATGAAGAGAGGGTTTCTGAAAACATTACTTTCTATCGATTTTGAGCTTTGTTTAGCCAAGTTTCACTGCTTTGTCACTTTGATTTTTTGGCTACATTTATGGTTTTTTTGCACTTCTTCATTCAATAAACTCACAAATTCATAACAATCTCTGAAAACTCTAGAAAAATCCGATGAAATGGCTTGGGAATCAGGCCAAATGTCACTGGAAAAATCAGCAATGAAACTATCAACACTGCGGTTAGAGTGATGATACAAAGGCGACGGACTAGCTGAAAAACAGCTTATTGCTCAAAAAAAACTATAAAACAAGATGTACTTTTAAGGATTTCAAATTTTCCTTAGCTTGAAATCGTTTTCCAAAGTGATAACCATAAAGTCTATGTTGACGTTCTAAACGTTTAGTGACAATGGAATTGTAGGTGTATAGGAGGAAAAATGTCTGAAAATTAATGAATAGTTAACTGAAAACTTCTTTTCCGATTGAAATCACTCGAAAATTTTGGAAAAATATAGATTTTTAGCTCAATTTATAATCGAGTTACCAACCTAATTGCTTACCGTTAAAGTCACAGAGAACACAGTACAAAAAGTGAGAATTATCTGCAGATAAGAAAACTTCCACTGAATCAGCTCATAGGATAGATATATAGAGAAAGCATGAGAAATCAGTATCATAAACGTAGAAATATAGATGCGAGGATGTTTTTCATAGGTTCTTATTTTAAAGCTAGCCAGCATTCTCTCCAGAACAAGACATGGAGCAGCAATGGACACTGATAAGAGATAATGGGTTCGTAAGAATCCTCCGATGAAGAGAGGCAGAAAGATTCCGGAAGCTTGGTAGATCCCGGTGACTTTATCTGAAAATTGGAGGGTTTTCAAGCAAACATCACCGGACACTCACTCTCCATAACAGTATCCCCGATTTTGATCCAACCTTCTTGATAAGGAATAATGAGTATCCGTGCTATGAAGCATTCAAACCATTGTCCTAGAATTGAAACCAGGAGGATGGAAAGGTTGAAATGGAAGATTCTGGATTGGCAGACAATGCGGCAGAAAGAGAATGTTATGATACAAGATGGGAGAAGGGCAAGGAGTTCTAGGACTCTGGAAAATCAAGTTTTTTTCGAACAACGTTGAAACAACTGACCGAACCGCCCAATACATTACATCCGAAAAACACTCAAAAGTGGGCATAGTCCATATTGGGAAATAGACAACCGTGACATTGTGAAGCACCAGACGCATACTTCCTTTCTTTTCTGCCTAGTTTGTTTAGTCATGAGGAAAAATGCATAATCAAGTTCAAGAACTGACTACACTTGCAGGTGAAACTGAGGAAATCGCATTTATTTTTCACATAACTTTCTGAGAATTCCCTTGGAGGTGGGAGGAAGTAGAACATGGATTATTGAACTCGTTTATTTCTAAAAACTACCACAATCTCTTCAACTGCTCAAAATGCACATCAGCTAGCGATAATCTCTGTGTTTTATAAGCCGGGTGGTCTTGTGAATATTTGGAAAAAATGTCAGTCCGATTGCGGTGAAGACGTCCAGGAATGTGACGGACGAATCGGCGGAACCAACGGGGTTCCACAAAAAATACAGCAATGCAGATGAAAATGGGATTTCTGAAAAATACGGGCTGAAAAGTTGAAAAGAAAGTTTGTTTCTTTGGTTTCCCGTATCTCACTTCACAATTGAGAGAAAACCCCCATTAAAGTCTGTGGTTTGTAATTACTCAGATAATTTTTGGCAAGCAATCAGCAAGAGGGCCCCCAAGGTTCGGCAACTTGCTGCACGGCATAACATTGGCCGAACAGTAGCAGGCGAACAGCAAGCACTCAGCATGAGACTGGCGGCTAGTCGGCAAGTGTTGAGCATATTACGGCGGCAAGAGATCGGCAGAGCTTCCGCAACCGAGAAGGCAGATGATCCGCAGAACATCGGCAAGACTTGGAAACTTTTTTTTGCCAACTACGCGGCAGTTTGCCTAGTATAAGCGGCATGCCATCGGCAAGTATTCTGGCAAAACAACGGCACGACTTCGGCTATCTTAGATCGTACCGAAGGGTCTTTGCTGGCACCCAAGCGCACTTTCGCTCAAATTTTTTTCAATTAACTTCTTATTTTCACCTATTTCTTTCATATTTCTCGCTATTTTCCGCTTTTTTCGACGGAAAAACTCTTTTTTCGGAACAGAGGGACTCTAGCGACGATGTGGTAAGTGTTTCCCCTGATGTTTTCAATAAAAAATTCACGAATCGGCTTTTCAGGTTTGTCACTTGATGTTTGGTCAACGAAAACGAAGACTCGGAAGTCGGAACTGTGGAAAAGCTGTCTCATAAGAACAATGAGGTAAATTTCAACTTATCCACATGGAATTGTAATTGAAATTTCAGGAGTCCCCTCAGTTTCCACACAAGGACAGCAAGCACATCTTCAACACATAGGGCGAAATCAAGATCAGGAGAGCAAACACGTCACAGAAGGACGAATTTCTAAATTGTGACTCAAAATTTGTCATATCACCCTTCTTCGCACTTGTAACATGTTTCAATTGTAGAAAAATAAACTTATAGCTTTCAAACTTTGTGATTTTTCCATTTGAATGCAGCGCAAGGGGAGCGAACAGGGGAAGAAACGGCCACTTTGCCGGAGAAAACGGCAAGTTGCCGCCCGAAAAAGAATACGTGCCGCAGGGAAGCGGCACGCATTCTTTTCAGCGCGGCAACTTGCCGTTTTTTCCGGCAAAGTGGCCAAAAATTATCTGAGTAGACGCTCTAAATTGCATGAGAAAGTGTCTAGACAACGTGAAATTTCAGTTAGTCATAATCACACGCTTAGGCTCCAACTCACATATGAATAAACTTGTCCAAAATCACGAAAACCGCAAGTGTGTAACTCGAAGACAACAAGTCCAACTTGGCTAACAGAATAGTGACGGCAACTGTGCCTATCATAATTGCTACCTCTAATACCAATAAGTGAATCACCTGTGAAAAATAATGATTACAAGAGACAATGTTTTTTGTATTTACCTTGAAGGTCCGGATATTTTCAGTCAGTTGAAATTTCACAGACAAACTATAAAAGTCCGCGTTCCTCTCGCATTTTTTTTCGAGGTGTTTGGTTTTGAATTTGAGGATTAGAAAGATCTGAAACAAAGTTTTCAAGTTTTTTTTAAAGCACCATTTTTGACACACCAAATAAGAAATGAAGGTCAAAATGGAGGCGCACAAGGCTGCAGTGAATACTGAAATGCATTGCAACGTCACGGCTGTCGCACCAGCTGTCGCTATGATTTCCGCGATGATGATAGGCAAAATGGATATTTGACCCCTCTTCTTATGCTCATAATCTTGAAGAAGCCACGTGGCAAAACACCTTTCCACTGCTACACAAGGCAGTGCAAAACATACAGTGAGAAGGTACCGTATCCTGATAGCACCTCCGAGTACCAGAGGATACAAGTTGGTGATGTTTGGCACTTTTGTCACTGTATCATCATCAAAAGTGTACTGTAGAAGAGAATGAGTGAGTTCGTTAGGTACAGTGATCGGAAGGAATCCTTCTTGATACGGGAAAATGAAGAGGCGGGAGATGAGAAGTTCGAAGAAGTGAAGCATGAAGATGGAGTAGATGATGTTGATGTTGAAGTGGAAGACATTGGTGCTGAAGGCGAGGTAGATGGTGTAGATTGTCAAACATCCAGAACAGACAATCAGCAAACCATCCAACACCAATAATACAGAGTACAACCACTCAAATGGAGAGCTTGTGTTGTAGGCCTTGACGTAGAAAATGGTGAGAAGAAGAGGAGAAGTCTGGCCGTCGCTTATGATCATCTTTTCTGTGAGGAAAAATCGAAATGGAAAGAAGTTGGTTGGTAGAGACAAATTTTGAGCTTGCGGGGGCTATAATTAGGATGTTTTTCTTCTCAGAATCTAGAAAAAATTGAGGGTTAGCAAGCGAGAGGTTTCATCCATTTCTCTGTCCTTCGTCAGAATCATAAAGTAGACCGCTAAAAAATGATGAAATTGAATTTTCACTGCTCCCCTTTTAGCTCTGATTCTGACGTAAACTTGAAGAAGTGCGTAACAACGCCAAACTTTCATACGATTGCAGTCATGCGCCTTCAAAGATACTGTAGTGGCGTCGTCTTTTTGATGATTCCGGGTAATTATTAAAAAAAAAAAGAAATTTTCTAGTTATTTCCATTGATAAATAATTATTTGATTTAAAATTTCGCTGAAAGTAGGCCGAAAAAAACGATAAAATCCTCGAAAAATTGACGAAACTACAGTATCCCCGAATTTAAAAAGGCGCATGCCTGAAATCGTATGAAAATTTGGATGCGCGCTGCGAAGCCTTGCTTTGAAGGGTTGTTCAGCAAGTGTTGTTTAGCTATTTTCGCATTCAAAATTAAAAGAATAATGGCAATCTATCCAAAAAGCCGAAAAATAGATGTGAAGGTGATTTTTTATGAATCGTGATTTGAAGGGAATGGATTTTGTTCTGGTTCTCGTTTTTGATTGCCTAAAATTGCAGGAATTCAAGTATACCTACCAAAAAACAGTGAAACTGATCAAAATAAATGCTAAAAAATGAGCTTTGAGCTTTCCCACCGACAACTTGATCCCAATTATTTCGAATTTTTTTTTCTCCGAAATAACAGTGAAAAAAAACCAAAACAGACACCAAAATACGTGTAATTGTGTTCAATTTATTACCGAAAAAGGGTCAGGAGCAATCATTTTATAAAAATAAAATGATTAGCCTGGTACCTTGACAGAGATCTCATACTAACAAGTTCTGAATAAATGCAAAAAACAAGTGTGATTTCGTTTTCCCATTCAACAAAACACCGGTGAAGTGTGAAAATGCTGATCATGTTACACCCAAAAACAAAGAAAATTACAAGGCGAATGGACAAAAAACAGCGAGAAAACAGACACCGGGAAGTGGATAAGCGAGAAAAAACACAATTTATTCTGCATAAAATTTAGTTAAATAAAGATCAAAATAGCCTGCATAAAGTACATGACAGCGGCTGATATCAATCCTGAAAAAATACTCGAAACGTTTTTTTTTGGGGTTTTTTGTAAAAGTCACCTGAAACCGGTATCGTCAAAATCCAAGACAGGAATACGTATTTGACAGTGTGCCACTTCAAAATTGGTCCGGAGCGGACCAATCCGAGTCCGAAAATGGAGCCAACAAGACAGTGAGTCATACTTTGGGGAATGTTATAGATATTGGTGGCGAGGGCAACAACTGCGGCGCCGAATTCCACGCAAAAGCCTCTGAAAACGATGAAACCGTTTGGTACGGATTTTGCGCTTTTTGTGAATTTTTTAGCAAAAAAGGAAACGCAAATATGTAATCAGCGTGAAACGTGGAAATAAACTTGAAAAAATGGATTTCCGTAGTCAAAAACCTAAACTTACGTTGCAGGGTTCATCTTTGCAAAGTTCTCTCCAACTGTCCTAATCACCCGAATTCCCAGAGTCCAGATGCCCAAAAGGACGGCTAGAGTGCACAACAGACCCACGTAGACAGTGACCTGCACAAAACAAATGACTAAAACACAACAGGAAAGAAATCCCAGGAAAATTTCAGTAACAAATTGACAAATTGGGCAATTTCTCTGTCTAGCCAAAACACGGTTTTTTTTTCATTTGTCCCTTTTCCATATTGGATTTCTCTGGTTTTTCCTTGTTCTTTGAATACTGACTCACATTCAAATTAGTACTATCGTCCTGATAGCCCTGGTTGTACATGTGGATTAGATCCCGAATTGGAGCCACACAGTTTCTGAAAAAAACATCAGTGTTTTTGGATTTTTTCACTTTATCAGGTTTTTATGACTAACTACAGAATTTTTTTGGCAAAAAACATTATAAAAAGTATGTGTTGTGATCTCTTTACCCGGAACGCCCCTCGCCCATTTCTTCTTGAAAATTCGTTTTTTCTTCGAACTTTGAGACAACGCTGCTCATCTGAATTCAGCTGATAAATTCTGAAAATTACCCCATGTCATCATTAGAGTTTCGACTATAAAACGTCAAAAGATGAGCTCAAACAAAGCATTTTCCGCTGAGTTACGCTTGTTTTTCTGAGCGTCTTCTTTTCCTACATATGTTTCCCTGATCTTTCGCTTCTGTCTTTTTTGATTAGATTCAAAGTTTTTGTTTTCCATTTTTTGGTTTCGATTTTAGCCTGGTTTCTATGACTACTTTGTCCTGACTATTTTCACCGATTTCTGTCTGATTGGATTCGGATTTACTTATTCTTATGGATCTACAACCAGAGACTACCACCAGAGATGTAAGTCGGTTTTTCTTTTTGCTGTTTTCCGATTATGAATTGAGCTAAAAATCTGAAATTTGGTCACTAAATACGAGATTCCTTTAAACGCTCACTGGCTTAACGGCATCAATCAACTTTTAGTTTTGACCATTAAATTTAAATTCGAAACGTACATAACTTGGTCAAAAATTGAAGTTGCGAGCTGTAACTTGACTCGGAAATGTTACAAGGTTTGCCCTACATTTATATTCATTTTTGATCAATCAAGAAAACCTTACGTAACATCATTGGCTCCATGCGCGAACCCAGCAAAACAGGCTGTCATCACTTGTAGCAAAGAAAACAGCCGGACAGCTTTCTGATCATCATTTCTCATCGGGGGAAACGCCCAGTACACTGCTTTTCGGAGCCATCCATGTGGTCGAATTGGAAAAGAATAGGACAAGGAGCTAGCTATTCGAGGAAGCTCTTGATTCGTGTTTTTCAACCTTCCCCGCATGATCGGGCCAACCACAAAAAGCGCTAGAAATCCTGACAACACTGCCACCAACATTGATATTGCGATTGTGGTTAGAAAAGGGATTCGGTCGAATTGCAGTACTAAAACATTAGATAATCAGATTATGATTGATTTGGAGCACACCTCGACTACCATCTTGTAAAAACAACAGAACATTTATAAACACCACTATTGCATAGATAAATGGCAAGAGGAACAGCCCAGTTTCCACAGGGTTTTTCTGAAATAAAAAATGCGGTTCCTGTCGAATCTAGGCCACCTCACTCACCGCTCTCAATACTGTAACATCCACTACAAAGAAGATAACGAGTGTACAAATCGCACTAGCCACTGGGCTAAAAATCCAAACCGCAGCAATCACCATCACGCGTCTCCAAACGATTCCATGAATGCCTCGGAGTACAAAGGAGAATCCCATAGTAGCTCCGAGAAGGGAATGAATCGAGGAGACAGGCATACTGTAGAATGTTGCAATGATAAGCCATGTGGAGCATCCAATGAGCATTGCAATCTGCCCCAAAACTAGGTCATCCGGGTTATCCGTGTAACTACTTGTGTCCACTACTTCCAGGGACTTCCCGGCGGTACCGGTTAGTCCTGAAGCCACAGAACCCATCATCTCGACAATGGTGGCTAGGATAAAGGCCTGGGTTACTGTGACTGTGCCAGTGCCCACTGAAGTACCAAACGCGTCCGCTACGTCATTTGCACCCATTCCGATACCGAGAAGGAAGCAGACACCGAAGAGGAGTGACCATTGGACGGTTTCCTGGAAACAGCGGGTTATGCTTTCTTTCTTTCTTTGATTTCCAGTATCTCATTCATACCAAAATTGAAATAAAAACCTGAAATTCCACCCAGATGTAGGAGAAATCTTTGAAAATTTCCACGTCAAGTTACAGATCTCAACTTCAATTTCGACCTAGTTCAAATTCCGTTTAGTAATCAAGAATCAGCAAAAAAATAGCCTACTCACCAAGTTATAATGCGGGAACGGTTTGTAGAGGGTTGTAGTTAATTCTAGTAGAGATGATTCAGTTGACGTCCAAAAAACTTTAGGGTTCAAGACAAATGGGCTGTTCATTTTCTTGGAAATGAAGGGTCAGGGAAGGTCAATGTATCAACTGACTCAGTTGCTTCCGTATTTATTTGATTTGCATACATTTTCCAATAGACAAGGGCAAACAGAACCCGAACATGTACTGTTATGTTGGTCTGAACTCTATTTGTCATAACTTTGAGCGGAAAACAAGACAAGACAAAGCAATAACATTTTGCGTTTTCTGAACTGGAAAGTAATGAAATTTCATGAAGTTTGACCCTTTTCCCAATCCCTGTGGTCCAATTTCCCAGTCATAGAATGACTCACTGGAGTACCCATGCACCCCGACTGCGTGGGAACCAGAAAAGGCGTGAAGTGTAAAGTCAAAATTCAAAAAATAATGAGAATCTTATGACTCAAGCTTCATGAGAAAAAAGAAAGGGTAAGATAGAGCATGTTTTTCAATTTTTCAACTCCTGCTTTCGCGATCACGTCTAGATGGACGAAGACTTTCAGATCCGTCGTACTGCAATGGGAATCAAGACCTATCTGATCACTGACTGTATTTGTGTTTTTTTGGCGCTGCTCAACTTAATTGGCAATTCAATGATCTTGTATTTGTTTTCAACGTAAGTGAAACAATAACAACCAGTTAGCAGCTATAGATTGTTCAGAAAACGGCTAGATTCAAGGAGGAACTTGAGGATCATTTTGTACATGGCGGTGACGGATATTGCGTTTTCTGTAATGAGTAAGTTTCGTGTCCCATTCTAAAAGTAATTTTCTAATTTTTCCAGTAATGCCCCAAATCTTCTACATGATTGCAAACTGGGAACCAGACCAAGTCGACTACGACGCCTACGTCATCGCGGCCACTGCCTGGCCATTACCCCTCTTTCTCAAAATTTCAGCTGGCCTGAACTTTGGAGCAGCTCTCGAGAGAATCTTGGCTTTATATTTTCCAATGCTCTACCGAAAAATTGACCATGTGAAATGCTCCAACATCCTCATCTCCTTATCAGTCGTCCTTGGCTCTCTAGACACCCTCCTTGCAATTTTCTCCTTTCGCTTCGAAACCAGAATCAATTGTTCGTCACTTGGATGCTTCGTTCACTCAATTTTCCGGACGTATTGGGGAGCTTCTAACATGGTAAAATACTAAAAAACGCTGGAATTTATAGCTATTCTGGAAAGTGCGTACCACCTTTTTTGCAGAGCTGCGGAATACTTATCATTATCATGAGCATTTTTGTTTTCTTCAAAGTGCAAAAAATGTCCCGTCAAAGTGGATGGTTGGGGACGACAATGGCGGAGAGGAAGAAGAACATGGTATTGTATAAGGTGGAGTAGAGGAAATTGTTTCAGACTTTCTTGTTTTCCAGGCAACCACTCAAAAGTTTCGTCAAGCCAACCGAACCACTTGTGGCGTTCTTTTCAGTTGCCTCTTCTGCCTTACAATTCCCTCACTTCTCGTTTCTTTTGTAGAAACTGCTTTTGGGTTTTCAGTTTTTGAGAAGATTGGAGCTTTTTATGCGTGTGCCTTGTTGGCGAATGGTTAGTGATAAGTTTATTTTGGTTAATCAAAATTAATCAATCAAATTTTGCAAAAAAAACGTGAGATTTGAGAAACTGAAGTTGTCCGGGAGGGGTGGGAGGTATAATTAGGTTTGTGGAGTAGGTATCAAAAAACCAAAGTGTTAAAAACTAGAAACTCTCGTTTTGCAGGCCTCATGAACTGTATAATCTTCCTGGTGCTCAATGGCTCCGTGAAAAGCAACATCGACACGAGAACCCTATCAGATGCAGTTGTGACTACTGTAGCCAGCTCTAAACCCTTGTCTTCTGTGCGATGATATTACTTTTTTCAAAATTTTTAAATGAATACTTGAACTTTAACAAAATCTGGTTATTGGACTGAAAAATTTTGAAGTTAGAGGAGAATTTGCAAATTTTGAAGCAATGATCCGAACATTGATTCTTTTGTTCTTACTGATCTTACTGCTGTCCCCAGAAGTCATTACTATTCGTATAGCTCTGTAACTAATATTACTGCCACTATGCCAATTTCCCTTTTTGCGGTGACGTGATCGAATCAGTAGTCAATTATTCGGGCTATTGAAGCTTCTAGCACACAACAATTTTCTGGATTCTGATAACTTTCGATAGCTTTCTGATTCATCACATTGACACTGAGAGAATACCTGTGATCTGTCTGTGAAAGAGTTCTTCTAGAATCCGGAAAGGCGTCAAAGAGCAATTTTTGAAGAATGGTGGATACTGAAATTGAGGCAACAACAACGATGACTTTTACACGGTGAGTCTAATAAGGTTTCCCCATTATTATGTTGGAAAGAAAGTTTGAAATTGGGCTTCAAAAATAAAGTTAAAGGAATACTCCACCCTATTTTGAACTTTTTTTGATTTTGTGTTCAAAAAATTCTCCGTGGTCCAATTAGTCGATCCGCCAAATTTCATGACATAATTTTTCATTCTGGCTCCGTTATGCTCCAGAATCGTTTTCGTTTGAACGCGGGTGCATATGCACGCCAAAATGCGTACAACACACTTTCTCGGTCACGTACCCCAATGCGCACAATTTCACGCGCAAAATTTGGATTTTTTCACGTTGAAAATGCGAAATTGCACGGGAAAAAGTTTGCGCGTGCAATCTTGCGCATTGCATGGTGCATTTTGACGTGACACCGTGCAATTGCACGACCCGATTCTCCGCGTTCAAATAAAAACGATTCTGGAGCATAACGGAGCCAGAATGAAAAATTATGTCATGAAATTTGGTGGATCGACTAATTGGACCACGGGGAATTTTTTGAACACAAAATCAGAAAAAGTTCAAAATAGGGTAGAGTATTCCTTTAAGTGATGTCATTTAGCCAATGAGCGTTTAGAAGAATGTACTGTATTTAGTGAATAAATTTCAGATTTCAGGTCAATTCACTATCAAGAACCAGCAAGAAAAGATACTTGTTTACCAACCTAGTATCACAAATCATGTCATTGTTCTAGGAGCACATTATCCATTCTCCCTTTTTTTCTCAAGCTCAACACAGACTTCTCCTCCTTTCAAGGAGGAGAAAAATGACGAAAAATGTGTCGAATAAGCCTAAACGTTACAGTAGACTGAACAAGTTCTGAAACATTTTGCTCTATCTTTCATGTCATTTCTCATGCTCCAAAGCGTCCGGATCTCTGTTCTAAATGAGCCTGTTCTGAACTTTAGACTCATCAAAAAGGGATGCAAAATGAGGAGATAGAGAATATCCCTTTTTACTCGTTTCCAAATGTCAGTCTTGTGAAAAAACATGTCACCCACTCACTGGAAAATTGTCTAGCCTTGACTAGATGTGTAAACTCGATTATCGATGTGTTAGTTGGACACCTAGTCGCCAAAATGAGAACGTGACTCAGTAAGAGTCCGGAAGGTTCGGGTTCCTAGAAAGACCGCAAATTGGCCTAGTTTACTTTTTGTTTACTTGCATCATCTTGTTCTTCTTATCCTTTTAATTATATGAAACGGAGGAGGGACTCCCAATTCTATGAGCTCCTCATGAATATGGATAGCGGGTTTATACTACATTTGCATTTTTTCAAAAACAATTTTAGGCCTTGTACCCCGCCTTCTATTTTCTCTTAAAACATGATGGATTGTTTCCTAAACAGGTGCAAATTATGGTTTCTCCTGGAATTTAATCAATTTTTCCTCCCAATGTTTATGTGATTTTCGAGGCGGGAAGGAAAGTCAACTGGTTTTTTCTATGATGTGTTTCAATAGTCAAGGCATATGTTAGAAGACTTGCCCAACATCTCGGTTAAATTTTAGATTTTTCTCTAAATTTTGAAGTGAGAAAAAAAATCAAGAAAAACTAATCAATTTCTATCAGTGCTAAAACAGTAGACAATCTAATTTTTCTTCCAATCGTTCCCAATTTTCCGAATGATCCCTCTTTTCTTTACGTCACCAAACCAATCAATCCTTGGACCAGTAGAGTCCTGAAAAGCACGAAATGTGTGTTAAGCCAACAAAGTTGATTAGTTATTGCCAACAGCCACTATGTGGTATACTAGCAATCACATTTATCTAGAGTTTTCTGAAAGGAAAAGTGTTTTTTGCTCAGTTCCACTAAAACATGGCCCACTGTATACACACTTTTTGATCTTCCCTATTGTTAAATTGGCATTGAAAACAGTCATAAACCAAAATGTGATCTCTCGAACAACTCAAGAGTCTCACTGTTGAAGACTATTGAAAACTTGACCTCACTTGAAATTATAAAACTAAAGGTTAACAAATCTTTGTACATATAAAAGATCCGTTGTTCTCTTCGAATAACTTCGAAATATGAATTTCTTTTTGATCTTCTGGTGTGGGAAGTGAATTTTGAAGATTGAAAACACCAAAAATAAACCCTCATAATTAGAAGCAAGACACAGAAGTTGTTTTCTTCCTTGTTTCCAGAGAATCCAATTAATTTTCTGAGTCAGAAATTCTGATCCTCAAGAAGCGCACGCAATTTTTGAAATTAATGTTTTTTTCAGCGCATTTTTTTCTGTTTTTCCATAACACGAAATCATGAAAATTTCCAAAAAAAACGTTTTTTTTCTAATTTTTAGAAAATTCAAATTCTCGTCTAGACAATACAATAGCTCACAAAAATTTTCAATTCCCTTTAAACCCAATCATTTTTCTATTGAAAAGAACAGAAATTGTTGTTCCTTTTCCTCCTCCTACTCCATTTTGTAGAAAATCTTGTTACATGTTCAAATACCAGTTTTTTTTTACATCTCTACAATCAAAAATTTACCAGAAAAATCATCAAAAACAAGCCAAATTCCATTACTCATAGTTCTGAATCAAAACTCAGGTTCCTCGTTATTTTTCCGTGGAAAAAAGTTCTGAATACTACATGTGATTGGACAAACGCGAAATCGTTCGTCATTCCTCAGTTCTTTGTTCCTAGAAATGCTGGTTGACAAGTTGGATTTCAGTCAAATGGCCGTCATCTACCTGGTCACTGAACTGTGTTGTCTCACTGCCGCGACACTCAGTTTTGTATTCAATTTATATATTATTGTCAGTTTTGCAAGGTACATTTTTGTTTTAAAGAACGATCAATGACAAATAGAGTTTTTTATTCATTTTTTGTGAAAGAGATGAGGGTATGGACAACTAAAGCTAGCTGTAACTTGAGAATGATAAGAGTTATCGAAAAGTTGTCAACTACAAAAATGACTACCACTTCAAAGTCTTTCTTTTGTTAGTTGACAACTTTTTGAAAACTTGTACCGTAATCCAGATATTTGTCTTTTAGCCCCTAATTCTCTAACCAAAAAAGATATTAGAAAACGGTCAAGTGATAAAATGTTCTATTATTTGACACTTCTAACAATCACATTTACCATTCAGAAAACAAATCCCGAACCCCGAAAACCTGCGCCTCGCCCTCTACCTAGCAATCGGCGATTTTGGCTATGCAACCGCTGCCCTCATCCATGTCGGCTATCTAGCTGTCAATTGGTCAAATGTGTACTTGGATTATAGCCCGCACTTTATAATCATCACAAACTCATTTCTACCTGCTCATTTGAAAGTTGTGGTGGTTATCAGTTGCTCAATGGCGATAGATCGAATGTTGGTGAGTTGGAGGAACTTTTTTGAAAAACGCTCAACTTTTCCTGCATGTTTTTTAGGCAATTTTCTTCCCGGTTTTCTACCGTCGAATCAGTAAAACGACATTTGCGAACATTGCAATGTTTATTGGATACTGCTGGTTTCTATTCGACTACCTTTTTCAAATGCTCACAGCTCCATATAAAAGAATGCCAAATTGTGCGACAATGGCCTGTTTTGTGAATAAGACGTTCTTAAAATACGTTAGTTATTCTAATACGGTAGGACCTAAAAACTAATTGAAAGTCAGTTATTTTCGGAGTTTTAGATTGCTGGATTCCTAATCGTGATTGTCAGTGTGTTTGTATTTGCTGGGATTCGTAAAATATCGAACCGAAAGTTGGGTAATGCGGTGGGTACCTACCGTCACTCTGACACCTTCAGAAAAATCAACTGGTTGATTTCAGTCGGCTGTCAAAACCACAAACGTGTTTCGACAAGCAAATCGGATCACTGTAGGCATACTATTCTGTTCTTTGTTCTTTGTAACGATTCCAAGTTTGCTGGTGACTGGATACGAAGAAGTTACTGGAGTTTCATTGTTCGCCGAGCTCGGCCCGTTTTATATTTGTGCAATTCTAGTTAATGGTAGGTAAAAAACAACTTCTAATTCAATATCAAACCGTTAAAAAACCCCTGAAACCTTATTTGGAGAGCAAATTTCAAAAAACAAATTTTTTTTGAGAACATTTTTTTCAAAAATTTCTCACGAATTCATTTGTTTCAGGGTTTGCCGATGGCCTCGTTTTTGTCATAGTAAACCGGAAATCCATTGGCTCGAACAACCGAACCCTTTCCTCAACGGTGAGCACCGTGCATACCCGAAACCGGACCTCCGTCGTAGTGAACGGCACGTCGTCCCGAGTAGCCATGTTTTGAAGTATTATTATTGTTAACATTACCCATTTTTGTTGTTATCAATAAGTATTTGAATGCTTTTCGCTTCTTGCACCCCATTTTACCCTACTCGTCCCCCAACCTCTACTCGTCCCCCCATCCCTCCCCATTCCTGATTATTCTTATCAGTAACATTATCAGCATGGTTTGTAAAGATTATGTGAGCATGAGAGGTGCAGAGATTGACGAAAAACATTTATTTTCAGGCCAGGAACACAATCGCTCCGTTGCATCGACACTCCATCGCAGATTACACAAATGCACCTCCATCGATAACCACGGGAGGAGTTGTTATGGGACCTGAGATGGCATCACAAATGCCCAGGCTTGCTACAATGGATCAATAATTCGAAATTTATATCTTGTTATTAAAAATTTTTAAAATCTTTGTTTGGCTTTCTGTTTGTTGACGGCAGGCTTGTGTGAACAATAACTTTTTAATAACTCCTTTAATTTCAGAGATACATCTTGTCAAGTTCACCCACCACGTGGTCCTACAACGTGAGACACATTATGAAAAGCAAAACACCAAAAACACTAAACAAAAACCAGCTGTAGTCCTGTTTAGAGTGTAACCAACAAGTGTAGTCTTTTCTAATCACAACATGTCTTCTCCAAAAGGTGGGGGGGGG
>LR538281.1:28436-61930 GCA_900883565.2 Caenorhabditis panamensis
GGGGGGGGAGAATAGGCGACTACACGGAACGACGGGCCACACTGTACCCTTATCACGCAATCAACCCCACATTTAGAGACCGCTGTTTCTCTTCTCTTACTATTTTTTGTCATGGTTTGGTGACTTTCTTTTCTCACTTTTTCAACTCTTTGGTTTTTCAAGATGCTTTCAGAACCAGAAAACCCAAACGAACAGTTTTCAGTTCGAAAAAAAAACGTTCAAAATGACTCCAACAACCAAGCCAAAGGTGTACATTGTGGGTGTGGGAATGACCAAGTTCTGCAAACCGGGAAGTGTCGATTGGGACTATCCAGACATGGTTAAGGAGGCTGTCACAACTGCTTTGGATGACTGTGGAATGAAATACGCGGATATTCAGCAAGCCACGGTTGGGTATCTTTTTGGAGGTTAGTACTAGAGAAGGAATGGGTGTTTTGTTGTGGCTTTGGCTTGAAAATAAATTTTTTAGGAACTTGTTGTGGACAACGTGCTCTTTACGAGATCGGACTCACTGGAATCCCGATCTTCAATGTGAACAATGCCTGCGCTTCCGGATCGTCTGGATTGTTTCTGGGAAAGCAGATTATTGAGAGTGGTTAGTAAAGGGTTTATACATATTAGGTTGGTTCATAAGTTTCGCGCAGTTGGTCGTTTCTCAATGATGAGTTGAGCTAAAAATCTGAAATTTTGCACATAATTCGGTCAACCCTAAAAAACATCTTTGGCCAAATGGCAACCAACAACTCTCGTTTTTGGCCGAGATAAAATTCTGAACGTCGCGTCAATTTTAGGGGTCAAAACTGTAAAAAATTCATCAGAGCAGCTAGATTTTTTCTGATTAGTGGAATCAATTGCGCATACAGTCAATACATGATTGCAGTTTAGTTTGGATTTTTACAACGCGTTTTCGAATTTTTAGAATTTCAGGTCGATTTTTAAAAAAGTCGATGTGGAGTTTTGCTTTTTGGTGCAAATGATGCAAAATTTATCTGTAAATTGTTTACTTTTTGATTTGGATTTTTAAAATAATTTTGAAGCTCAAAAAATCAAAATTAGTGAAATCAGTGCGAAAATCAAGCAAAAATGACCAAAATTCGACACATTCCCAAAATTCGGAAACGCGTTGTAAAAATCCAAACTAAACTGCAATCATGTATTGGCTGTACGCGTATTCGATTCCACTAATCAGTAAAAATCTAGCTGCTCTGATGAATTTTTTACAGTTTTGACCCCTAAAATTGACGCGACGTTCAGATTTTTATCTCGGCCAAAAATGAGAGTTGTGGGTTGCCATTTGGCCAAAGATGTTTTTTAGGGTTGACCGAATTATGTGCAAAATTTCAGATTTTTAGCCCAACTCATCATTGAGAAACGACCAACTGCGCGAAACTTATGAACCAACCTAATATCTCGGGAATGAAGAAAGGTATTGAAAAGTGAGCGATTGCAAAATTGAAGTTGAATTTGGGATCTTCTGTTTGTTAGTTGACAACCTTTTGTGACCTACTGTAGTTCTCAATCCTTGCAGGCAACGCCGACGTAGTCCTCTGCTCTGGCTTCGAACGCATGGCTGCCGGTTCCCTGGAAAACCTCTCAGCTCCAATTGACGATCGTGCTATCTCTGTCGACAAGCACATTTCCGTCATGTCTGAGACTTATGGCTTGGAGCCAGCTCCAATGACCGCAATGATGTTTGGAATGGCTGCCAAGGAGCATATGGAGAAATATGGATCTAAGCGTGAGCACTACGCCAAGATTGCCTACAAGAACCATTTGCACTCGGTCAACAACCCGAAATCCCAATTCACCAAGGAGTTCTCCTTGGATCAAGTGCTCAACGCCCGTAAGATCTACGACTTTATGGGACTCTTGGAGTGCTCTCCAACTTCTGATGGAGCTGCTGCTGCTGTTCTCGTCTCGGAGAAGTTTTTGGAGAAGAACCCACGCCTCAAGTCCCAAGCTGTCGAGATTGTTGGCTTGAAACTGGGAACAGATGAGCCATCGGTGTTCAAGGAGAACTCCAACATCAAGATGATTGGCTTTGATATGATTCAAAAGCTCTCTAATCAATTGTGGGCGGAGACTAAACTCACCCCAAATGACGTGCAAGTCATTGAACTCCACGACTGCTTTGCTCCAAATGAACTCATCACCTATGAAGCCATTGGTCTCTGTCCAGTGGGCAAAGGACACACTATTGTGGATAGAAATGACAATACGTATGGTGGAAAGTGGGTGATCAACCCATCCGGAGGACTCATTTCAAAGGGACACCCGATCGGAGCGACTGGAGTTGCTCAAGCTGTTGAACTGAGTAATCAGTTAAGAGGAAAGTGTGGAAAGAGACAGGTTCCAAACTGCAAGTTGGCAATGCAACACAATATTGGAATCGGAGGAGCTGGAGTCGTTGGGTTGTATCGTCTGGGATTTCCGGGAGCCGCACAGTCCAAGATCTAATTTATTGGTTGTTTGAACAAGTTTAGTCATTATGTGTATAAGTGAAAGAACTGAATAAATGAAGAGAGGCAGCTGAAAAGTGTCACCTGAATCGCTTATTCAATCTCAACTTTTCTTCTCAATTCATTCCCAACTGACTAATGGCCACGTGCTCTCCACAAACCTCTTACTTTGCAACCCCACAATTCCTATCCTCTTTCTCTCACTGTACCACTGTATTCATGATCCCTTTACACTTATTTGGTGCTTATATCATCCTGTTTCACACCCCGTCTACAATGTCTTCTGTCAAGTGGCACATGTTACATTTACATTTTTGGAGCTCGTTTTTAGATATTTGTATCAGTTTTTTAGTGATTCCGTATTTAATGTTCCCGGCGATTGCTGGGTTCACTACTGGAATTCTAAGTCATATAGGAGTCGGGGAACTGGTACAGATTCAGTTTTCTGTTACTGTGGTAGCATGTGAGCTCAAAGGATGAAGCTCGCGTTCAATCCTTACCTTTCAGTCCTCATGACCTCCATCATGTTCGCGTACTCTAATCGTTATTACGTAATGCTTGGAAATCACCATACTAAACGCCAAAAGTACTTTCGAATCTTCTATGTCAGTTTCATTTATCTTCTATCTGCGACTTTCATGATCCCATTTTCTATGAGTGTCCCAGAACAGAGAGCTGCTGTGAAGCGAGTTTTTGAGGTGGGTTTGAATTATTAAAACTCAAGAATAAAAAGTGGTATCAAAAATTTTCCCACGTCTTATTCAGACCCTTCCCTGCATCCCACAATACCTCCACGATGCCCCAGTCTTCGTGTACACCCTGGACTTCACCACAATCTTCCTATCAGTCATGTCCTTCTTTGCCTTTGGAGTGTTTCTGATACTTTTATTCATTTTTCTAACAATGTTTCATATTATGAAACAAACACGGAACGGTACATTATCCCAAAAAACGCTGAAACTGCAGAAAAAGTTTCTAACCGGTTTGATCGTCCAGACAGTTATCCCACTGTCCGTGGGTTTTTTCCCAGTGGTGTTTTTGGCTTTTTATGTGACACAAATCGGGTATAACCAAGGTAATTTATTATCATTTTCCCACTTTCAATGTTGCTTCATTGATTTTCCAGCCCTCAACAACCTATTCATCATAATTGTTTCGTTTCATGGATTGCTCTCCACACTTGCTATGTTGGCTATCTATCAACCTTACCGGAAGGCTACGATGACGATTTTCATTCCTTTTTATAAGAAAAAAGATGATAAGAAGAGTTCGGTAATAACTATTAGATAATTGAGTTTTGAAAAATGTAATAAAACATTCCTTAAAATGGATTTTTGAACCCTGAAACTAAACAAACCATCAATTTTTTTGATCTCCGAATCTCAAAACAAATCAAAAACCTCACGGACTCTAACAAACAGCTGA
Source organism: Caenorhabditis panamensis (assembly GCA_900883565.2). Taxonomy (NCBI): domain Eukaryota; kingdom Metazoa; phylum Nematoda; class Chromadorea; order Rhabditida; family Rhabditidae; genus Caenorhabditis; species Caenorhabditis panamensis. Next base: position 32,321 of record LR538281.1, read on the forward strand.
AAAAGAAATGAGAGAAAGAAGTGGTAATCAATCCCCACCGTGATTAACTTCTTTACTTGCCACTTTGATCATGACGACGTGTCCAGAACCCTCTTTCCTTGCGACCCCATCCTTTCTAACCTCATTCTCCCACTGCACAAGCCTTATCATAATCCCTTTACACCTGTTCGGTGCCTATATCATTCTATTCCACACCCCGTCTACAATGTCTTCTGTCAAGTGGCACATGTTACATTTACATTTCTGGAGCTCATTTCTGGATTTTTGCATCAGTTTCCTGGTGATTCCGTACATGTTGTTTCCGGCAATCGCTGGGTATCCATTGGGGTTTTTGAATTATTTTGGGCTTGGTGCAGCGACTCAAGCTCATTTCTGTATGACTGTGGTTGCTTGTGAGTGGCGATGACCTCCAGCTGCAACCATTACCTTTCAGTTCTCATGACCTCCATCATGTTCGCGTACTCTAATCGGTATTATGTAATGCTTGGAAATCACCATACTAAACGTCAAAAGTACTTTCGAATCTTCTATGTTAGTCTGATCTACTTCTTATCTGCCACTTTTATGGTACCGTTCTCAATAAACCCCCCGGAACAAGAAGAAGCGTTGAAACATGTTTTTGAGGTAAGTTTGAGCTATTATAACTCAAGAATAAAAGATGGTATCAAAAAATTCTTAACTGAAAGTTAGAGGTGAAAACAATATCCTTAGTTAATAGTTAACAACTTTTTACCTTATTTATTTCGAAACCAGATGTCAATCAAATTGCACCAGCTACCAGAGCACACCCTCAAACACTGAGATCAAAAACATTTCCCTAAAATAATCTCCACTTTTTACTCTATCAATTGCACATTGAACCATTATTCAGACCCTACCCTGCGTTCCTGAATTCCTCCACGAAGCACCTGTCTACGTGTACACCTTGGACTTCACCTCTATCTTCCTAACCATCACAATATTCTTCGCTTTTGGAGCTCTTCTAATTTTGTTATTCATTTTTCTAACCGTATTCCATATCTTCAAACAAACCCGTAAAGGGACACTTTCCCAGAAGACACTGAAACTGCAGAAAAAATTTCTAATCGCGTTGATAATCCAGACAAGTATTCCGCTTTCAGTGGGCCTGTTTCCAGTGGTTTATATGTTTTTTGCGATGGCTAAACGGCAGTATAATCAAGGTGCGTTGTTTGAAAACATGTTAATTTTATTGATTTTCCAGTATTCAACAACCTATTCATCATAATTGTTTCGTTTCATGGATTGCTCTCGACTCTTGCTATGTTGGCTATCTATCAACCTTACCGGCAGGCTACAATCAGGATTTTGCTTCCTTTTTGTAAAGTTCGGGACCAGAAAAAGAGTTCAATGATAACTGTTAGATAATAAATTCATAATAATTATTTTCAATAAATTTTTTTATTAAATCTAGTTGTTCCATTCAACCCCACTTCCGCTGGCCAGGGTCAGCCCAGCTATTCCCAAAACCTGAAACTACTCCAAATCCAATAGCTCGAAACCTTCAATGACTCACTCACCCTCGTACCAGAAGGAGAGACCCTCCAGCGAAGAACACTTTTTTCCCGCAAAACATTGAGGTGTTTTGCGAGACGGAGAGATAGGACAAAAAGAAATGGTTGCTAGCTCCTCTTTTTTTCCTTTTTACCAGGGGGAATGCGAGGGGCAGGGGGCAAATTTAGAAAATTGCGATGAATTGCCCTGATCACGTTCAATTTTTTCTTTTTAGAAAATTTTCTGAAAAAACCCCGATGCAACGTGTTCTTCAATGTTGGAAGATTATCTGAACCAATCATTAATCCTAATTTCCAGCTAGAAAGTCAGTAATCACACCTCTTTGATAACTCCGATTTCACCATACCAATTGCTGTCTAACTCGGCTATTTTTCGGCCAAATCATTTCAAATTTCAGTTTTAGCCCGATTTGGTAATGGCGGTCCAGATAGACTTGGCTTAGCCCAATGAACTCAACCCCAAAACCTGAAATTACCCCAAATCCAAAAGCTCAAAACCCCAAAGCTCCATGACTCACTTGCCCCGTACCGCCTCGTACCAGAAGAGAGACTCCGTTTGCGAAAGATTGTGGTGTTTTGCGAGAAAGTGGGATAGAAAAATAGGGAAAGGGGGTGCTAGCTCCTCCCATTTCCCCCTCCCATCCTTTCTGTCATTCTGACAGTCATTCGAGGATGGTGAGGCTATGAGAGAAGGTGACTTCTACTGAGCTTCCTTTTGACTTTATAGTTGTTTGTTTTTTCTGGGGTTTCACTTTTGATACCTGTCTTGAATTTTGAGATATCGATTGATTTCCCATATTTCGTAACACCAAGCTGGTGGTTTTTCTGTCTTTTCTCTTCTATGCCTAGTGATTCACTGCCTGTTTGTTTGTCCAATCGATACAACATTTTCTACTGATCATTTTCCTAGTTGGCCACTTTTTCATACCCTTCCGTCTAATCTAGTTATGGGTCGATTTCCAGATGTCATCTCCCCTACACTCCCCAACCACTACAACCGCAGCGGATGCTCTCCCGACCACCCAGTTCGTCTGGAACTCAATCCAGTTGCCTCCACCCAACAATGTTGATCTCGAAATGGCTCAGCTGGAACCTTCGGAGCCGGACATCTTCACCAACATGGGCTCATGGGCTGACGTTGCGAAGGAGATCAAGGTCGAGAAGCTCAAGGAGAAGGCCCAGAAGACACGTGAGTGGGTCCAGGAGCACTGGCCAGTCATCACGGTGGAAAACTGGCCAAAGATCAAGGAGGAGTTCTGGAAGCTCTACGAGGAACCGCAAAACAAATGGAAATGTTTGCGAGACCAGACGCTCTTCATCACTGCGCCATCGTCCGCATCCTCGTCTGGATCGTCGGCTGGACCAACCGCTCATCCAAACCACAACACCTACAACAAAACTCTTGAAGAGCTGCTAGGAGACGACAAAATCTGATCGCCTTCCTAATCTGTAAGCGAGCTTGCTTCAACTACCTTCTCATAATCATGTTCTCTTTTTTTTATATGGGTTTTCATCACTTTAATGGTATTGTGTGTCATATCAAAAACACTTGGCTCCACTTCATAAGCTTTCATAAATTCGAAAATTCATTTTTGCATAAAGTTCAAGATTATTTGCTCTTTGTTAATTCTGTTTCCGAAGCCGAAGTGGAACCCGATGCGGCCTCTTCTTCGATGTTGGAAGATGATCTGAAACTACCAATAAATCAAAATTTCAGCTAGAAAAAAACATGATCAGACCTCTCTGATAACTCTGATTTCACCGTCAGCTTCTCACTTTCCTCCTTCTCCTTGTTTTGACCCACATTTTGAAGATTCACATTTTTAGACTCCTTGAAAATGTAGATTGCATTCTGTGATAGCTACAGTAATTGTTTTCTCACCTCTAAATACAAATAAACTACTGTAATTCCCACAGAACAGACCACTAAATTGATCCAGAAAAGCGCGGGTTCGTAGGAGAATTTCAGCGGTTTCTATGAGTAAAAACACTGTTTTAGGCGTGCTGTAGGATTACTGTACCGTAACCGAGGCCACAATAGTTCCGATTCTCAAGCAGATGTTTGTAATAGCTGCTACAGTAGTCCGAATGTCAGTTGGAATGAGTTCTGCGACGGATAGGTAGAGTGTTTCTGTGGAGAGGGCTTGGAAGGAGTAGGCGCAGAGATAGACAACGAGATACCACGTGGATTCCTGGGGTTGGAAGAACAGGTGTTAATTGGAAGTGATAAAGGAGAGTTTTGTCTCTAAAACGTTTTTAGTTACCTTACTGTCCGTGTACAATGCTGCCAAAATCAAAATGTAAGCAAATATAGCGACTGCCTGCGAAAAAAGGAACATGACCCGTCGGCCGAGCCATTCGAACCGAGGTTCTGCAAAACCGAATGCCTGAAAGAACAGTTTCAAACGTTTACAACAACCCCTTTAGAATTGATTTTGACTAATTTTCAATCTCTTACAATCTTAGAAACCGTCAGTAAAAATCCCGAGAGAAATTGGCCAACATAGAGGTTTTTGGACATGTCTGCGCCGTTCAGGTCAGTGATGTAGGTCGCCATTCCCACGTAAAACCACCTGAAAAATTTGCAATTTCAGTCTGAAGGTCAACAAATCGAGGCTTACATGAAGCACAAAACCAAGAAACTCGTTCTAAGTCTCTTATCCCTCCACATATCCAGAAACCCAATCTTTTTCAGATTGTTGATAACCGCTGCTTCTTTTTCCTCATACTCCAGTTTACAAATCTCCGCAAGTCGTTTCCGAGCTTCATTCGACTTTTGAATCTTATGTTTTTGCTCTAAGAACACGGGAGATTCGGGAAGTTTCCAAAGAATCGGGAATATTAGAGAAGTTATGGCTGCACAGATGTAGGTGGCAAGGTGCCATTCACGGGTTATGAAGGCAATGAAGACGATCAGGATTCGAGCGTTGGCCTGGAAGATATTATGGCGTTGTCAACCAACAAACCAACCATTGCTACTCACCCAGTTAGAAAAAGTCCTCAACTGAAACCTCCTCTTCGCGGAAATCAACTCGGAACCATAACTCCACCCGACAATCTGCGCCCCAGCCACCCCAACTCCAGTCGTGAATCGGAACATGTAGAAGGCTGTGAGCCACGGAAAAGCGGCGGAAAGGACTAGAGACACAACTCCAATGGCAATTGACACAAAGTAAATGGGTCTCCGACCAAGTTTATCCGCCAGAATTCCCAGGATCAAGTTGGCAATGAGCACTCCCATGTACATGTTGGTAGAGGCAGAGTAGCTGTAAAATCAATGTTTTTAAAGATTTTAAATAGGAACTACTCACTGTGTCAATGATGTACAGTCTTGCTGGTACTCAAATTGCGCGGATTTGAAGTACAGATACTTTTTCTCCTCGACACACGTGGAATATTGCGACTTTGAGATGTTCGGTAGGGCACAGAGATTTGGAGAGGTCCGGTCGTAGTGGGAGAGGCATTTGTCGGTGAGTTTATAGCAGTGACGGTCTGAAAGACACTTGAGGAATATTTTTGTAATTGAACACTTTTTGATATCTGCTATTGTTTTCGAGATCTGACTCAAAATGTGTTGTGCTGCGCTAAATCAAGTGATAACTGGCTAACAATTAAAGATATCAGAAAGTTGTCAACTAATATAATGTCGCTCTTCATAAATTTACCTTCATCATTACACCACGTCTTCGGCATGTACTCTAGAAAAATCACAAAAACCAGTTGAGCCGCAAAAAACAGAGCCAACTGATAGAGGGTCATCATCATGACATCGAGACGCCATTGTCCTGGAGGGAGTTTCATTGGAATTTGGATTCAAGAGACGCGAAAAAAATCCAAGAGATGTTTGCAGAACAGTTTACTGATTGACAATAGAAATGAACCTTTTTTGATGGGAAACAAATCTTGAAAAAACGTTTTTTTTTTGAAAACTAGGGCATTTTTTTTATTTTTCTCAAAAATTCTCAAATGTTTTCAACATCAAAAACAGTTGTTTATCAACTATCAATCTTTCAAAAGAGACCTCAGCGACCCCGGGGACTCACAGAACCACAAAGTTGTTTTTTCGGAATATTTTTTGAAATGTTCAGTTTTCCAACAAACGCATTCCATCTCCTTGATTTTCTGTATCTTACTCCAAGATTGAGAGAAAAATCTGGAATTTCAACCAAATTTAGGACTACTCTTCTAACATTCTTCAGTGGCCAAATTTCACATTTTAAACTCGATTTATAATCGAGAAAAAGCAAAAATAATGACAAGACCCAACTGTACTCATAGTCTATTCTGAAACACCGCCATCAAAACAACACGTTTCCTCCTCCCCCCTCATTCATCCAAATTTTCGACAAAAAGTGCTAGTATTTGCCTACACTGATAACTGATAACACTCGTAAAACCCCATTGTAGCCATTCCCAACTCAAAAACCTATCAGTTTGTACATATATATACAACTTTTCCGTGCTAATTCACAGTCTTAATTTCACTTTCCTTTAGACCGTCACAAGACAGTCTTATCAGTGATTGGCGGCGGAGATCCGTGTGTCTTATCACTATTGATTTTGCGCTTTTCTCCTCCATTTTCGTCTATAATTCATTCAGAAAACGCAATTTTTTCAGCGTTGACCTTCAAGAAAATGACTTTCAAGTCCGATGTTGTTTTTGAGGAGATCAAGGAAAGAATTGGAGTGGTATGATTTGATTTTTCTTTTCTTCTGGACAAAATGTCATTTTTTCAGGACAAAGAGCTTGTAAAGAAGGTGGGAACCTCGTTCCGCATGACTATCACCGGAGCCGATGGAGCGACGAAGGTGTGGACGATTGACGCGAAATCCGATACCCCGTATGTCGGAGATGATGCCACTAGACCAGTGGAGATTGAGATCAGTATCAAGGACTCGGATTTTATTAATATTGCTCAAGGAAAATTGAAACCGGATCAGGTTAGTGTCAACAAAAAAAATTTGAAGAAATTTGAAAAAACACATTTTTTTAACTGTCTGGTTTATTTTTTAGAACGTTTTCTTTGTTTTTCAACACCAATTATTATTATTTTTCTAGGCTTTCATGCAAGGAAAAATGAAGCTGAAGGGAAACATCGCCAAGGCCATGAAGCTCCGCACCATCTTGGACCCCAAGATGCTCAAGGCCAAGCTCTAAATAATTGGATTTTCTGAAATGGCACTGGATGGATATTGTCTTTTATAATAAATGTTTCTGGTTCCATAAACTTTATTTTGTAATGTTAAAATTGAGAAGAAAAAAACTGACAAAAAAATTTTCGAAACAAAAAAATATTTCTTTTCAATTTTTCTTTCTTCAAAAGGTGATATTTTGGGAGGGGAAAGAGGGGAATACTTTTTGGTCTTCGAGTGGATCAAATCGCACTTTTTTTCAAAAAAAACTTGAAAAAACTCCAATTTTTGATGATAATATGGGGGCAGTGGTAAAAGGGAAAAGCAGGGGGGAATTGGAAGGGGAGAAGTGAAGAGGGATTATGAAGGAATTCCGGGGGGAAAAACTAGGTGTTGGGGAGGTGGGAGCTATCAGAAAATTGAAGGAATTGAGGCTTATTCTTGAGCCGGTTGGTTGGAGACAACTTGGATTCCGGTGAGCTCGATGTCTCCTTGGATTTGAAGACCGGCAATGTCGTGTGGGTCGACGCGGTGCGCGTACGACGCGAAACGCTCGCCGTTCACGAAGATCTTAATTTTATTTATTGATTTCAGTTCTGCTTCATGAAAAATACAAAAGTACAACACCACCACATTTTTATAATTTCACTGATTGCCAAGATGTGAAAGATAACGCTCAACTTTGTAAATCAATCGATTTCTAACTAGTATCTTTTTTCTGTTCGGCCTATACGGAAAATACCCGCACCTGTCTTTTTTTTCACATACATAAACCGATTGGAAACTTTACATTTTTCCTAATTCCCAGTTTCAATTATGTCTGATGTTCAAATAATCCGATGAAACCGGGAAAAAAGTCACATGAAGATTATGATGCTCAATCGAGCCCACTTCCCTACGTGAGTTCGGATTCTGGTTTTTCTTTGTTATCACTAAACACATTTAGTCTATGCAATATGAAAAAGGAGACTTTGCCCAGAACACATAATAGACTAGACAAGAATAGGAAAATGATAGAAAACTGATAAGAAGTTGATTTCAACTTTTTTGAAATTCTCACCTGGAACGCAAACTCCTCATTGCGAATCTCCAAATCGAATCCGACAAGTCTCTCGAATGGATTCTTGCCCTCACGCTCCTCATTTCCCCAGTCTCCGTTGACGAGCGAGTTGCGGACGACGCTCTGAAAGTTTCTCTCTCTCTAACTCAACTGTTTTTTGATCATGAAACAAAAAGTTGTCAACATTGATGCACAACAAAACCAAGTCATTTTTTTGGAAAAGCCCAGAGATTCAGGCGAGCCTGTCTTCACCCTTAAACAAACCTCGTTGAACTCAATAAAAGGATCGTAATCCTTCTGAAATCGGGGGAAATAAATGAGAGGAACTAATAAAAGACGAGTGTTATTACGCCAGTTTAGACTGTGTTTTTGTTACCCAACAAAACAACAAAACAACACATAATAACCTACTCCTGGAATCGGCTTAGCGCACATAAGTCCACCCGTCTGCAAGGTTTTATTATCACTTTGAAAAAAACAAACAATTTTCAAAAGAAATTTGTTTTAAATTTGTTACCAACCTTCTCATCGAAACGTGGGTTGAAGTGAAGAGCAATATCTCCGTTCTTCTTCAACAAGTTGATGTTGAACCTGAGAAACAATATGAATCAGGCATTTTCAGTGAAAACCCACTTCTTGGCCTTCTTTTCCGGGGTTCCATAGACGACAAGGGTCTTTCCGGGGACCAGACCATCAGCAGCGATTCCCGACTCGTAGGGAACTGGCTGAAATGTTGAACATTTCAAACAATTTCTTCAGAAATTTTTAAAATTTTTTAAATTTTTTGGTTTTTTTTAACTGGACTCACATAGTACTTTCCTCCCCACTGAACATGGTTCAGAATCACATCTCCATCGATGGACAAGTGAGACACCGAGTTCAACGGGATACGATGCTCAAAGTTCTTGACTTCCTTCTGAAAATTTTCTCTTGTTTTTAAACTGAAACCTCCCCCCATTTCCCTGATTTTTTGACCCCTTCATCAAGCCACCCACTCATTCTATGTTTATTTAGAAACCCCTCCACTTGGCCACCACTTGAAGGCGAAGATTAGGCGTGTTTCCAGTGAAGCGGCCAAAAAAAACATTTTCAACTCTCTGCTTTCTTTTTTTCATTTCTGTTTTTCAAGGAGCTGTTCGTTTTTTCAGCTCTAGAAATAGGAAGGAGGGGGATTTGGCGGCAATTACGATAGTTTTCCAGTGGCGTTTCGTGCTGTTTTTCAGCGGAAGAATTCATAAACAAATTTTTGAGGAATGGCAAGGGCTAAAAGTGTCTGGAAGTGGGTGTTTTGAGTGAGTTCCGGGTTCTAGAAGGTTCAGAAAATTGATAGAAAAATGTTAAGGCATACAACAACTCATTTGAAATTAAAGAAAGTGCCAGGCAAAGTCTGGCAAAATTTCAGATGTTTCTCTCAATTTTGGAGTGCCATCAATCAATCATCTTCCCAATGATCAAAATCTCCATAAGTGCACGTTTACCCCTTGTTTTTCTTCCTTGTTTTCTTTTCTTCCCATCGTTTTCCTTTCCCATTTCCCCCATTTCCCCACCAGTTTCAGAGCACTTCAAAATACGAGCATAGGAAAATATTGGCCATCAAAAAACAGCAAAAACCGCGCAAAAACACGAAAAATCTTGCTCAGCGTGACTCTATTTTTTGACCCTTTTCCGTGTTCTTCTCTCAAAAACGTCCCAGGGGTGCGGTAAATGTTCCGGGACCCCGCAAATGGGTATGTAATGGTTCGAGACACTCTTGATTCCATTTAGAAGACACCCATCAAGGCTATAAAGTCCCGAAGACCCAGGATCTTTGTTCAAAAAGTTTGAAAATCCATTGGGACCAAAATGGAAGGGGGGGTTATGAATATTTCAAATACTCTTGAGTGCCAAAAAAGTTGTGGTTAGGAAAGAGGAAAAGTTGTCGATGCGGAAGGGATCGGAAACCAGTTTTAGTGGTCACAGATGGTCAAGAATCGGGGTGGCCTGGAATCCTGAAAACCTCGAAAAAGTCCAAAAGGGTTCCCTCGTAAATTTTGAGCTCCCCGAGCTTTTTGAGCCCTGGGATATGAGCCCATTCCATATCTCAAAAACCTCAAAGTTCTCCTTATTTCCTATCCGTTTCCCCTTTCCAATGACGCCTATTCCCAATCCCTCACACCTGTCACCCACTTTTCTCAAATTTCCTCATTCCCACCCACCATCATTTCCGTTTGACAAAAAGCCCGGGAAAAGTTTTCCAGACATTACGTTTCTTTGAGAAATCTTTGAAAAACGAAACAATGACGAGAACATGCTCCCATTATCTATTGTTCTAGTGATTTCTGGTGGAAAAGTGGGGAAAAGCGGGATTCGAGAAATCTCGAGTTTTAGTGTTTCTCAGTGAGCGATTGGACCCGGGGGAGTTGACGGTCGGGTACTTTTACACTGGACTTGACTTGCAAAACGGGTTCTTTATCATTGAAGGACCTCTAACTTCTATCACTTACATGATTGATGGACACCTGGAACTTGGAGTCATGGGCACGGATGCGAATGTCAAAGTCCTCGCCCTTCTTGATCGGGTTCTTGGCGCGTTCTTCCTTTCCCCAGGCTCCCTTGGTGTACGCGTTGTAGACGATCTGAAAGTTGCGGGGTTTCGTGGTTTTTTGGAGCGCATTTGTTGTATTATCCGTTTGATACATGCGAAATTTGATAACTACACTTCAAACGACGCGCGCCTTTAAAGCCGGGGATACTGTAGTTTCGTCAATTTTCGATGATTTTATCGTTTTTTCAGCGAAAGTCAAAATTTTGCTGTTTTTTGCTGAAAAAACACTAAAATCGTCAAAAAATCAACGAAACTTGGTGGCGTTTCGTTCCTAGTGTAGTTTATCCGAAATCGCGATTTCAAACTGGAAGGATAATAGCTGTTTGCACAGATTTCTAGCTACCGTTACCCATATTACAGTAGCTTTCTAGTTTTATCATTTTTTTGACATAAATACATGAAAAAAACGCAAAACGCTAACATGCTGGGAGTGGTGGATAACATACAACCTACACTGGATTTCAGCGTTTTTTCTCGCTGCCATTTTTCGAATATGATCTGGAAGAGAGAGAGGAGTGTGTCACCTGATGGGAGCCAATCAATCTATCAATCATTTTCTCAGCTGTCCTCTTCGAGATGTGGGCAAAAAAACAAAAAAGAGAGAAGAAAAGCAAAGCCAATTTCCTGTTCTTTACGGCCCCTCTTTTTCATCGTTCCTTATTCTCTTTTTCGAGATCCAAGCCATGCTTTTATGACATGCTTTTCGGCTTCGGTTCACGCTTACCTTTCCCTCATCGAAACGGATCGACAGATGGAGTGGAACATCGTTTCCGGAAAAGTCCGGAGAGTCTTTGTGGAGGTTGATGTTGAATCTGAACGTTCATTTTTGATCAACTCAAAAACATTTGAATGAAACAACGTACCTCTTGGACTCCTCAATGGTCTTTCCACGAATGATCAGCGTTTGTCCGGGCTCGATGCGCTCGGTGAGCTTGGAACGGTACGGAATGTTCTGGAAACATGAGAAATTGTTGTTTTTAAATGAGAAATTGGGGAGACAGGGACTGAAAAAATGGACAACTGAAAGCACGAATTACATCACCCGACTTCACGGAGGACTCCACTGCAAGAAAAAACCAGAAACCGAAAAGTAACAAAAACACTCAAAAAAAAGGCTCTTTTTATCACTTTAAAGAGGAAAATGATAAAAAGAACCTTGAACCCATGATTTTCAAGATCATACGATATATTTGGCACAATGCCAAACCGACGGCATATCATCTCCTCCTATCGTCTCCACTGTGCTCGTTGAGCAAGAACTTGTCGAGCAACTCGGCAAGTCTTTTTGACACTTTTGATGGTATTGATGAAGCCAGGTTTTGGGACTGATTTGGTCAGTTAATGAGAGATTTTTGATGGACAGCATGGCAGGAGGGAGCAAGAGAATAGTGAAAGGACCGAGAGCAAAGTGGGTGGGGGACCCAGAAAAGGGGCGGAGCTTCGAGAAACGGGACGCGAGGAGGGGCTACTATTGTTTTGACACTCTGCTCTCAAAGCAGAAAAAGAGGAAAAGTGGAAAAGTTTGATGGGAGAAGAGTGGATGCGCTGCAAAAAGTGTCAAAGTACGTACTCGTCGCCGGGAGGTCCCTTTGGATATTCTGATTTTTGAAAAAGAGCGTAAACAAGAGGAAGTGCGTCAATGGACTTGGAGGGCAAAAAATCAAAAAACAAAAGGTTTCAAAAAAGAGGCTTCCATATTTTTAAAGAATTCCAAAAGAACAATTTTTTCGGGAAATTTTTTTAAAAACTCCCAAATCATCTCAAATTACACAAGGAAACACGCCAACATCCGTTTTGTATCAATATCTCGCCTAAATTCTGCAAAAAATCCAAATTTCATTGAAAATGCTTCCAGAAAAGGTCTCTCTGAACTAAACTTTGAAGGAGTTTATGGAAACTAGGGGGTTTGGGAGTGGGAGGCTTTTGAAAAGTCAGAATCCTATAAAATTAATTCAAATTTAAATCAGTCGTTGACTTGATCCCTCTTAAACGAGGACCATTTTAATGGGTTCCCTCCCTCAACTTTAGTACTACATATTTTTGAGGGTCCTATAGTGCAAAAAGAGCACACAACTTGGCTCAAAATGCTTCATGCTAACTGGAATTCAGAGTCATAAAAGTTAAAAGGCTGTAAAGCAAAATCTGAAATTCCTGGACCTTCAGTAACAATTTCAAAGCCTTCACGTCATCTGAAAGTTTCAGTACCAAAGTCCTCTCTTCCTCAATTCGCGTGGAACAAAAAGATTCATGACGTATTTTTTTGGGGTCACATCTTCGCTTTAAACCTAACTTTTCTCCTTTTTCTAGAGTCTTGGGAATTGGGAGGGTGTCGTACTAAATATAGAAGGGAAAGGAAAGAACGGCAAGGAAGTGGAATTCCGGAAAGTTTGTTGAAAACGAGAAAAAGTTTAGTCTTTTTTTAGTTTGAACCCGGATTTGATTTACTAATTGACTAGTCTAAAACTGACCAATGGGGCTTTGGGATTTGTAAAGATCTAGAGATGCTGTAGCGGTCTAAACTAATGTTAACTAGTTTTTAGACCTTTCGGCTCTTATAACTTTGAAATTCAGCCTACTTTTTTAGTGTTTGTAGTAAAACAAAACAACTTTAGCAAATTTTTTTCAAAACTTCCAATTGACTCAAAGCTTTCGGAAGTTTTCCTAAACCTCAAAAATTGCATACACTATATTTCCCGTACCTTTCAACTGTTATCATCCAAAATTTCAGCTAAAACAACGGACTATTCATAGCTCTACAGTACTCCCAGTAAAACCCTATAATCTGTTATGTGCTCCACCCCCACCCTTCGTCGTATTATCCCATCACTCCAAAGGGTCCTTTAAGTGACGAGGTCTCTCCTTTTATTCTTATGGTTCACTGAACCTGAATCCCTTTCCCAAATCGAATTCCTATTTCCTTCTTTTCAAGCTATTTTTGGTTTGGGACCTTTTCAAAACGTTTCTAAACATTCAATGGCTCCGATTCATGGTTTAGAGGTTTTCAAAAACATCCGGAAACAGTAATGGGTCAAGCAGACACGCGATTGGTCACGGAAAAACAGAAAAACATGACAAAAAACAGAAACTGAAAGAAAAACAAGCAGATGACAGGAAGGATGGCATGCAGAGAAAAAAATCCTGATTTTTTTGAGGTTTCAAGTTTGGTAATGGGGCCTGGGAACTGGAAAAAAAACAGAAAACACAGTGAAAAACTCATTTTCTCAAAATGTTTGAATTACTGTAGGTTTCTTGGTGTCTGCAGACATGGCAGCTACAGTAACCCAATTTTTTTTAATTTCAAAAAAATCAGTGTTTTTTGACAGTTTGCAGATTTTGAATGTACAGTAACCCATCAAAAACCAAAAAAAAACAAACAAAAATCAGAAAGTTTTTTCAAAATTTTCAACAGTTTTTTTTTACTCACATAAGCCTTCGACTCGGCCATGATGATGTCTCGCAGGTAGACGGGAAGTCGAACTGTTGACCTAGAAACAATAAAAAATGTTGAGAAACGAGAAAAAGAACAAAAAAACATGATTGAACAAGAAAAACCAACGAACCCATAACCTCTTCCACCTCGAACCGTACCACTACCAGTGCTATTGATCGAAACACTTCGCGATCTACTTCGAAACATTTTTCACTTGATTTTTGACTAGTAAAACTGGGGAATAACAGTTCAAATAGTCCAAATTTAGTGGAAACTAACTTTGGAAACGAAACGAAAACTTTGAAGTGTTTGATCTAGGGTGGAATTGGATGGTTATGAGTTGCGATGGTTCATCACTGTTTGAAAATCGTAAAAGAGAAAGGAAAAGGGAAACTGTGAAGTGAAAAAAGACAGGAAAAGAAGAGAAAGAGCCACATTGAAATTCAATAAAACAGTATGAAATGTATGAAATGCGGGGGAAAGAATGGGATGGATGCGGAGGTGGAAGGGGTGAGTCATCGGGATTGTTCAAATCAGAAATAATGTTTTTATTGTACTATTTTATAATCTGAAAGCTTTTAAACCGCTAAAATTCCAGAAATCATGAGACGGACCTCGAAACAAAATCAGTTTTCTGTAAATCGTTTTCTGGCAGTTTGTACCTCATTAGAAAGTAAAAATCAGACTTTCAGGTACCGATTAGTATAGTCACGGGATGTTATTCTCAACGTCAATAATACCACAAAACTCACATTTCTTTTTTTTTAATCAGAAAATTATTTTCAATCAGAAATCCAATCGAAAAAAGCAATATCAATTTTGAGTACTGATTACCAGGTGGCCCCGCAGTAATCACCTTGCCTTCTCTATTTACTTCCTCTTCTTCTCTAAAACCTCTCCTCTCCCTCATCCATTTTACTGCGTTTCTCACAGATTCTCGCATTTTTTGAAACTCTAGAAGCCCGAGAAAACGGCGATGAAGGAAGGAATAGAGAGTGTTGGCGAGGAAGAGAGGAAAAAGGAAGATCTAGTACAACAAATACATAGTTAGGCGGGGCAAGAAACCTGGGCGGTATACAGTTTAGTGTAACAACAAGGAATGATAAAAATGTAGGTAGAAGATGAAAAAAGGAAGAGAGAGAAGGGAATTCCAATTTCAAGTGGATGGGTGACAGAGTGGAGGGTGGGAAAAGAAAAACAAGCAGTTCTCAAAACACGAATTTTTTTTAGAAAAGAGGTATGGTAAAAGAGATTTATTTTTGCTGTTTTTCGATAAAAAAATTGGACGTTCCTCTAAACACTCTAAACCGCATCATTCAACTTTTAGTTTTTACCATTAAATTCAAATTCGAAACGTACATACTTATTTTAGAAGCGGGATACAGAAAATCGGAAAAATTCGTCAATTTATACACCCTCAAAAACGAGAGGAGGAGTCTTCCGGCTGCTTATTAGTACACAAAAACAAGACGAAAAAGAGTAAAAAAGGGATGAAAAATGAGAGAGAAAGTGTACACCTCTCGTTGGCCTGCTCTTCGATCCTCCGCCCATCACTCACAAATTTGCAAAAAAAGAAGAACAAGTGACTCAGAAAAGATATTTGATATGTTGCCAACTTCTTCTATTTTTTGTCGCTCATTTCGCACCTAGTACACTGGAAAAAAGAGAAAAAATAGCTAGAGAAAAAGAAGAGATTATAGGGAAAACGAGTCGGGGAGAAGGGACTAATTGGAAATGGGTGAAAAAAGGGAAAGTGACAAAATCGCGTTTTTTTTCTGTTTTTCTTGTTTTTGTTTTTTGGTATTGTCAAGGATACAGTTTACAAACCATAAATATTATTTCGAAATTTTTTTAAAAATACAGACAGAAATAATTTTTTTATATTCTCAAAAAATTCCAAAATTTTCCTAGCTAAAACACTTGTTTTCTGTTTCAAAAAATGTTTAAAACTGCTTATTCAACATCGTTTTCTGCCCCCTCGAACCCCTCATAAAACAGAGAAAACATGTTGTTCTGTTCAGATTGGACTATAAAATAGGGAAAATGTCGAAAAGCAGCAGAGTTGTCGCTCGAAAACGATTGAAATAGACTGGTTTTCATCGGAAAACTTAGAATTTCCGCTGTTATAGGTTCGTGACGGGTAGGAAATGGGACATGTGGCAAAAAAAAGTTTCAAAATAGATTTTTTGAAAATTTATTAAAAATTTTATGGAAACTCTCTAGGATTCTGGTAGCTTCTGGTGGATTCTGGTAGATTCAAAATGGGCAAAAATACAGGAGAAATGTGGAAATGCAAATTTTTCGATGCAATTTGAATAGTCATAAAAATATATACATAGGGAGGGGAGAAGAGGATGAGCCGGCAGGGTGATGGAGGGGGAATATGGAAATGAGGAAATAATAATAAAAATACAGATGGAAAAGGGAAACAGAGAGGAAAACGTGGCGTGGCCTAGAAAATGAGAAAAAGGAATTTCCAAATTTTCCCAAAAAAAATCCAAAAGCCATGCCATGACATACAGTGTGAAACAGACACATAACGGCGGTGAGGGTAGTGTCAAATAATAAAAAATTGGATAGAAAAGGAGGAGAGATGTATGAAAGGGGGGGGGGGGCAAACAATACAACAAACATGTTGTGTGTGTGTGTTTCCGAGACACAGAAAGGATCGAATCGCGCACAAAAGAGAATGGAAAATGAGGGAAAAGGGTGCCAACAAGAAGCTTGAAGCCTAGACCCTAGAAATTTGTCACTAATTTGATCCAAATCTAATTACAATTACCGCATCAGAAGGTCACCGCCATGAGTACTCGAAATACGAAGAACCGGTTGGAAACCGCGCGGAAGGACATTGTCTCTCTGTGTCTTTTCTAATTGAACTGCACTGAATTGCAAGATTTCGGCTAATTGAATCATTTGTGATCAATCAGAGTGGTCTTAAATTCAAGGGTTTTCAGCTTTTATTGAGGGAAGTTTCGCAAAAATTTCGCAACTGATAAGTTTATCCAGACAGGATATATTAGTGGATTAGGTTTTCGCAATGAAAAGGAAAAGAGGTGGAGCCTATTCTATTCTATTCTATCTTCCAAATCAAAAATCTGTTTCTCATCTCACTCCCATTCCTCATTTTCTCTCATTTCCAATGAATTGGGTATTCTGTGTCTGGCATGGTGCCAAATGTGAAACAGATGGCTCTTTTGCGTCCCCCTACTTGAAAATGATCGAGTGTTAGAGGAAAAGGGGAAAGGGAGAAGTGACAAGGCGAATTACACAGTGAAGGATCATGGACGAGATGCGGGAAATGATGGCAGGTGTTTGGGTGGACTTTGAGGCATGAAATCAGTGCAATTTAGACATTTGAGCAAGCTGGTGCTTGTTAAGAGACGTTATCTGTAATTCCTGGACTTTTTGTGAAGAGGCTTGGCACTAGCGCCAAAAGTTTTTCCGATCTGGCTGATTTTTGGCACAAACATGTACCCAGATGAGGTCTTTCAAAAAATGTAACCAAAAAGTTTGTACCATGTCCCTACCAGATTTGGGATCAACGAAACAACTTTTTGGGTCAAAAAATGTAAAAAATTCAAGGTTTGAGATTTTGTTTGGAGACTTTGTATATACGTTTTGGGGTACAAAAAGCATGTTTGAAAATATTTTGAGCTTATGAAACCATCTGGAAGTGTGACTTTTGATGACACCTTCTCATATTTTTCAATTTTTCGCAATTTTTTTCTACCCTTGCACGTGGTTTTCTTATTTTTATTAGATTTATCGTTCCTTTGCGCACATTTTGGTATATAGAACACTATCATTATCGTGGACCATTTTGAGATCCAGATTTTCAAAAAATGACCATTTTGAAAAAAACCGGCCAGACCAAAAAGTAAAAATCTTCATTTTTGGTGGAAAATAAAATTTTGAATTGGAATTCAATAGCTTATTCTTCGCTGATTATTTTTGTAGTTGATCACTTTTCGATTGCTCTTCTGGTTCTCGAGTTATAGCAGTTTTCCCGAGACGTGTCCAAAGTTGGGGCGCTGCGGGGCGTCGGTCGGTGGGCGGCAGGGGCAAGCCGGCGGCCAAAAGTGGGGTGTGCAAGAATGGTTATAACTCCGCGGCGAGGCAAGATTTTGACAAACGGTCAACTACAAAGCTGTAGCTCTAGAAATAAGCTTTTCATTAATGTTATTTATTGTTTTTTTTTCTACAAACTCAACAAGTTATACGTTTAGAAACTTGCCAAAGTTCTATTGGTTGTATACAGCTGCAAGTTTGATAAAAAAATTTTTAAACTAAGATCAATAGAAACCTTATTTCTAGAGCTACAGCTTTGTAGTTGACCGTTTGTCAAAATCTTGCCTGGCCGCGGAGTTATAACCATTCTAGCACACCCCACTTTTAGCCGCCGGCTTGCCCCCGCCGCCCACCGACCGACCGGCTACCGCGCCCAAACTTTGGACACGTCTCGAGAAAACTGCTATAACTCGAGAACCAGAAGAGCAATCGAAAAGTGATCAACTACAAAAATGATCAGCGAAGAATAAGCTATTGAATTTCAATTTGAAATTTCATTTTCCACCAAAAATGAAGATTTTTACTTTTTGGTCTGGCCGGTTTTTTTCAAAATGGTCATTTTTTGAAAATCTGGATCTCAAAATGGTCCACGATATTGATAGTGTTCTATATACCAAAATGTGCGCAAAGGAACGATAAATCTAATAAAAATAAGAAAACCACGTGCAAGGGTAGAAAAAAACTGCGAAAAATTGAAAAATGTGAGAAGGTGTCATCAAAAGTCACACTTCCAGATGGTTTCATAAGCTCAAAATATTTTCAAACATGCTTTTTGTACCCCAAAACGTGTATACAAAGTCTCCAAACAAAATCTCAAACCTTGAATTTTTTACATTTTTTGACCCAAAAAGTTGTTTCGTTGATCCCAAATCTGGTAGGGACATGGTACAAACTTTTTGGTTACATTTTTTGAAAGACCTCATCTGGGTACATGTTTGTGCCAAAAATCAGCCAGATCGGAAAAACTTTTGGCGCTAGTGCCAAGGGAAGTCCTGGAGTTACAGATAACGTCTCTTAAAATATGTAAAAAGCTTCAAAACATGCCAAAACATATGGTCGCCCGGACCAGCGGGTCTTTAATATTTCATAACTAGACCCTCCCCTAGAGACCGACATTTTGACGACGTTTAGCTTATGACTCTTGACTTCTATCTTTTTCAAAATAGCAGATCAACAACTCACAATCCTTTATAAAAACCGTAAAACAATTTCGAAACGAATCGAAATTCGAATTGAAAATCTGCCATTTACAAGTGGAAAACGGGGGACGCGCCAACGCCAACTGGCAGGGTCGACAAGTGAAAGTCAGTCATTTTTGTGTCTGCATGAGTGCACTTGGTCAGGGTCACACTTACGCAAAAAAAGACAACAAGTGGAGAGGGAAAATGGAAAAAAATGGTAGGAAGATTAATAAGAGAAAAGAGGTGGATGGGTGTCATAAATTTGGGGGAGGTGTAAAGAGAAAAAATGGTCGAAAAGGATTCTTTTTTGAAGCAAGACAAGCTAAAAAATGTTCCTGGTAAACCCAAAAAATCGAGTAAAAAACGAGTAATCTTCTAGATACATGCATCGTTTTGCATATTTCCCACACACCCACAAAAACAACGCCACCCCACCCATACAAATGAGATTCTCAACACCCGTACCCCCATAAGAAGACAAGAAGAGAGAAGGGAAAACAGAATAACATAGTAGTAGTGGACTGGACCACACGGCTTCACGGGGAGCGGGAAGGCTCCTCTTTCAATGAGAGAGCGGGTTGCAACAACATGGAAAGACTCTCTCCCTCGCTCTCTTTCTCTCTTTTCGCTCCGAAATTGAGATAGCCAGTCGGTCGGTCGGTCGTCGCCTAGCAGTTGTTGTGTGGTCGCTCGAGTGCATTGGCATGGTGCCAAGCCCGGCTGTGAAGAGAGGGAGTGTTTGTCAATAAGAGACGCACAGCGTCATTTCATTTGGCGGAGAGGAAGTCGAGGTGCGGACGGAAGCGGATGATGAGATTTAGAGTGGGGGAGGGAGATGGCTTGATGGGTGTCGATGAAAAAACGTTCATTTTATTGTTCTTCCAGTTTCAAATGCAAAACAGCACACTGCCAAACGTTCATTCAATTTCAGGCATGCGCCTTCAAAGTCGGGGATACCGTACTGCTAACACCAAAAAAGTTGGCAGGTCTCGCCACGAAATAGGTTTTTCGGTGTTTTCTCGGTTTTGGACTGATTTTTTTCGATTTTTTCTGGTAAAATCGAATAGAACAGAAAATTTGGAAAAATTTTGCAACAAAAAAAATTTTTGATCTGTTTTTATTCTTATAATGCGGCAAAAATATTAGTTCCGAACGCTTTTCTTCGACGATTTTGCGGATTTTTGCGTTGCAGTCGATGACATCAGTGCTTCTTCTTCCTGGAATAGCAATTATTCTTTGATTTTTGTTTATTCCAGCAAAAAAAATGATGAAATTCAGTCGAAATTTGGCTGAAAACGAGCAAAAACTCAGTTTTCGGGTTACGGTAGTCAATGACAAGTCTGCAAACACCGCATGACCCTTAGCGGTGGGGATTTAAATTTTGAAGGTATTTTCAAAGTTTTCAACGGAAATGAAAAGCAGAAAAGACACAAAACCCACCGCACAAAGCGATTCCTCAAACGTGACAGCCGGCGGTGGCTTCTGAATCGCACAATAGTTGTACAAACCGAACGTCATGATGAAAACAGCCCAGAAAAGGCCGCCAATCACGATGATCTGTAATTGCGCGTGGAATTGGATGCATTGAGAGCTATATCTACCATTTTCCAAGTGGTCAATTGTTCCCATTGCGATCGAAATCCGTCTCCTTCTTTGAGAATCGCAACTTTCATTGTTTCGGGAGAACAAGTGGAAATGAAGTGTTGGAAAATACGTGAATTGATATCATGTAATTTCTAATCAGTACACGTTTATTAAATGTTCCAAATATACAGGCAAGAGGTGTTGTTTTCCAAATGGAAAAAAGTGAAAATGCGCTGACTAGACCGAAAAAAAACTAACAGTGAATCGCTAAGCACCAATTTGTTGAGCATGATCGAATCAATCACAAGGGATATTAGAGTCAATTAAGATCAAGAAAGTTATCAAGATAAAAACTAGGAAAACAGGGAAAAATGCGATCATACAGCAGAGGTCTCGTTTTCCGTGGGTTCCACGTGGCACTCTTCATCGTTATCACGTGCCGATGGACTATGAGAACTACAAGAGTCTTCAGTGTCTCCAGAATCATCATTTTCCTCCAAAAGTGCCATTATTTGGTCACGGACCTGGAAAAAAAATAGTTGCTTTCGGTTTTTTTGATGTTTTTGCGACTTTTCAAAACTAGCTCCTTACCTTTTTCCGTTTCTTTGGCTCCATCTTCTTCAACTTCAAACCAATAATTCTGCTATATAGCAAATCTTCATCGTTCAGCCATTCAAGTGCCACCCTCCCAACCTGAAAGATGAACAACTGTTTTTTTTAAATCGTTGGAAATTAGAAGAATTCCTAGAAATGAGGACAGTAACATGGATCAAAAGTTAATATTACGAACATTAATTCATCAGTTGACTGTTTTTGAAAATCTTTGAGCAAAAACGATTTCTAGATCTAAAAAACGTATCAAAAAGTTTTCAATTATCAAAATAAACCTCTTTATCCATTTATCTTTTTTGATTTACCTGCTGCAAATGATGTCTCATCATGTTATCCGTCGACCTCGAGTGATGCCGAGTCCTCATCTCTTTATAAGGATGAAAGTGGTTTGAAGTGGAACTTGAAGGTGGAGTCTGAGCTCGTGGCATTGGAGAAGCAGACAAAACTGGTGTAGCTGCACTCTCAGACTTCTTAGCTCCGTGTAGCATTGAGGACATGCCGGTGAGTTGAGCGGCGAGGTGATGGGCGAATCGGGCTTGGTTTGCTGCTATCAAAGTCTCTACGGAGGGTTTTTGAAGCATGGATTCAATGGTTATTGTTGGTTTCTTCTCTGTCATTTGCTCCGGGAGTTCTTCTATATCTTCTTCTCCATCTTCATCCATCTTTTCTCCTTCTTCAGAACTTTCCCGAAGCTTCTCCTCATCATTAGTTCCATCAAGACTTTGAGTCCCTGACTCGTCATTTTCAATCTCTGGACTGATACTATCAAGTCTCTGAGCAGTCTGAGCGAGTAATCTATCCAAAACCGAACTTTCTAGTGCTGGATCCGAGTCATCATCCTCTATTTCATCCTTGATAGTTGTTAGATTGGGAAATCCGAACCAGCTGAACGGGGTTGAAGAAGATTCATCGAAAGAGTCGGGTTTCGGCGTGGAAGATGTGGTTTTCTTGCCTTCGTCTGCTACTTGGCCGCTGCAAAAACATTTGGGGTCAAAAATAAGAGAAATATGGAAATTTTCGAAAAACTCACATATTATCCTTCAAAAACGGGTCCAACCAGCTCAACTGATTGAAGTAACACCACCGAACCGGCGTGACAAATCCATTTTTAATCGCAATCTTCAATTCCTTTCGATACCGATCCCTCAACTGCAACCATCGTTTTTTAGCGAATTCCGCAGCACAATTCGGGTCGATGTTCTTTGCAATGGACTCCCAGAGTCGTTGACGTTCGTTGGTATCACCACTGCCACGTCTCGAGTGATTGTAGAGGCACGGGTACTTCCGGACCTCGTTGATTAGGCGAGCATTGAAGGCCGGTTGGAAGGCCATTACTGGAAGAAGAGAAGGTGTTAAGAAAGGGTTTTTGAAGAGAAAAAAGAAGAAAACAAGATCGGATAGTAGAAAAATAGGTCCAAACAAAGAACTATCTATTTCGGCGTTTTTTTGGATTTTCGGATTGAAAAATGGTTCGAAAAAATGGTTGATTTCCTTGATTTAAGAAATACTGATCAGAGTTCTAATGACCACAAAATGCTACCGTAATCCGGAATTCCGTGGCAAGACCCATTTCATTCATTCCTACAGTAATTGATCATTACAAACACTAAATGATGTCAAATAGGGGTAGATTTATAGTGTAAACTTTTTATTGGTAAAGAAGATGAAGCTGACTGGGATATCGTTAGAGAAACGGAGACATTACACTTCATGGTCATGATGATTGGGTCTCACCACGAAAACAGTACTTTGCCTATTTGTGCTTTTTTCAACGCTGTTCGATAGATAATTTTTTGAGAATTGGGAGTTTAGGGACCAATTTTGAAGAGTTTTCGACATTTTTCAGAAATCCCAAATAGTGGATTAAACAGAAATGCTGTCTTTCTGGTTCAACCGAACCAGGAAACGAAAAGCGTTAAGAAAAACCGAAACCGAAACCAAAACAGGAAGGAAGCCGAAAAGATCCTCTTCATAGCCTCCCGCCTAACACAGCAGGAAGCCAAAATCGGGAGGGTAAGTGGCCGGTTGGAGACATTGGACGTCTTCCGAATCATATCAGATAAGAAGGCGAAGAAGAAGAAGAAGAAGCCGTGAGTGATCCGCCGCCCCGAAAAGAAGGAGAACACAACGATCCGGATTGCGGATGGAAAAGAGAAAAGGATCGGAAAGAAGGGAGAGATAGGAGGGAAGGGACAGACTGGATTCAGTCACTTCATTCACTATCAACATTCGGTTTTAGGGAAAGCACTGATAGACTGCCTGACTGACTGATAACGGCGGTTTCTAGTGATATGATCAGACCCCACAATGTTGCGGTTTGGGAGAGAGGAATGGTGGAGTAGGATTATGGAATAATAGTTTGAGGAGTACTGTACCAAGTGGAAATTTTGAGAATGAAATTTTTCTATTACATGTTTTTTTCAAGTGGAAAATTTTAAAAAAAATGTTCCAAAAAAGGGCTTTCTGCAAAAATAGAAAAGTAGTTTCGTGATTAGCCAACCTACAGTAACCTTCAATGTTTCGCAAAAAATGTAGGTCACAGTGGGAAAGAGCAAAAGTTGGAAAATGAGCCGAGCCAAGCAACCTCAGGAAAAAAATGAAAGTGGCTCGAGACTGACTGGTATACTTTCCCCCCGATCGGCACACGGCTCTCTCTGCCTCCACAGTAACAGCAAACAATCGAGGTGAGGGGAAAAAGAACGGAAAACCGGCGGTGCCGTTTGGGGTTACACAAACATTTTCGAGAGCACACTGGATCGAGAGAGACAGAGAAATTTCGAAGGGGGAAAGTAAACTTTGGAAGGGGTGACAGTGGCAGTAGGATTGACTCCCGGTTATTGCGCAACGGGTTAAAGGAGCAAATATATTGGGTTTCTGGATGAGGAAAAGGAAAGGTGGTAGAGGGGGGAAAGTTCGGTAGAAATTGATCCTGGTGGCTCAGTTTTTAGAAAACAGGCCATATCTCAAAACCTAGAAGAGTTGTCCAAAAGATGTCAACTACAAAGTTGTTAGCCACTATGTGATCTTTAAATTTGTAGTTTACAACTTTTTTTTTCTTATTTCTTATCATTTTTGAAAGCGAGATATCACTACTACTTACTGACAAGTCAAAAGTGTGTGTGTGTGTGCTTTTCTTAATGAAATTCTTTGAAAAAGGACGAGGAGTTCAAAAAAGTTGTTAGTAATAGAAAATTGTCCGTTTTTGAACCAAAAAAAAAGCAAAAAAAAAAGCAAAAAAGTGTGAAGTGTTAGAAAACCATAGAAACAGAACAGCACAAGAAACTCTAGAGGCAGAGATGAAATTTAGAAAAATTTCCCGTCAAAACCGAAAGAAATGCGAGATTGTGGGGGCATTGGTCGACCCCGTTTTCCGGTCCGGTTACATTCTTTCTCTCCACCCCACACACTATCTCCCCAATCTGCGTCTCTCACCATCTCACTTCTGCCGGTTGGTTGGTTGACCGGGACTGCGTGCTGACGGACGACGTGAAATCGAACGAAGAAGAGGAATTGTGCGAGCGGAAGGCAAGCGGAAAGCTTCCGGAGAGACACTGGCAGTAATAGGGGGAGCGGAAGTTCCGGAGGGACCAAAATGAGGGGGGGGGAATAACAAGGTCCGTGGAGGGGAAGAATCGAATTGGAGCCGAGAAAGGAGGCGGAAAGAAGGCGGAACGTTTCCGGAAAAATTGGGTGTGGTAATTCCACATGTATAGCAATTGAGCTAGGAGAGATCTCGGTAACTATAAAATATATCGAAAAGTTGTCAACTTTTCAGCTACTCCTGTGTTTCAATTGTCCAATGCAGCAAAGAGCTGAACAATTCTAAAAAACATGACAGATAACAAAACGTTGTCAACTACAGAAGTTGAAATCAAAATTTGAGCTTTATTTTTCTAGTTGACAACTTTTTGAAAACTTTCTTGGTTCTTGAGTTATAAGGAGACATAGAGATATCAGGCAAAATGGTCTTGAGTGAGATATCGGCTTCCTCACTGGATTTGAATGCCCAAATCTTCAGAATTCCCTCGTTTTCTTTCTCCAGAGACTTTCCGTTTTCCGTCCGTCCATCCAGCATGCGGAAAGAAAGCGGAAGAAGTCGGGTGGATTAGTGGGACATAGAAGGCAAAAGAAGAAGAAGAAGCGAGAAAGGAAATAAGGAAAGAGGAAGGGGAACACGGAGAGAGATTGGATTTGGAGGACGGGACGGCAAACGTCTTCCGGAAACTTGTTGGGGGAAAGAGCAGGAAGGAGCACGGGACCAGAAGCAATGAACGGAATGCGTTTTTTGGTTTGGGAAGCTTTTTTCATGAAAAAGAGAAAAGTTTAATTACTGTATTTTGCAGTTCACCACTTTCTGATACGGTATTTGAGATACAGCCGTTTTTCCAACACACCATCTTCAGATCCTTGCTGCACTGACCTAGTGAAACACGACTGTAAAGTTTCTAAATGTTTTTTTTTCAGAAAACATACAACAAAAAACCTG
The DNA here is from genome assembly GCA_900883565.2 of Caenorhabditis panamensis. Taxonomy (NCBI): domain Eukaryota; kingdom Metazoa; phylum Nematoda; class Chromadorea; order Rhabditida; family Rhabditidae; genus Caenorhabditis; species Caenorhabditis panamensis. The sequence goes on from LR538281.1 coordinate 57,994, forward strand.
AAACACAACAATTTTGATTTCTTATCACGATTATCATCAAAATTTCTCATAAAACTAAAAATTAACACCGGTAATAGAATCAGAATCAGAAACAGTTTCCGGTGGTTGACCGGTCATGTTATCAGCTGGCAACATGTACACGTGTCTCAAAGATTGATCAGTAAGGAAACTCGGAAAATGTGCATTTCCAGGTAAGATAGAATACCTAGACACTCCAAAGCAAGCTACAGTGATTTGGAAAACTTTAAAAAATTAAAGAAAACTTCCAAAATAATCAGGCTAATCAATGTGACACACACACATCCTCCAACATAGCCACAATTCGTTTCGGTCGGAAAGTTGAGGCGGAGAGGAAAAACCGGATATGCCGATCTAGGAGACACAAGAAGACGGTTTCGGTTATCGGGAAGACACAGATTTGAGAGTGTGTGACCGATTCAGGGACTCTCCTGCTGCGGTTACGGGAAGTGGCACTCGGCGGGTCTCGCCACGAAATCGGTTTTTTGCTGTTTTCTCGTTTCTGGTCCGATTTTCAAGGCGAACTACCCGTTTTTGTAAATTTTCCGAAAAAACAGACAAAAACAAAGAATCTTAAATTTTTCTATGAAAAATGTATTATTTCGGATCAGATTAACTGTTTCTAGGCTTCAAATCTTTTGCTCTATACATTTTTATCTGGAAAATCTTGAAAAAGTTGGTCCAAAAACGAGAAAACACCGATTTCGAGACCCGCCGAGATCCAATTCGCGTGACCGCAGTAATAGTGAGGGATGGCTGGGCGGTGAAGATTAGTGCATTGAACTCTAGCAATTCAGGAAGAATTAATATTTTAGCTATAAAATACAATAATCTAACTCAAAAAAACAGTTGTTTTCCCCTAACAAATCTGGAGAAGCATTGCATCTGCAAGTGTTCAGTTCGTTCACAGTTTCCTCTCTTCTAATCGGAACCCGTTCTCTGTTTTTCTGCGAACATCTTCCACCCCGCAGTGTCCGATATAAAAACAGAGTGGAACTGTGTACTGCTTTTGGTGGAAACAGAAACAGAAACAGGGGAAGGAAACTGACAACCGTAACCGGAATGGATGGGAAGAGGGAAATAAGGAGAAGTGGAGTGGATCAGAATTGGAAGTTATGTAGCTAATTTGAAGTTACACTTGTTAACATATTCTTAACAAACAATGCACAAAAAACCGGGTACAGTATCCGAGAACCCATGTTTTACGCGTTTAATGCACTCATTTCGGAACCTAAAATTTGATCTTTGATGTGAGATGTCGTATCTCATTCGAAACTTTATGAATTGTTGTAAGAAGTTTTGTGCATTTTAAAAAGCGAAAGTCTACATGCACTAACTTTCAACCAACAAACGGTTTCAGATTAGATTTAAAGGAATACTCAACCCACTTTTTTCAAGCTCAAGATTTTATTTTTGAAAAATTCTCTGTGGTCGATTTAGTTACTTTTTCCACGAAAAAGTCAAAAAAAATTTCTGGAACGTGCAAAACCAGAATGTGCTTTCAGAATTTGAATGCGGCGCCAAGTAGCCAAACTTTCGCTAAACAATGACAAGTTCGGAATTGTGGAGTGTCGTACTAAAAATTAGAACTGGAAAATAAAGTTTGCGCGTGAAGTCATGCGCATTCCGCAGTCTTTGCGTGACAGTGTGAGCTCGGTCGCAAACACCGCGATATATCGCCCGCGTTCAAAATGGAATTTTTTCGCGATATATCGCGATAAATCTCAGCCCAGAATGATTTTTTTTCGGAAAAAAAAGTTTTGGGCACTAAACTCGAGCAGTACTATCGATTTTTCAGAAAAATGGAACTTTGAAAAAAGTGGGTGTAGTATTCCTTTAAAAATTCTGAAAACTGAAAAGACCGGAAGATCGGAGTGTTGAAGTGAGATAGAACAATTTGCATAATGAAAAGAAATTACAGAACTTTCGCGGAGGCGTTCCTCGGGCCCGGTAAACAGGACTACTGTAGAGAATGCATTCCAAATGGTTCCACTTTTTGTCTATTGTTCTTTTCTCAAGAATGAGAATAGAATTCAGAATCTGTGAAAGACAATAAAGAGAGAGAGAGAGATACGGTCTGAAAACTGGAAACTGGGAATCGACTGATGAATAGGAACAGGGAAGACGAGATTCGGCCTGGTTGTGTTTGTTTTTAGTTACTCAAAACATGGCAATTTTGTAAAATCAAAAAACCTTGTGTTTCTATTTTGCTTTGTAACCGTTAGAGATATCAGAAATTGTCAACTGCAAAAGCATTAATCAGGTTTTGATGAACATTTCTGTAGTTGAAAATTTTTCGATAGCTCGTTTCATTGATGAGTTACACCTCTTCCAAAATACCCTATACCCTACAAACGCAAGCTCCTGATAAAAAGATAAAATCGCACATCTCCTGAACAAATCCGGACTTCTCCGTCTGTCATGTAATAAAATAAAACAAAACCCACATGAATAATGTCACAACTTATCAGAAAATCCTGACAAAACCCGTTTCTGATCCCGAAAACCGCATTCCGCGTTGCCTTCCTTTCCTCATCTTCAGTTGGCCAGACACAGCTGGGTTGTTTTGACGGAACATGGTCACACTCTTTTGTGTTTTCCAGATGATTTGAACTAGTTTATGTACCAGAAATAGGGAAAAGAACTGAAAAAGAAGGTGGGAAGGGACCCCTTCAAGTCGCCGCGTGTTCAAAATGTCCAGCATCGACTCTCCCTCGGCCGCCGCTATCCCGCACTCTTGTCTACCCCCTGTGCAACTTAGTTCGAGTGTCGCACTTGTGGCGCAGGCGGGAAGAGCGCCGGCTGTCGTTCAACCGGCCGGTGGTTCGATTCCTGCTGTTGCTAAACTGCCGAAGATGAGCATTTGAGCATATCACTGACTGTTGGTGAGGTTATATTTCTTTCCTGAGGCTTTTTTTTGGTTTTTTTAAAAGTTTATTGGTAACATTATAGTATTTATAAAACACTTTTCCGGACTCCCTTCATCACTGTATTCAGTTTTTGCATCATCAAAATATCCCCTTGGATCTTGAACTTTTTCCCCATAAACCCTTGAATTGGGTCGATTTCTCCAAGACATAACTTTACAAAATTATCGTCTTCGATCTAAATTTATTTTGATTACAGTATCCAAAAAATCTGTAGAGTAACTCACAGTAACCACCGCATTAATCTTTGTCCCTTTTGGCAATTTTCCCTCGAACACGTCTCCAGGGGTTTTTCGAAGATCTATTGCTTGAAAAAAAACTTCAAACTAAATTTTATGACTGTACTTACTCCAAATGGTTTGTTCCTTGCCATCTACAGTAATCCGGAACTCTACGACTCCTTTAATTTTTGCCAAACTTGCATGTTTTCCACTGGAAATCTCTTCTTTCATCACTTCGAAAATTGTGGGGGAGGCTAGCTCGTTAGGTGTCATTTTGAAATAGTATTTTGAAAACAATAGGTTTTTTCGATATTTGTAGGTATTTCGCAGACAGTTGGCAACATTGTAGGCCATAAGGTAAACGATAAGAAACTTTGAGTGATAAGAAAGGGACAACATGTGGGAGGTTGTCAGGGAGTTGGCAACTAGGAAAACATAGCTCACATTCAGATCTTTTATTATTCTCGAGTTATTACATATTACTGCGGTCACCCGAAGTGGCACTCGGCGGGTCTCGCCAAGAAATCGGTTTTTTGCTGTTTTCTTGTTTTTGGATCAACCTTTTTGAGTTTTTTCAGATAGAAATGGATAGAGCAGAAAATTTGAAGGCTAGAAATAGTTAATTTGAACCGAAATATTACGTGGCGAGACCCGCTGAGTGCCAGTTTCCGTGACCGCAGTAGTATAAAATTTTTTATTAGGTTACAAGAAATTCAACCAGAAATTGAAGATACTCGTGAGAAATGTTTGGAGTTGCAGGGATAATTCTGA